>MU117966.1:0-440265 GCA_014904855.1 Thelephora ganbajun | reverse complement strand
AGCCACAATTGGGGTAAGGTCCGCCCCGCCATCCGAGTTAGCACCTGTGCACCTGGCCAGGTATCTACGGAACTCTCAAGGTAGAGATGTCTCCGCCCAGCATCAAGGCTAAGGCAGGTCAACCATTCTCATTCAGTGAGGATCTGCGGGGCATAGGATCTCAGGTATGGGAATATCGTGAACGTGGGGGAGAGGCCTGGGTTGTGCGTGCGAGGCGGAACGTCTGAAAAAAGAAAGGTCACATGTGACATGTCACGGACTTGCTCGAAATAAGGTTTTTGGCGGAGAGCGGTTCAAAAAAAGTCGATAAGACCCTGGACCTAAAGGTCCCGGGAAAAGTCAAATGGCGCCCGTGATCGGCGGTTATACCGACCCCGGAACTTGACCGGTGACCTCTTCCTTCCCCACAATGTTGTCGAAATCCCAATCCACCTCGACACGCTCCGCCTATCGCTCTCTTAGAGCCGTCTCCAGCTTGAACAGACGACAAATACTCTCGGCTTATGCGGCGGCGAGGATTCTCCCGACCTCCTCCGCTGTGAACAATCAGTCTGCCGTTCCTGGTCCTAACTTTTCCGGGGTCTCGAGGAACTTTGCGACGACGAGTAAGCAATACCTTCTTTGCATCATCTAGAGCTAAACGAGGGCTTATATGTGTATCACATAGCGGGTCATTCTGAGGGCCCGTCCTACCACAAACCGCACTTTGACAAGATCCTTATAGCCAACCGGCAAGTCGCCGATCACTTACACCCAATGCCTTTCTGACGATCCCTTTCCGACAGGGGTGAGATCGCATGCCGGGTCATTCGAACAGCACGTAAACTTGGTATCAAGACCGTAGCTGTTTACAGCGAAGCGGACTCCGACTCTATGCACATCAAATTAGTGAGTCTCCCTCCCGTCCGACCACGTGCTTCTCACAACCGTTAGGCAGGCAGATGAAGCTTATTGCATTGGACCCGCTCCTTCGTCTGAGAGTTATGTGGGCGGTCTGGATCTGTTCCACAAGTTATTGGACTGAAGATTACGATAGCTTCGCATGGACAAGATAATCGACGTTTGTCATCGAAGCGGTGCCCAGGTGGCTGTAATCCCCTTCCTCGACTGTACCCCATGCTTATAGAGTGCATATATGCAGGCAGTTCACCCAGGTTACGGATTCTTGAGCGAAAACGCCGAGTTTGCGGAGGCGTTGGTCAAGGAGAGAATCGTATTCATCGGTCCGCCGTCAAGTGCAATTGTTAGCATGGGCTCAAAGAGGTATACGAATGATTCCTCTTGTGGTTCGCGGCGTTGCTGACTTTGGATTAGTGAATCCAAGAACATTATGTCAGGTGAGACGTAGTGGATCTTGGTTTTTGAGTATCTCTTACCATCCATCAGCCGCCGGTGTCCCCTGCGTTCCTGGTTACCACGGTAATAATCAGGATCCGGATTTCTTGCTGCAGGAGGCGGAAAGTATTGGTAAGTTTTTGATAACACTTGGACTTTTCAACATTGTCAATAACGACTATTCAGGTTTCCCTGTGTTAATCAAAGCCGTTCATGGTGGAGGAGGCAAGGGCATGCGAGTCGTCAGCTCCTCCAAGGACTTTGCCGAAGCTCTTACTTCCGCCCAACGCGAATCCGCCAAGTCATTCGGAAATGCCACTGTACTCGTTGAGAAGTACATCACACATCCACGGCATGTCGAAGTCCAAGTGTTCGCCGACCAACACGGAAACGCCGTCAGCCTCTGGGAGCGAGACTGTTCTGTCCAACGACGGAACCAGAAGATCATCGAAGAAGCACCTGCGCCTGGTCTCTCGCCAGAGTTGAGAGCGGACTTGAGCGAGAAGGCCGTCGAGGCAGCTAAAGCCGTCAAGTATGTTGGTGCAGGTACGGTGGAGTTTATCTTTGACAACGATACGGACGAGTTTTATTTCATGGAAATGTGAGCGAAGGTTATTGACACCGTTTGGTCGACCTAACCGTATCTGGTCTTAGGAACACGCGTTTACAAGTCGAACACCCTGTCACGGAGATGATCACTGGCCTCGACCTTGTGCAGTGGCAGTTAGAGGTGCGTTGTCTCATTGACGCATTAGTCCCTACTCGGAAGTTAACGACTACCACAGGTCGCTGCTGGCAATCCACTTCCACTCTCCCAACGAGAGATTCCTCTCGTAGGACACGCATTTGAAGCCCGCATTTACGCCGAGAACCCCAGAAACAACTTCCTCCCCGATTCCGGCTCCCTCTTCTACCTTTCCGCACCGACGCCCACTCACGTATTCGCACCTTCTTTACCCGCCACCACACCCGTTGAGGACGCGCCAAAGTTCACGCCGCCGTCGATCGTGAGATCGTCTTCGTCTGGGGATATCGAACCTTCCGTGCGGTTGGAACAGGGTTTCGGACAGGGTTCCCAGATTGGAGTATTTTACGACCCGATGATCGCCAAGCTGGTCGTGCATGGTCGGGATAGGACGGAGGCACTGAGGGTGTTGCGGAAGGCTCTGGATGAGTATAAGGTTGTTGGGGTGTCGACAAATGTCGAGTTTCTTAGAAGTCTTGCAGGGAACGAGGCTTTCATTCAGGGTGATGTGGAGACCGGGTTCATCCCCGTAAGTATGCCTTCTCTCTCGAATGACTCTTGATCTCATTTTCTCGATCAGAAACACTTCAACGAGTTGTTCCCCCCCGTTCCCGCCCCATCGCCGGAAGCACTTGGACAAACCGCTCTTTACGTGGTCCTTCGAGACCACCCAATTGCTATTCCATCTTCCTCACCCTGGACCTCCCTCGCCTCTCGCCGATTCGGCGGAGACGTTCACGATCGATTGATCACCCTACAAACCGAGGACGCGTCCCAGACTCATACGGTCCGGGTCAAGTCCACTTCTCCCGGTGTCTTCGATATCACTGTGAATGACGCTACGGAATTCTCCTCAGTGTCTGCGTATCTCGGCTCAAAGGGCGAGGTGTTCAGTTCTTTGGGTGACAGGAGTCTACGGACGACTGTTGTTTCCCAACCCCCACCTCCATCACTCCCAGCATCTTCCTCTCCGAACACGATGGAGCGGTTGCATGTCTTCCTGGACGGACAGAAGTCTACATTGATTCTTCCAACGCCGAAGTGGTTGTTATCCCTCGGCGGAGACGTGTTGGGAGCGGGTAAAGGAGCTCTGAAGGCACCGATGCCGAGTTTGGTGATCGAGGTTAAAGTGAATGTGGGTGAGAAGGTCGAGAAGGGGCAGGCCATTGTGGTTTTGGAGAGTATGAAGACCGAGACGGTGTTGAGGGCCGAGGTTAACGGTGCCGTTAAGGCTATTGGGTGTAAGAATGGAGAGATGGTTGAGGAAGGTAGAGAGTTGGTGAGTATTGAGGCGGATGGCGAGGAAAACCCATAGGATCCTCATGAGTGTATGCGTTCTAGCTGCATTCCGGTGTTTTACGTTTACATACACCCGGTATAATATATACCATTTGACAAGAAGTGTCTACGTTTGTGGTGGAAAAAAAAACACATTTTGGTACTTTTCCTTCCTGTGCTGGCGTCTTGCAAGGCCACGAGCCACCTTGGGAATTGCAAAGGCGTTTCCTTCTGGTTGGTCGTTTCGTACAAGTCAATCTCATTTGTGACTAGGGCTACTCCTGCTCGGGAGAGATATCGTTAACGGTCTTCGCAGCACTTTGGGCATGAGGACCATATATGCGTGGCGAGGGTGGCGTCGAGTGAGTTGGGCAGTGTCTATGTGTAATCACGCGAGGTCACCGGTTCCAAATTTGCGGTGGAAAGCGAATTCCTATCCCGAACCTGGTTCTTAGGACGAATCAAGCGATTTCGATCAGTTGCAAGAAAAAGCGGTGTTTCTGACTCAAGATTTATCAAAAAGCTACGGCGCTCGATGAAACTGCGCGTCTTTATTCGTGGAATCCTAAGGGTTTGAAGAACTACAAGTTTGGGATCGACCCGACTCGGACCCTGGTGGTGCGTATGTGGATTGACGAAAGAGAATCACCCGTGCGAACGGATAACCAAAAATGGACTTGGCCATCAACAACACTCAACCGGAAGAACGGCTGAATCTTACGGGAGGTGGAAAGGCGATCCTCAGAAGGGACACCAGCGGCGAGGTCGAGGAGTACGTGAACGAGTTGACCGCTGAGGCGAACGAAGCGGCTGCTTCTTTGTTCTGCGGAAGCATCCTCGCGGGCCAGTCGAGCGAAACGGATGAATATGGGGATGTAGGAGTGTGGTTGGGGGATCTAGAGATCGGACCTGCGGCAAGCAAGTCGGATTCAGAAGCGATAGTTGAAGCGCTGTCCCTGACCCATTGGACTGAAGAGGTACCGTAGGGATATTCGTTACCCCTTCCTCCGCAACACTCGAACGTGGGGCTAATTACTAAATCTTACGCACTGGGTCCGCTAGGTTCGCATACTGGGGATATCAGCGGAGACAAGGCTTCCGGTGAATATACCACCGGGATCTACGATAAAGCGTGTAGGAGAGCTATTGGGACAGTTGACGGACACGGTTGGGTTGACCGTCAAGGGCGGATCAGGAGGACCCGCCAACCCTGGGACGGTCATCTACGTCACCGTGGGTAGGCTTGGAGGTGCGGGGTGGGCGGGACTCGTCGGAGTTGGGATAAGTTCAGACATTAAGTAGAACCAATGCCTCGAATGGTTTCCATAGAGGATATGCGGTTTGGATGGATAGATGTATGCCGTCGAGCCGGGCGTGTTTGGGGTACACGTTGTGCATGTTGATGTGGAAACGAGGACACACGGATGTCTTTTAGAAGGGAACTGGAGGGTGACCAAGACACCGTCTGTGCACATATATGTGATACTGCGCGGTAGAGGGCTAAGCTCAGGAAGTAGGGATTTGGTGGGTGAGGGCAAAAAAGATTCATTATCGATTTTCAATTTCCAACGGTGATTGCCCTATTGGTTCCGGCAGACTCGAACCTGATCGTATCGATTCATCCGTCCGGTCCGCGAATCCCAAACCACGGGTGGTCCAAGTTACCACGCAGATTATCGCGATGATAAGTGAGCGACCGGTTTTTTCTTTTCCTACACTCTCTGGATGCAAAGGAGATAAACCGCGAAAGAGAAGGACCATACGGTTTTGTTCTTCGCTTTGAAAGCGGAAACGGTGGCTCACGCGGGATCAATATGTGCGACCGAAAAAGGAAAGACTTAGACGCCGGTCAGCATAGGCCGAGCCGTTTGCTGAGCCACACACTTCAAATCGACCGTCCGCCTTTTTATTAGGCATTATGCCCTTGGTCTTCTTCTTCCTCCTCCATCTCCCCCGAACCTTCGTCCACCCTCCATCCCTCCCCCGTCTCTGACTCTCCGCCCGCTCCCCCACCCATCCTAGAGATTATCCTCCGTGTACTTCCTCCTCTTTCTCTCAAATCTACCCTCTGCCCAATCGTCTCTCATGCAGATCCACATCCCCCAACACACGCCGCCGCCCCCCCTTCACTCCACCCAAACCAAATACCTAGATACTCCAGAACTAATCCGTCATCCCACTTCTTCCTCCCGCGATGACCCCATTCATAGTCCCGCTCTCCAACTCCTGGCGGAGACGTGCGACATGCCCCAACGTTTTTCACCCCCAAAGGGAGACGCGTATCCTACCCTTGCTTCCTGTTCTTACGTCCCAGGATACAGCAAGTCTCCTTTGGCTCGTTTGGCGGCAATGCCCTCCAAGCCCACCCCCAAATACCACTCCCGACGTCCCGAAGTCGTCCAACTCCTCACAGAGTCCGCCATATCCCCCGACGAGACCACCCCTCTCTCCTCCGAATGTCCCTCCTGGGCAATCGTCGTTGCTGCCCTTTCTCTTTACCATCATCCAAGTTACCCCGCTCATCTCGCTTTTTGGCGTCCCGACACGATGAATGCCACTGCAGAGTTCATCGACACCTTCCTGAGTCCGTCCTCCCTTTCATACTATTAAGTGACCATCCATCCTAATTTTGATCCAACAGAGACTCGCGAGGCCAAATATCTCGAAACACTCGAGGGTTGGATAGACGCCGAGTTCTCGCTCTATACCCTCAAGGGCCACCAGCGGGGGTATTATCCTCATCTGTACGATCCCATCACTGGTGGCCGAATCCTTAGAAAGCGCAAGGCCAAGGAAATGGATCCAGAGGCCCCCCAAGCTTCTGACGACGCCAAACCCAAACGTCGCACCAAGCGTGCCCGCAAGGCCAAAGGCTCCGATTCTCCCGAAAGCACTACCGAACCCAAATCCCCTCCTTCAGCAGATTCTACCCTCTCGCCACCCGTGGACGTCGATCATAGTGAACCCTCCAACGTCCCATTGACCAACCATGTGTCTTCGCCAGAGTCCCCCTCATCATCACCTGATCTCCTAAGCGTACCCACCCGGGCAACAAAACACCGTCGAAGGTCTTCCTCCATGACCTCCTCCGGGGCTAGTGGGGGTACCCTCGTCGACTCCGAAGGCATTGACGCAGAAGAGAGTCGGGAGAACTCTCCAGCAGACACCGCAGTGGATTCTGAAGAGGTGCCCGACACCAAAGTATTTGAACAAGTCCACTCTGAAGCCAAGGACTTTGCTGAGAAACCCGACGTCGACGTCCCGTCCGCCAGGTCTTCCTTGTCCCCGTTGGAGTCAACTCCGCCTCCCCAACCAAGACGCTCTGCCAGGGCTGCTAAGAAGACCACTCCCCAGACCCTCAAACGACCCCTAACCACTTATCGGGCCAGGTCTAAGAAGGTCTCCGCATGAAACGCGACGATTCCTAAACGACATTTAGAAAGCGATGTATTGCCCACCCGAACGTCGTGGAGCGATGAAGCCCTTGTAAGTTGTATTGTACCACATTCCTTCCTACGCTTCCTTTCCTTTCTCAGGTGTATCTCTGCCGCTCATCTATCGTTCAACTCACCACCTTCCACTCCCTTTTCCCCATCGACGTGTTCTCTTTTGCTGGTCACGCTGTTCTTTTGTGGTCTTGATTATTTTCTATCTCTATCATCTCTCCCATCCCGTCCCATCCACCGATCCTTCACTCTTTCCGTGTTTTTGGCATCGTCTAGGATTCGCAAGCCACTGTATTCCCGTCTACCCATCCATCATCCATTCATTCCCTATTTTCTCCCCTTCGTATCGTCCGCCTTTCCATCTCGGTCTCGCCTCTCTCTCCCATCTATCCCCTCGCCGCTGTACATTTCCACCATCCCATTCCTGTTTGTATGCTCCATTTGAGCTGTTGTAAAATTGGCAATAAATGTCTGAAAATCGTTCTTTAAGCGCATAGTATGTGCATGAGTCGATGGGGTTTCGTCGGATCCGCTGTCCGAGCAAATGGAGATGAATCGTTACTTTCAACTCACCTGAAGGTTGCTGACAGACCATTCAACTTTTCAAGTTGGTCGATCCGTGGCGCGACTTTTGAGTTTTAACGCCGGGAACTCTTGCCCACGACCAAACTCAAAATTTGCAAATGGGTTTTTAGCCATTCTCTGTTCTCACTTTGGAAAAGGTTACTGTCGTGGAAATAGTCATGGGATTGCTTGGTTTGGTATGTTTTTCGCCAGCGGCTGATGATGACTGCGGACATCGTCGTCGCTGCTTGGACTTGGGGCTCGGCGGGGTAAACCTCACTCCACCGTAGCCCTATCGGCGGTACCCGTTTTCCTCGCTTTGCTTTCGACTACGGCTGCCGAAATGTGACCTAGGCTTGTGGCATGACTGGACACTAACTGCGCCGGTTGACCGCTACGATATTCTGGTGCTGCTTTGATGGATTCCAGTGCGGTGGGACCCTTCACTTGACCGCGAGAGTGGTGTTTGGGGTGGCCCGGTGGACCCTCGATGTATTGCCTACTCGCTGAGTGGGACTTCAACTGTGGACTCCCAAACGCAGCTACGTTGCTGACGCACTTTGGGCGTTGTTGAGGATTACAGGGCAAGTGATATCGAAGTGGTGCTGTTGGGTCTTCGGCAGCCCTGTTCTTACCCGCTCTACTTATACATTCGGGTCATTCGGTGCTTATTCCAAGGGAGAAGCTATAGTTACAGCCTATCATCAAGCTCGATTGCAAACCTCGATCACCAGATCTCTCCCTTTCAAAGGATCGACGGATCTGGACGTGGATCTCGTGCACATGCGCTTCTCGCAGATTATGCCCTTTCACATTCAGATCTTTGACTCAAAGCGTCCGCTGTGTGCGCATTATTAATACCTTTGAGCTAGGAAGGCAGCACGCGTATGGTCGGTTTTGGGGACGTGTGTCGTCGTCTCCTTCCCATTCGTTGTGGTTCGTGCGTATGGTCACAGTGGACGTGCCGGGCGTTCCTGGAATTTCTCCTTGCTTAACAAGGGAATGTAGCCTTCGGTGGTCTCATCAGGCCTTTCTAGCACGACATCGCATGCCCTCATATCCATATATCCACGGCCTGCATTCGTCACTCCATGCGGAGGTTTCTAATGACCTCGCCTGCGAAAACCACCCATTGAACCTTACCCAACCCTGTGCCAAAAACGGGAGACCGGCCACGACAATCTTCTCGTTGTGAACATAGCTGGACAGGTACGCATTGAATAATCACTAACATTCCCGACGTATTTCTTTCACCGCCCAACTGTCCACGTACTTCCTACCATCCATTTCTGTTGTATGGCCCGGGCATTGCTTGGCCATAGGTGAGGGATGTTTCACGGTGGTCACACGGAAAGAACGCAACGGCACGAAAGCTCGCCCAACATGGCCGATACAGAAATTTACCATTCGCGAAGCATTAGCGTTCTCAGAAGACACCAGCATCACAACTCTCTCCGGGGAAAGTAATCGAGGCAGTCTATGTACTCAGTACGCGAAATTCGTACGTACTGGTCACCGCGTTTACTCCATTCATCGCTCAAGAGTGCTCAACATTGCGATCTCTGGTCTCCTCGGAATTCACCCCCCTCCTTCTTAGAGCGACATAAATTTCATTCTGTCGTGGGAGAAGGTTTAACCGGATTGGTCATCTGGATCTCAGATGAACAATTTACATATATGACCTCGAGAAGGTCCGACACATTCACCGGAATATCTCGGGAATACATGCTTCTCTTTTTCACGTTTGCCGAGATTCGGTGTAGAACGGTGGGTGTTTGAGTCCCCGGGGTTAGGCCGACAATCCTGGCGCGACGGAGCGGCTCACGGATTCGTAACGGCTCTGAATGATGGTCTGTCAATACACAATCTTGCGTCTGCTCTACACGGATTCACTGCGACTCAACCTATCGTGATCCCAGTCGGATTTACGGGGTTAACCTACGATCCGACCCCTACGGCGTTTACCAGTCGAAACGGGCGGAACCAATGCCTAAGTACTTCGTCTTCTCATGCTTTTTTGCTGTCATCAGTCACCCGTACGCTCGTTCCTAGATCCAAGAAGAAAAAAAAAACGGCCAAGTCCACAAGAAACGCGCCATCCCCGCCGCCGCCGACGTTCGTGTGGAGCGGAGTTTACAAAAAACAAAAATCTAGATCTAGTACGTGAGAAAGGAAAATTCTCTGGTGCCTTTGTGTGAATCCCCCATATATCCCCCCCGCCGCGAGAAAGATTCGATGGGTGGGCCTTCTGATGCCAATTAATATTTGAATCGCCGGTGGCGTTTGACATGGGAGTGGGAAGGAGGTCATCTGAGGGGACGGTATGATTGGGAAGGGGAGATTCGCGTCGATGCGCTTGAACGCCCCGATCCGAAGATCCCAGGTTCGTATGTACTGCCATGAGCAATGTGTACGTCTTCTGAGGGTCATGCTGGTGCTGGGGTTGCTCGACTTACGGGCCTGACGAATATCTGACGGACTCCAACGAAAAATGATCAAAACCCAATCTCCAGGGCCTGGTCTTGACTCATGCGGAGACCGGCGCGCGCCCCACCTCTACACACCCTCCATTACTGATTGGTCCCTTCAAACAGAGCGCAAGTAGTTATAGGCAAGTAAGTACCCGGACATGCCCTTCGGTTTCTCTCAGTTTTTCGATAACCATCACCGTCGAAAACTGGGGCCGAGGGTTGTTTTAATCACCATCACCTCATCGAATTCCCAATATGTGTATACGCACATAAGTACATATCCACGTAGCTGGGTTTCAACATCTCAAGGTCTCACTGACATCCTCCCATCCAGCTCTACTTATCAAGCGACGCACGCGTGAGGCAATAAGTACGTAGAGATACTCTAAAGTCCCACGTCGGATGACACCTCAAATCAATTGCCATCACGTCTCATATGAACCGGCGCGCCTTTCATCTCCTCTGATTCATTAGCTATAGGGCGTGAACGTTGGTTCACCGGTGATGCCAATAGATAAGCCATACTATTTACGAGCAGACACGGGACCATGCCCTTAGGCGTACGGTTCGAAAGATCCATATAGGTGGGCTTTATTATTACTTATTATAGTCCATACAGGAGTAAGGAGTCGACAAGGATGGTGTACATAGATGACGCTGGTAAAAGCCCAAATCGAGCGCGGGGAGAAGGGGAAAGGAAGGAAGATGGCAGTAAAGCGAAGGGGGGGATCAGCTGTGGGGGAGATGATGCAGAATTTACGTACAAGAAAGCCTTCTCTAAAAGTCTGTAGGGGTTGAGATGAGCAATACGAATAGACGAGGAGGGCTGAGACAAAGAAGGATTGTGAAGAACGGTCACAAACATACGACAGAAGGAGACCGATTGAGTCCCTCCCAAAGAAGAGAAAGGAAGTATAAAACCAAATGAAAAAACAGGTCCTGCGATGATGGGGATGGCTTCTGGTGGGGGGAGGGGTGACATATGGATACAGTTGTTCAAGTTATAACTATCAAGGTTCAATATCAAAATGGCGGACTTCACAGCAAAAAAGGACTAGGAAGAAAACGGACCACTGAAACCAACAAAGCAAGGGTGAAAGCAAAGGACGAAAGCGCATGGGAGCGTAGGATGTCTGAGTGCGGGTGAGGTTACAAGATGCCTGTGTCTTCGAGCGAATTTTTGATTATTGTGTTGGCGACTGCAGCGAAGACGAGTCGGATGTTTGACGTATCCGTGGCTTGCGTGATGCTGCGATAGGCAATGGGATTTTATAAACCCGAGACACCGACAAAGACACTTACTGTGGATACACACTAAGCTTTGCTCTATTCGCCTGCATGAACCGCCACAAGATGTACTTGGTCGCCTTGTTCACATTCGGCCCACCCGTGTACTCCTGGAAGTATCGTTCCAGCGGTACCTTGAAAATAGTTGGTTCATCGGAAACAAATCCAAAATGGCGCTAGTCACTCACCCTACGCAGCTTGTGCCGGAAGATGTCGATCTTATTCAAGAACAAGATGATAGATGTCCTGAGAAACCACCGCGAATTGATTACCGAATCGAACAGAACGAGAGATTCAGCCATCCGATTCTGAAACGCATATGCGCCGAATGAGCTACAATAAGAAAGGATGTACGGGCCCCGACCTACCTGGTTCTTTGCCTCCATCAAAACCTGATCGTACTCGCTTAGTGCGGTACAGAAAATGATGCTGGTGACGCTCTCAAAACAATGTATCCACTTCTTGCGTTCGGATCGTTGGCCACCAACATCGAAGAGGTGTATCCTAGATACGATAAGCAGCTGACCAGCCGGAAATACCATAGGATCGGCTCACGATAGTGGCGGAACACTAAATCTTGTCTCGACAATGCCCGTACTTCGTTGTCTGCACCGCAGGATATCTGTTTCGGTAGGGACATAGTCGGCAGAGGCTATCCGTCGCGCTTCGGTAAAGAAACTGAAGGGGTGATAAGGAGGAGATTAGCGGCGGGCATGGTGTCGAGTGCTTACTAGATTGCGCTGTCCATCAGGTAGAATTGTGACCCATAATTGTCAACAAACTCTGGGACTGCTTGGTCTTGCCATAGACGGTGTATAGCTTCGGCAAGTTGACTCGGGAAGACAAAGGGAGATGGACATGTCGGGGACTGCAACTCTGCATCGAGATCGTATTCCAACACCCGTTCCAACACCGGCTACACGGAATAGGATTGGAAAAACGACACGAGGGTGCCAAGATCCGAGCAGGAACTTACTGCATTAGAGGGATCAGCAGGCTCGACCTTAAACTTGTGCATCGCGGTGGCGACCGCCTGCGCACTCTCGAGGAGGTTGGAATATATGGCTTCGCGGCATGATACCTTGGCATCGTAGGAAAAGCCATCTTGGTGGATGATGCGCATTTGCTTGACAATCGTCGACTTGCCGGATTCACTTGAGCCTAGGTGACCGGGGTCAGGTACTGGGGGTGGGGGTATGGGAGAAGCGGACGTGCCTAAGAGTAGAATCTTGCATTCCCTCTTGAGTTGCTTGCCATCCTGCTCAATCTGACGGTCTATCTGCGCTGAACGTTGGGCGGCCTCTCTCCCTTGTTCGTCCTGCTGTGAGCAACAATTCCCCATTCTTTTCCGGCTAGAGAGGAGAGATAAATAGCATAAGGGGGGTATGGGTGCTGTAGGATGTCTGGCTGGGACCGTCGCTGGGACTTGGTCTTCGTCGGAGGCGTCCTCTACAGCAAAGATGGGGAGAGAGGAGAAAGTTGTGGATCGACAAGGGCTGACCGACCGAATTCCGTTAAATTGAACTCTCACCATAAGCGTCAGCCTAGTGGGACATCCGGATCACATTCCTTATGCGGTTACATGGCTTATATAAGCCTATCATTTCCATTTGAGGAAGGTAACACATAACACCGTCGCATGTGACAACGCGTCGAGCACGTGGATCACACATACACGTGATCACTTCCCTTCCCCCCCTCCCTCCGTCACCCCAGACGAAATATGGATGGCGGCGGCGTCGGCAACGGTTCCATCCCTGGCTCATCGTCGTTGACGTCGACCAACCCCCTGGTCTTTCCTAGGTTGCGTCTCAATCGCAGGAACAACTCCAACAACAGCGAACCCTTCCCGATACCTGGTCCATCTTTTTCCCAGCCTTCCGATGATACCCAATTAACCCCTGTTGTCGCTGCGCCCTCAACCTTTCCACCTGCACCTAATTTCTCTATGGCGACACCCCTTGATACCCCCGCTGCAAGGCTCAGAGCACTCCTGTCAAAATCTCCAAACGACTGGTCGATGTCCAGGCAGCGCGATCCTTCTCTCTCGGAACCGGATTCAGATTTTGATCCACCGCATGGGAATTCCACTTCTGCATCTCATCATGAATCTCTCAGGCAACTGTTCACTCGTGCTCTTAGAGACGACACGCCACAAAAACCTCGCATCGCACGCAGGAACAGCATCGATCTCAGCGAGGTGGATCCAGCCAGCCCACGAGTGTCTCGAGCAAATGACGAACGCGGAAGGTCAAAGCAGAGGAAGAGTATGAGTGACGAGGAGCTGGAGAAGGCTTCCAGTACGTTTTTGCAAATTTCCCGCCGCTTTCTTCTACCGAATAACGAGATAACCGCAGAGTCCAACCTGTCGATCCGCACCGACCGATACAACACCCTCCGCCAACGGCTAGACAATTCCGACTTTGACGTCGACATAAAGGATATCCCTTCTCTCACCGACCGTGAGTCTAATTTTTGGTGCCTGAAACACCCATCCTCATCTCGCTTCGTAGAATCGCGATCGAAAGATTTCAGCCATGACTTCACTCCCCTCCCCTCCCGTAATGACCCCTCCGCCTCTACAAGCTCCCAAACAAACATCCGCTCACTGCGATTCCCATCCCGACTCGAAAATGACACGAGTAGGTGGCACCTACTCAACCTGACGCCGTACTGAGATTGGTCCCAGATCTCCTAGAACAAGACTCCGAAATGCAGAATGCGATGAAAGACATGGACAGCTTTGAATCCGAAGGCATTCCCCCTCCCCCTCCGCGATCGTCTTCTGCTTTGAGGGCGACCAATGGCTCTGACGATCCACAGTCAAGCACTAGGAAGTGTCCGTGAACCAATTGTTGCCCTACCGGGATTCCACTCACGTATATACGATCAACAGTGCTTGCCACCCCTGACACCTCCGCAAATCTGTCCAAGACGCAAACGACCATCAAGAAGTCGACCGTTGCAGGACTTTCGCGAAACCAGCCATTGGGACCTTCGGTTACTAGTGGATCTCCTGGAACTTCCAAGTCAAGCAAACTCCCCCAACGATCCACACTGTCCAATTTGCATGTTACATCAACCCCCTCCAAGCCCAGTTCTGTGATTTCTGAAGCCGACTGTGAGC
Source organism: Thelephora ganbajun (assembly GCA_014904855.1). Classification (NCBI taxonomy): domain Eukaryota; kingdom Fungi; phylum Basidiomycota; class Agaricomycetes; order Thelephorales; family Thelephoraceae; genus Thelephora; species Thelephora ganbajun. The sequence goes on along the minus strand of MU117966.1, from coordinate 426,012 downwards.
CTTTTGTTTCCCCGAAAGTTTTTGTTTATTCACCTTGTCCCAAAGATCGGTCAATGGTCGGAGAAGCTGAGAAGGAGAAACTGAAGGAACGTGAACGCGAGTGGAATAAACCATCAACTACTCCCAGCCGATCTCCCGCTCACGTTCACGAACGTGTTCGCAGACCGAGCACGCCTGGGTCAGGGGCTGCTAGGGATTCTCCCCATTCCCTCACTGCCAAGAACTTAGAGCTGCATCACCGTCGGTCCTCATCGAGAAACTCCCTACTGCCGCACTCCCCTGCTAGTTCCATTGCGAGTTTCGAGCAGGAACGCGATCGTGAAATTGAACACGTCCGGGAACGCAACTGGAACTCGCCCCACCCAAAATGGGATAGCGTTCGTGGTTCTCCGTCACCTACACCTTCCGATGTTTCTGAACGTCGGCGTACTCTCAGTCACCCTACTCGCCCTACATTGGGGTCTCGGCCACGATATGATTCGCTAACCTCTTCCTCCTCCTCGCGAGCAGCATCCCCGGCGCTCTCACACAGTAGCAAAGCTTCAGTGGAGGAAGTGATCGGATATGAACGTGAGAGGAATTGGAATTCCTCCCGCCCAAATTGGTCGAAACGCAACCCCATTGGATCATTACCCTCAAGATCCCCATCGCAGCTTCAGCAAGGGTCACCAAAACAAACGCCTGTCAGACAGAGGACGCAGAGCCTCAAGAACACTCCCAGCCCTCCTTCGAACCTTCCCAAGGTTCCTCGGTCCAGGCTGGGTCGTAGCTCACTCAGTCACATATCACCCAGTCCCCCAAAGTCTCCACCGAAGTCACCTCCTAAAGAATTACAGCTGCCGCTCTTTCAACCTGACATCGTGATTTCTCCCAGTACACCACCACGGCCTTCCGTCTCCGCGAAATCCAAGCTGTCATCATCGCCTCCGAAACAACCCGACTTTAGCTCCGGCTGGAAATTCCCCACGACTGTGTCAGATACAGAACCCGAACCCGAACCTCAGGAAAAGGATGAATCTACTCAGCCCCCCACTTCCCCAGAACGACCTCCATTAGCCAGTCGTATCCCTGTCCGCGCGTCTATTAGTGCTGTGAAGCTTGACGACATTTCGAAACCTCAGGAAATTGTCACTACCCGTCACAGAAGGTCCTTCACTGAGTTTCACCAGGCGAACGGCGCGATCCCACCCCGAGTTAGTGTCCAAACTTTGCTACCCCCTCGCAACTTAGCCCCTGAGGATGCCCTCCACAGTATGTGGCCTCTTTTGACATTACGATTTGAGAGTTATTAACGATGGGTCCTATCCAGAGAGCGACGAGGAGTCCCCCATGGATTCCCCCATGAGTAGCACACCCCGCCCCGGTCCATTACCTTTAGAGCCCTCCCCTCTTTTCTCGAGTTTGAAGGAGCTATCTCCATTACACGAAGCCTCGCTACCGTTGGTCAAGGGAGGGTCACCGCCAAGAGGTTCTCCAAAAAAGGGTTCTCCACTCGCTGACTCTCCGCCAATCATCATCAATGAACCAGCACTCTCTCTCGTGACACCACCCCGGGAGGTATTTAATACTTCCAAGATGACGCTCAAAACGCCTTCGCCGCCCACGGATATTCCTGACATCCCCGACCTTCCTGATTTACCATCTTCCGACGGGTCAGGACAGTCCACTCCAGTCATGCTGAGCAATCTGACAATGATAAATACCCCCAAGCCTCCTGGAGCATGGATGCAGACCCCTGCTCCTGCTCTACGCTCTGGGCGTGCTCGGTCGAACACCCTCCCGGCGAACACAAGTGACATCGTGTTCACGCCGCTACCGATACAGAGGGGGAACACCTTCCCGATGCAAACACCTGCACCCCCTGGTGCATGGAATGGTACCCCCGGGCTCGGAAGTGTTGGTAGGAAGAGTGCATTGAAGGTTCGGTTCGACGTGACATCCGAGAGTGAGGCACCTTCCTCTCCAGGCCAACAGGATATATCTTTGGAGTCGATCGAAATGGTCCACCCGTCCGACGATGATCCCGTACGACCCACGAGTGCATCCAACAGAGTCAACGGAGTTGGATATGATGAACCTCGCTCCGCTTTCTCGTCCTTCTCTTCCTCCGATACATCAGAAGGGGAAGATGAGCCTCGTACGCCGGTTCTTAAACCGACCTCTGGACCCCCGCGGACCCCACCCAGTGTGAGAGTAGTTGACGCGTTTGGCAAGGAGGTCGTAGAAGAGAGTTTAGGCAGGGAAGTGAACGACGTGTCACCGATGACACTTCCGTCACAAGATGCCACACCCAGCCGAAGATCGTCCGTACGGATTGTGGACGCGATGGGGAGGGAGGTTCGACAGAACGGTGATTCAATGAAACCTGACACGGTCGAGGAGGAGCTGTCAAGAGCGCAGTCGCTCGCGAAAATGAGAGAGTCGATCTCGAGTCTTGCGAGGGAGATGGATAACATCGACTTGTCGCCTTCGTCTGATGACGAAAGTGACGGAGCGAGGCTCAGGGAGCTGAACAAGACATCGGCCAAGGCACAGGATACCCGGGAGAAACTCAAACAGACTCTTCACGCCGTTCAGTCAGGGGGTGAGGATTGGAAAGCGAAATATGGGTCTCTCCGTGCTAGTATGCGTAAGAGCATTTCCTTGGTGGGTTTTCTCTGTCATTATCATACCTTTGTGAGGAATCCTGACAAGATGACAGCCTTCTGGAACACCCGAACGTCCTTCCCCTCGCTCTCGCACCAGCGGAATGGTGATCGGTTTTGTTGCGTTTGTCCAGATTGCATTCATACTGTACATGTTGCGGTACGTGTCTCCCAAACACCCAAGCCCTGATACCAGTGTATTAATCTGTCATCCTGGTGTAGGTTGAGCCATGTGCGATCACGACAGTTGTTCTTGAGCACTTACTACGAACCACTCTTCCCAGACTTGGACCTTCACGTCACACACCCGGAAAGGTTCATCCAATCCCTCGAGGACGTAACACCCCCTTGGTCCATGTATCACGTACCTGATACATGGGCTAGGGCCGGTTGGATGGGTGTCTTGTCAGAGTTCGCTGGGAACGTCACGCTGCACGTGTCAAATTGGCAAAGACAGATGCAGGAGCACTGGGGGGCCACGCACGCGGGAACTAACATGCCGTGGCCACCACAATGAACATTTTCGCCCCCGCCCCCCTTTTTCCTTGTTTACATTATCATTACCGCTTACATATTTTGGATGTTGTCCGGTTTGTTTACTTTATACAGGGTCTTTTCTCCCCAGTTGTATGTACATAATCCGTTGTAGCCTTATAATCAATATTTCATCGGTCGGTTCCATTTGTATGATTTTTCTTTTTCGTTACTTTCGTTGCGATTATCGTTAGAGTTCCTGCCCTTTCGTGGTATTTCTGGCCCACGTTAGAGATTTCGATGAAGGCCGGCTCTTCATCTGAGATTCGAATGGTCGAGTAAACATCTACAATACAATGGTAATACCGGAGATACATTGACAACATGGGGGACAGCAATGAACCAGCACAAACACAACCGCAAGATGAACGAACGCCCTTCAGGTGTCTCACTTCTGGCTTGGGAAATCGTCGTCCTTGGAACTGTCTTTATCAGCCGACCCGAGCAGAGTCGAACCAGATATCGAGGAGCCTGAAGTTACCGAGTCGAGGGATGCCGAGTGGCTGTGAGACGGGACAGAGCTTGAGGCGGAACACTGCCTGGTGTGAGTTGTGATTGAACGGTACGAAGGAGGAGGACTGTCCCGTTTCTCAACGATGGGCGGTAGAGCGGCAGGTCGAGAACCTTGAGGGATAGGAGGCAGCCTCCTGATTGAGCTTTGGCGGGAGAAGGAAGAAGAGCGATCGTATTCTTCGCTATCCTCACTGTAGATCGAAGGTTCTACCGGTAATGGTCTCCTTGAGATCGACCTCGTTCTAGGGATTGGGGATCGGGGAGAAGGATCCGCGTGAACGACGGCCTCCGTCCCGAACATAGGAACCGGTTGTATGAACTGCGCGGTCATTGGCGTTGCAGTCTTGTCGGGGAGCACAGCCGGAAGAGGGGTGACGATCTCGAACTTGGGTTGACGAAGGATGAAGTAATCGTCGTTGGTCGGAAGCGAAAGGTTGGTCGAGATACGCTCCTCGTCGGCTTTCAAAGACCCGATGCACCAAGTAGTGTCCGTAGACGACACCTCTTGCTTCCGGAAAGCTTTGCCGGTGAAGAGTGCCACCGCAACTTCCTTGATCGGGATGACCCTTCGGATCGTGCAGAACAATACGACGTTGATGACTCCACCCAGAAGGAAGATCGAATCACTGGTTGATAAAATGAGGGTAAGCAAAACAGGTTTCGACCGGAAATATTGGCACAGTGCTTACCAGAACATCATGACGGCGAATGAAACGGGTTGACCGGTCCATTCACACAGCCGCAGGACGGCGATAGGGAGGAAGAGGATGGTATACGCAACCTGAATTCGAGACGATGGGTTTCCTCATACCGTGAGCCTGATGCGAACCAAATCACGCACTGGGTACAAGATCATCTGTCTGGCAATGCTGAGGGCGCGTGAGTTGGCGCGTTCACGTCCTCTCCAGCCCGATTCGTCCTTTTCTAGCATCCGAAAACGCACATGCCAACCAGTGACGACGATGTTCCCCCTTAAGCGGAAGAACACTAAGGTATAAAGGATGAAACTGAGGAAAGCAGAGAGGAACAACTAGAAACGGTGAGAGTCTCATCGGTGAGTAAAACCCGCAGACGTACAATCATGTAGTCCAAGGTCACCCTACCCAGGTTATACTCGGGGGTGATCCAACACCAGTACCCAGAGATACCATCTATTCGTATCGCAGTTCAGAACGACAGCTGAGGCAAAGGAGGGTAGTCACTGACAGAAGTCACCATCAGCCTTGGTCCTGTAAACGGCCGGGCCGAGAAAGATAAGCATGACCATCAGACCATTGGCGAGCCCGAGCACGACCCATCCCACCCATCGAGGGGAATGAAGTTGGTAGAACAATAGACAGAATGTCTGTGCGGAAATTACCTGTGCGACTATTGAGTTTTCCGCCTGTGAGAATGGACGGATGGAGGTGAACATACGAAAGACCTGATGACTATTAGGCACGGGGCATTCGGAATGGAGGGATATACTCACCACGAAGCGGATCCGATGTCAGAAAGGTGCTTGAGAACACCTGTCCGTGTCGTACAGCAATCAGGGACTGTTATCTCCACTCCAACATCATGGGGTCATACCTTGTGCCGTACAGAATTGACCTCGCTGAACGCCACCAAATTGGACCCATCTCGCGTTCATGATAGACGCAAGAGCTGTAGGGGCGGATGTCAGGTGCGGCCAAGCATAAAGATGGTTGAGGGCTCTTACCTTGAATGAGATCGGCGACCAAAAGGCAGATGAAATATGCGGCAACATTGGTTCGGAAAAAGTAGTTCTTGCTCTCAGAGGTCCTGTTTAACCACGCGGCAACCTGCAGCGAAGAGAGGCTCGTTGTTAATGGTCGAATGCAAGCCTCGTGGGAAAAGGATACTGACCCCCATGAGAATCAAGAGACCCAAAACAGCGACAAGTGAAAGACATGAGGTTGCGACAAGGAGGGATACACCGATAGACTCCTTGCTCGAATATTTAGCGACGGTCATAAGTTCGCCGTCCATGGAAATACCGAGGAAGGCATTCATCCTGGACAAAGAGGCGTCGAAGGACATCGTTAGGTAGCTGTACCGTTTACCAGAGATTGTAAGGGGTCGTGAGGAGCTGAGGGGAGCCTGCCACCTCTAGCGTCGGTCGTGAAGAGGAGAAAAGAACGGAAGAGCCACTTGACGAGCTCAGTGAGAGTCGGAACCAACCTCGTCCAGGGGCAATGAGTGCGACACAGGGCCATCGTGATTGGGCGGCATGTCTGGGGCGGTAAACTGATCTCGTTGAAACGAATGCACAGGTCTGCTGTAACTGTTGATAATACCCAAAATTCTCAAAAATATGCTACGCTTGGAGGCATGTAACGTGTCGTGAATCCCATCTTCCCCCTGCTCCATCACCCTCGACCCATACTCGCGCAACCGGTGGAATGTGCGCCTCCAACGACAATATCCGCGAACAAAGCGAACAGCTGGTCACAAAAAGGTTCTCATATGACAGCAAGAGGCTCTGCGCATGGGAACAGAAAGATCAGAGGGAGAAAGTGTGATCCTTCCGTGTGATCCTCACCATCAGTTGTTGGAACGATACTTGTGGATACGTCTGAACCATCTTAACGATCTGTTGGGAGACTTTCTGATAGACAGTGTACTCCGACTGGGAGTGTGGCTTTGTCTGGGGAAACGAGCAATCAGAGGCTGCGACGTCGCACTCCGGGGGTATATTTAGCACCTGCTCCCTTGGTCCCGACATAGTTACAGTCTCGACAGAGAGTCCTTTCCTACTCGTCGGAGTAGACAAGACGCAGTGCGCCACAAGGATGTCGGGCAGGATCAGTCGGACAGTGACCGGGTCTTGTAATTTTCCCATTTCTGCTCGTGTAGGAACCCACACGCTCAGCTTCGAAGGAGCAGAAGCCTTGTTAAAGTTGCGAATGTAGTCGGGGAGACCAGCCAGCGTCAATGGTATTGAATCTCCCACTAATGTCGGAAAAGGTACGGATACTTTTGTCAAGGACGACTCATAGTATCTCGGTGAATCAGGGGATGGCGTTCGTAACCTGAACGCTACGGTTGGATGACATGGTGTACGACTAGAGTTGATCACATACTTTGCTTTGTTTGTATCCGTTCTGTACTTGAGAGTGAGTTCAGATTTGTCTCTCTCCTCGCTTTCCCTGGCAGCTTTCAGAGCCTCCTGGACGATCTCAGACGTGAGGTTGGTTCCTAGCTGTCTCAGATTTTCGAATTGTTCCCGGATGGGTTCCATGGGCATCATTGAGTTTGGCGACTTGTAGAGCCATGCTGGCACGTCCCTAAGCTGTTGCAGACGCGTAGAGAGGTCGGTCAATGCTTGGATTTGCGATTCAAGTTTAGAGATTTCGGGCGAAGATGAGGTGTCCATGCGATCGGGCGCTGTGGTGGACGGGACGGACCGAGGCCGGCTCATTACAGTAGCAGTTCAATGATCGAAAATGGGGTCTACAAAATCATGGAAAGAACCCTAATATCCCTAATATCGTAGTGCATCGTGGTGTGCGCCTGATTTCCTCTTAGCCACACTTTCATCTAGTCATGTCTCTCAGCGCCGACGACGTCGTCCTAGAATGCAACATCGAAATCCTGGGTCGTGAGCGGCCTCTCCTCCACAAGGCGTGGCTTGAGATGCAGAACATGTATGCAAGCCTGGCTGACGCCAGGTATCCGGACGTCAACGCGTTTATCGAGAGCTGCGAGCTGTTTGGAGTTATCGTTGTCACCGACGGTTACTTCGAGCGCAAGGGCGCCCTCGAAAAGTGGGATGCAGAGCAGGGTCAGACGAAGGGGGAGATGGGGTCTTCGGGAGATGAGCAAATACAAGTAGACGGTTGGTGGCTCAATCCCCCACGACCTACCGTTGTTGACAAACTCCAATCTGTTGTAGACGATTTGATCCCCATCCCAACCGTCCAACAAGCCGGCGTAGCCTATCTGAAATCGATAGAGCCAGGCGAGGCCACTGTCGGCGTCTATATCACGGATGCGTGGCAAGCCGAAACCTTCGACATCCAAGTAATCAAGCTGTTGCTGCGCTGGGCGTTTGAAGAAGTGGGTTTCCACCGAATCCAGACCGCGTTCATCGAGGGAAGGCGCAAGGTTCCTCTCATGAAACTCTTCTCCCACGTCGGCTTCTCACACGAGGGGACCAGACGCAAGGCTCAAGTTGGCCCGGACGCGGTTTACAAAGACGTTACTTACATGGGAATGGTGGATATGGATTGGAAGGTATGGGCTATGCACGCCTTTACTCCCAGAACCCTCTGGGATCGACTTTTCGACCGGCAGCAACGTGAACGAGAGGAAATCACGACAGACGATGGAGATGATGAAGACAGGTTCCTGGGGAAGAAGACGAGCACGGAAACATTGAGGGCCAACGTCGACGAGTACGTTCGGTCGGCCAAGTCGACGACCACCGGTAGCATCGTTGGTGGCTCTGGTTCGAACGTTGTGTCGTCGGAGACCGGTCTTTCGGGCTCGGACTGGGACAAGTTTGATCTACCAAAGAGCCTTCCTGACGACCATGGGTCTGATTCTATCAGCCTCGAAAGCGACCTCAGAAACCTGATCCTCAAGCAGGACAGTGCTGACGAGCAGGCAGGATCCCAGGATGATTCTGTGTCGATACTAGGTAGCGATGAGTGTATGAGTTTGATTGACCAAGACGCGGACCAGTGGGAAGACGCGTATCCTTGAATTGTGTATATCATCAAATCCTATACATCTTGCACCTAACTCGTAGAACTAGCTTTGCAAAGTCACCCTTTTTCTGTTTCCCAAGCTCCAGATGTTGCCAATTGACAACAGTAAGAAGAGTGAGAAAGAGAAGAGAGAGATCCCCCGACGACACAAGCCTATAGTGCAATAGCAGGGTCATCGTATCCTCGAGTTGCAAGCAGAGCTCGAGGAACAAGGGTTGCAAAAATTAGATAACCAATAATGAAGGCGGTGCCTTCATAATAGTGGTTAAACTATTAAGAACAGATACTACACTTGATCTAAGCCAAAAGGCCAGAGTGGTAAGGAATCCCGAATCATCAGCGAGAACGATATATACCCCCAGGATGCGCGCACGGACCATGTTTACTTCCCAAGCGTTGCCAAATAATAATCCACCACATCCGAAGGTGTCACCCTTTCTCGGATAATTATCGCGCCCCGATTCTCGGACGCGTCGACATCCGACGCGTTTTATTATTATTTAAATCATATATTTGCATCGTCCACAACAGTACGCACGAAGTGACAAGGCCGGCTAGGTCATCTAGCGCACAGCTAATTAAGCCGAAGGGAGGCGCGGGAGATGAAAATGAAATAAAAGATTGTATGCAGGCGTAGCTCGGACAGCTTTAGTCCACCGGTGGACGAAGCGAAAAAAGAAACCTAAAGGCAAACCATATCTTGACGGGGTCGAGTTGAGCATAGACCAGGGAAACTACATGGGGCCTGGCCGGCATCGGAAATTTAAGGCGTCCGCGTCGAGTCCGCGCCACACACACTGTGCTGGTTCTGCGCGAAGCAGAGGAACCAGAGGTTGGAGGTTTGGGGTGACGAGGGATCGGGTACCATCGAGCCCAATTGCTCGTTGTAGGAGGGCATCCGCAGCCCTGGGGATGTCTTGGTGAGCTTTGGGCAGCCGCATTAGACCGCGATGTTGAGAAGACCCCTCCAAGAGGGGAGAGCGTGGGAAAAGTCCCAACAGGTGGATTATGTCAGCCAAGCCCGGGATCATACCACCAGCAAAAACGCCGGAATGAAAGGCCCGGAAGAGAAAACACTCCCAGAGCCTGTGTCCTATTCACCCCAGAGGTGTCTTGGACGTTCCCGCCTTGTTTCTTTGTTGGCAGGCTTGGGTGCGTTTGCGTTGATTAACGGATACTTCCGCGGAACGGAACCGACTGTCTACTATGCGCTCTGTTCACCCCATGGAACGGCAAATATCTACACCGTTGACCCCGATAACACAAAGGTACAGTGCCTTGTCGTCAAAGACGAACGTTTCCTACACACAAGCGCCTATGGTGAGCACTTTGAGAGAATTCCAGGCCCTTGGGAAACTGACCTGAACTCCCATTAGCCGAGTTACAGGAAAAACACCCTGGAATTCACATTAAATTCTTACAGCACAACTCAATCGTTATCCCTGGAATAACCGGTTGGCGTTGTTTGTCATCAAAGGCGCTGGGTTCCTAAGTACCCCACAGATTCCCATGTGCACGCCTTACAGTATGGTCTCCAAAAACAACTCCCTTTGGAAGGTGCCGCGGGTGTCCTGGGTACGTATGATTCAGTTACGTGGGCTTATGTGACTCTCCACCTACGTTGATTTCCGACAGATGCCGTCGCTAAAGTCAGGGCGTACATTGAATCCGACCCTGCAGTCCTTAATAACAGGAGCACGTTTATCGAAGGTTGGGGATGGGATACGACCAAATGGTCTACAGAACGATGGCCGACTGCAGTGCGTTATAGGGTGTCCCGTCCACCACAATGATACTCAGTCCTCTCTCTACAGGCTGAACTGGAGGCAGATCCTGTCACTAGAGGACGTCTGATTGCGCTTCGAAGTAAAGATGCACATGGTTGCTGGGTATCACAAAAGATCCTCGATATCATGGAACCGATTCCGGAGAAAGTTGACGGCGGCGTGATCGTCAGAGATTCTAGCGGAAAACCCGTCGGTGAAGTGACCTCAGAACAGTCGTCAGGGCAAGCAATCTGACCAATTTCTAGGCGTGTTTTTAGACAATGCTCGGGACTTAATCCCAATCCCACCACCAACTGAGGAGGTTTTATTGAAACGTTGGGACCCGGTCGTCAAAGATGCTCATGCCGTTGGTCTAACTGCCATTCATGACGCGCTGTTACAACCAAATACGATTGACTTCTTCCACAAGTGAAGTGAGTCAGACCCTACCACGTTACGCACGCTCACAGTTTGGTCGAAGGCAAGCATTGGAGGGAAACCTCGCTGTACGTACTGCGCATTACGTTCCAACGTTCCAACACGGATTCTGATCATATGCCACAGCTGCGCGTCTATGGGATGAAATACTTCGACGATAAGTCTCCTTACTGGGGCAACACCACTAAGAAGATTATCGGAGCTGGAGGTGATAGGTTCACCCTTCGGAGTGCCAAGTTTGTTGTGGATGGTTCGTGAAAAATAGAGCAAGACTAACCGCTGGAAGCCACTAAAACCGGTTTGGCAGGTGCGCTGAGGTCTCGAGGAGCAGCGGTTGGCATTCCCACCATTGTTCTTATCATTGCGGCTCACAGTTTCGCCTAGCTTTACGAACCATACTCCGATGATCCCACCAATCGAGGTTCCATGAGAGTGGAACCGGGTACCCTTAATAAAACGATACCCAAGTTTCTAGAGGATGGGTGGCAAGTGGCATGTACCCCAACAAGTCGCTTATCTTGGTCGGCGCTGACTCCGGCCCGACGTGCATCTAGTGCATCCACGCCATTGGTGATAGAACGAATGGAGTTGTGCTTGACGCTCTGGGAGCGGCGCTCGAACACGCAGATGTTCCCGCAATTAGACCACGGATTGAACATGCCCAGATCATGGATCACAAAGATATCCCCCGCCTTGGGAAAACTGGAGGTACATTTGCCCGTTCCGCGATGTGATATTAACGGCTGACCGCGGAAACCGTAGTGATCGCAAGCGTCCAACCTATCCATGCGTAAGGCGCTTCGTACCCCTCACGAACAGCGGTAGAGATGCTGACTTACTGATAGGATAAGTGACATGTGGTACGCTGAGCACCGTTTGGTAATTCACCCCCGTTGGTCTGCATCCGAACAATGCACTTCTCACCGAGGTAACCCACTCCTAGGGCCCCGAACGGGTTAAGAGACTGTACGCGTTCCGATCGATCATTGACGCGGGTGCGAGGACGGCACTCGGTACAGATTTCCCAGTCGAGGATATGCGTCCGTTGGCGACGTTCTATGCTGCCACAACGAGGTTGTCCTACGATGGCGACTCACCTCACGGACGAGGTGGGTGGTTCCCTGAACAGAGGATGACGAGGTTGGAAGCCCTTCGAGGTGGGTCACTCTAGTTTTTCGCTCGTTTTCACCAAGTCTTGCCCGTGTTTGACCGTCGAGTGATTGTAGGGATGACCATCGACCCCGCCTTTGCCTCCTTCACCGAGAATATCCTTGGCTCGATCGAACCAGGGAAACGTGCGGACTTCGTTGTCCTCTCCAAAGACATTATGGAGATGCCGGCGGAGGAAATCCTGAAAACCGAAGTCCTAGCCACCGTGATGGACGGGGTAGTCGTTTATGGGAAGGTCTGAGATATCTTCCCTCTACCTTCGACAACATTCCCCCGTCAAAATAATCAAGGCCGTGGCCAGTCGGGGATTCCGTCTGGAGTTCTAATCGTGGTCGATACATTTGTGTGCCTCACCGTAGTGTAGATATATGGTCGATCTGATGGCCGTTGATCTCCAGTGGACGATCAAACGATACCATGTATGGGAAGCAAATGCCAGGACTGGCATGAGGATTAGTAGTTAGTACACTGGTCTAGGGTGGTGCGAGTAGGTACGTATGGAATGGGATGCGCCTGGATCCCATAAAAGTTCCAATGGATTGAATATCAAAAGCAGTGACCATCTTTCGAGATCAAGAAGAGCCGCCGTCTCCAGGCTCGCCATCATCCTCCTTTTCTATTGTGGCCGAGAACCTTTCAAAGATAAAGGACACAGTCCCACCAGGAACCTGGTCCACGGGTATTTCGGTGGTAGACGAATCGATTGCCGATAGGGCGTCCGAGCGCGACTGCTGGGACCGTTCAGGGTCAAACCCGTACATGAGGCTCTGAAGGACTTCGTCCTGCACTCTATCGCGGGAGCCTCGTCGCAATCCATTGATGTGAGTCCATTCTCCCAGCGCGGCGAGTTGAGCTTTCTTCCTCAGCGCATACTATGGATCATTGGTGATGACATATTAAGGGCGTCAGATTTTCCCGTGCCGGGTCTAGAGTCGAGTTCCATTACTTACCGATTTATCCACCGCGTCTACGTAGTCTTCGGAGCTCAAACTCGCAGCTGTAACGAACCCTTTCAACATCCGCCGTTCTGCTTCCATCATCTCCGCTTCTTCTTCCTCGGTATCGAGACCACTGTCATCCTCACCTGTGTCCCCTTTGACACATGGGCAATCGAGGAGTTCGTGAGTATGGCAGCCAGTGTGTGGGTGGAACGTGAATATATCACGAAGCTGTTGTGGAAACGTCACATACGACATGAGCGCCAGCTTGTAACATACGTACGTCTTGAGTCGTGAACGAATCGGAGCTCAATTCTGCAGCACCCTAAAAAAATTCCCGACGCAAGGGAATAAGAGGGTGGAGCCAGATGATACATTGGAAGCGCCTACCATCCCCATAACCGCTGTACAACGTGCAACAGGTCAAGTGTCAGTGTAATTAACGCTGATTTCGAGAAGAAGGATGGACTGACAGGCACTGAGTCCCAACTTGGTCACCTGACGCTGGAAGATTTTCTCTTCCGGAGGGTGAAGAATTAAACATGGTCATCAAGCTATCAGGAGACACACAAGGTTCACACACCATCAATGGTGCCAGCGGTCAAGAAGCGGTAAATGAAAACTGGGCGCTTCTGTCCGTCACTATGAATAGGAATTAAAAATCTCCCAAGATCCGTAACCAGCCCGGAGACGCCTGGCTTACCGATGAATACGCGCCATGCTCTGGAGGTCGTGGCTAGCGCAGAGAACGTTCGCATCAGCACTACGATAGACGCCAGGTCTCGTGAGGGTCATACCTTGGATTCCAATCTCCATCAATCAAACATAGCCGTGAAGCACCGATGAGATTGATCCCAACCCCTCCCGCTTTTGACGATAATAAAAAAAGGACTTGGAAATAGGTGCTTATTCGGCACATAAAGCGAAACCAAAAAATGTGGGAAACGTACAGCGAGATGCTTGAGATGCCTTGTTAAAGTCGTTGACGTATTCCTGGCGCTTCTGACTTGGTGTAGATCTAGACGAGGAGTGAAACCTCGGCATCGGGATAAACTTGAGTGTATACCGGTAAGGAGCTCACCCGTCGAGCCGGTGATATGTGTATGATCTCTTCTTACAGTATGCCTCTATGATATTGAGGGTTGAGGTCCAATGCGAGACGATAACGACCTTTTCATCGGTACCCTATTTGAACCGATCAACACGGGCGCGGACTCGAGGAACACGTTCAGTACCTTGCTGATGGTGTTCAAAAGGCTAGCGAGTGCCGTAAGCTTCCCTAATGGAAGCATCAGTGTGCATTCCGATCAAGTGAAATAAACGGGCCAAACCGCTGAGGGAGACGTCCTCCACCTGCGGCCTCGCTGGAAGATACACTAGGGCGTCTAAAACGGCGCCTGCATTCGCATCTTGATTCCCCTTCCCTTTGTTCTTATCTACCGTAGCCTTGAGTAGAATGGGGCTGTTACAGATCTTCTGTAATAAACCCATCAGCGCCAGTGAGTCTGTCATGCTATTCTTGATCAACGGGTCCAGGTTGTCTTTGGTAAGAATTTTCATCAGGATCTTAATTTGAACGCGGGTGGGTGTAATGAAAACCACGTATTCGTCTCGGATCCAACATTAGTTTTCGCCCGAACCTCTAATCGGAGACTCACATTTCGGAGGAAGGTATTTCTTGAGGAGGTTCGCTTCTCTCCGGAGCACAAAGCTTTGGGCGACATGGAGCAGCTAACGTGGAATCAAGTCAGGCGGAGATCTGTCAGTTCGGCCACACGATGTACCTCTTTGAGTTTTGTCGTTCCAAGCTTGGCTTCAGCTGTTGTGCACCTGGGTGTCCTGCTCTTGAGGATCGGATTCTCGTACTTCTTCCGAAACGCGCTATAATCGTCTATGTGCGCTTAGCGATTGTTGGGGTGATTCGCGAGTACAAGACGGTACCTAAAAGTCCGGGGTTACAGAATTCGGCCTTATCGAATTCACGATCAGTTCGCAAGAAACTAGAGGATTATATGGGCGAACCATGGCGTGAAACTCGCCCAGATCATTTTGAATGGGGGTCCCCGACAGAATGATTCTCCGTGGGGTTTTCAAAGCGTCAAACATCCTGGAAGTCTTATTATTGGCAGACTTCAGTCGGTGACCTGGAAGTATCATCAGATGACATTCGCCCTAGCTCCGGCGGTAACCGACCCTCGTCGCATATAATCAAACCAATTGGAGGCCTAGCGGAAGACTGGGTTCAGCCGCCTTACAATACCAAAGTGAGGAGGCAACTCAACTGGCAGTACGAGAGATCCTCGCTGAATTATGCCGTTGGTCAGTTTATCCAATGAGTACTAGTGACCGGGAACCACCGCACATTATTGACCGTAACTTCTCATACCCAATGATCAGGACCTGATGTTTGCTGAGAGTAGGTTAGGCGCCATGCACCACATGAAGAGGGCCCTCGCAACGACCCGCACTTACGAATTGAGGAAAAGTTTGATCTGCGATTTGTCCTTGTCTCCGGTCAGGATACTCACTCGGTCCCTTCCTAACCTACGTGGCGTATTGGTGAGTGTCTGTACCGTTCTGTCACGAGATTGAAGGTACCATTTGTGAAACTCAGACCTCCAATTCTGCATCAAACAAAAAAAACATGTTGGGCATGTATTGACGAGCGAGGGAACAACGACTTACGTTTATCAAAGAAACTGGACACACGATGAGCGCCTTCCGGATCACTGGCCCTGGTGCAGCGTACGGGTTCTGCCCTGAAAAGCGCATTCAATATCTACGGAGGCACTTTTAGTAGCACGCTAACTTAGCAAGGTCCAGATAAGGGTAACCGTCTATGTGAGAACCGAGTGAGTGATCAACCCGGTGTGTACCGATTCAACTCTTCATGCCTGTAAAGTCTTCCCCAACCCCCTACCGGTGGGGACGTGATTAGTCATCAGACCCAAACCGGGATTCGAAAACTTGACACCCACATCTCGTCTGCCAGGATGCAACCTCGGCCGCCATGACCTCTGTATCCCATCACACATTCATACAAAAACTTGACCCCCTCGATTTGGTGTGATCGCAATTTTCTTGAGAGTATGGGGTCTATTACCACCGGAACGATGTCCAACTTCCTGTCATAAATCAGGTGTGGAGTAGGCGCTCGGAACATCCGATGAGAACATCAGGCTCTCGAAAAGACGAACTTAGGATTGAATTTGGTCTCGTGCTCTTTTGTGGGAACGACCATCACAACTGCATTCTCAGCGTCCGGGTCGTGCCTATGACACTAGAGATGAGTAAATGCATCACAACAATAAACATAAAATTCACAAAGGTTCCCGTTTTTCTTTGTTTTCAGGGGTTTTGGCGTAAAACGACGTGGGAGGGATAAATGTTTTAAACTGTTGCGAGGCGACGGTGGTGTCTGAGGAATGGTCTGTTTTCTGATCGTCGTTCTTATCTCTTGGGGTTGCAGATGAGATTTCCTCGGGATCAAACGCTTCTTGCTCAGAAAGATCAGTCCCGGTCAGCATTGGCAGCTCGGATTGAGTAACGGGTAATTCCAGTTCGACCTCGCGGGTCCCGATGAACAACTTCTGTCCGGAAACTGGCGGTTTGTCTGCTTTCTTCGTACCAAGTCTTCGTCCGACGCGTCGGTCAGCATTTGACTTTCTGGACTAGCGTGGAACTTCTTACATTTTCCCAGACTCTGATGCGAGGCGTAGAAGCCCTCCTTCTGTGCACGTAACAAAACCATCGCCATCCCAGGTCCTGTGTTTCTTTTGCTGGGGCTTACGCCTGCAGGAATTTTAGCGTTCAAGTATCACGGGGGGAGTTGTCTAAACGGACCACTGGGCGGACCAATATGAGTCAGGCAGTGATTTTTTCGAGCTTAAAGCGTTGTTAACAGGGTTTGTGGGTGACTTGATCAAGTTCACAGGGTGTAACGAGATCGATTTCTTCTGAATACTAGAGGAACCTATGAATGGACGAGACTGCTTTGGTGGGACGAACTGTTTGATGGAAGGTGCAGATGCCCGCACGGAGGCAGTATCCACATCCCCAGTATGAATGGGAGAGCAATGTTTCCCAGACAAGAAGTCCTGGTGGGTGATAGGAAAATCCAAATGGGCTTCCTTCTCGGCCCATTTGAGGCATGTACCACTCTCAAGTTTGGTTGGGATGGGATTTGGTGGACCTGAGGCGAGCCTGGTATAGAGATTGTTTGGTTCAGCGTGTTCAGGAACATCGTTCATTTCGCACGTTATGCTGGATTGAGACAGGAGTTTGAAGTAAGTCAATCCCCGAACAATTAGCACGCCATCTCCGTCCCACGTTTTGTGTTTCTTGTGCTGGGGTGATCGCCTGGCAAACACCGGTGAATACAGGACCGTTGGGACGTAACTGTCTCAACGAGCGTACCACTGAACGACCCAATACAATTCCCCATTAGGATCATGACCGGAACCGTTTTCCTCGCGTAATCTCTTATCTGGGTGACCGGAGGACCCTTGCCCATCCTCAGGTTTGCGTTTCTGACCGCGGGAGGTGGTGTATTGGGACATGCCCTTAAGCGAAGATGGATTTTGAGTATGCCCTCGAGTAAAAATGAATCGGGGCACCCGAGAGAAAGAAAGATATTGAGGTGGGTACGGTGATGGGTGGAGTGTGTGGCGGTTGGTAGAAACACGGCGCGTCACACTGTGACTGGTCGCGTTGGGGGACGCGTCTTGAGATGATTATTACCTCACATGACCATACTGTGAACCTGAGTATAAGCGCCTTGCGGAGTTAAACAGAAAAAAAAAGAATGATTCCCCTGTCTAAGTGGGCGTTAGAAATAGTAGAAATGCTCGTAGTAAAGCCGAGCGCTGGGGTGTAGTTACAAGCAAAAGCGACCAATCAGGATCAATGGTATTCCTGATGAATGCGAGCATTAAGCTTTAAAGATCACTGCGAGACCTGGACGCAGTTCACAGACAGGATTGGTTATCAACCGGAGCCCCGTCTGTTCACTCTCGTATAACAAGACGCTCATGATGGGCGCCGGACCATATCAGTCAGGCTATCAAACAAAACAGACCTTCGGAAACGCTCGTTTTTTGGTGAGAACGGTTGTGTTGACAAAATGGACAGTTGACGCGCAGATTTTTTTCATCGCCTATCTGGCGACTAATTCGCAAATCAAAAGGCCAAAGGTTTTGTATACAAGAAGCCCCCAGGGAAATACCACCGCCCACACTTTCCTTGTCCGCTCGCAGTGAAAATTCCCCCGGCACTCGGATCAGAACTCGCCAATGAGTTTGAGGGCCATTCGTATATACACTGCACCAACGAGGGCACCCTGATCCCTCGACCACCCCTCCCGCCTCCTCCCCAATGTCCGACTCAGAACTCAGACAGCGTCAGCCGAGTCCGGCGACGCCCGCAAAGGCGCCACCGAACAAGCAAAAGCGTTCCAGTGTTCCCCCACTGTCGAACCAGCTACCCGCGGCCTTTGCCACTCGTGGTTTCACTTTAGCTGCTTCGTTGGCATTATCCATCATCCTCCTTCTCTACCTCCGTAACTTCCATTCCTCGTCTCTGGCTACCTCCTATATTCTCTGTTCTCCCCCTGGCACACAGCAAATTTACACCGTCGATCATGGTGACTCCAAGGTCGAGTGCATGGTCATCCATGGTGACTTCATCATCGACACTGGTGCCCGTGGTATGTCACATGAACCCATCAGCCTATTCAAGACACCCGTTCATGGGTCATTTCCCCAGCCGACCTCACAGACCGGCGTTCATCATACAAATTGATCCACATCAAGCCCGGTGCAATCGTCGTTCCGGGACTCACAGGTAAATCTACCCTCCCCTTCCGCCATATCACATTACCGATTCCTTCATATCCCATCTCGTAGACTCGCACCTTCATGCTTTGGAGTATGGTGCTCAGAGGCAGATCCCCATGGAGGATGCCCGGAACGCGCTCGGTGAGGCCGTTGCGTTTGCGTCATACCAGTTCCAGAACGCTCTCTCCTGATCGTTGTAATGAATCACAGAGGCCGTGGCGCACGTTTCCAACTACATCAAGGCGGACCCGACGATCTATCACAACATTTCTTACTTCGTCGAGGGTTGGGGATGGGATCATACCAAGTGGCCTGCGGAGCAGTGGCCCACCACCGTATGCTCAGTTTCCGATCCATGCGAAACTGTGAACTAAACCATGAGTGATGCAGGAGGAAATGGAAAGCGACCCTGTAATTCGTGGCCGCCCCGTGGTGCTTCAGAGCAAGGATGGACATGCTCTTTGGGTATCACAATGGATTTTGGACGCAATGGCTCCTATCCCTGCCTATGTCGAAGGCGGTCATATTGTTCGCGATGAGACAGGAAACCCCACAGGTCAGTGTGCTCTGTCGATGGCATGGGGCCAGGATTACCTGATACGTGATCCCCAGGTGTATTTTTGGATAATGCTCAGGATCTGGTTCCCAGGCCTCCTCCAACCGAGAAGCAGCTCCTTAAGCGATGGTCGATTATGGTCAAGGACGCGCATGCCGTGGGCTTGACTTCCGTGCATGACGCGGGTTTCAGTCCTATTTCATTAAAGTTCTTTGAGCGGTAAGCATTCTACGTAATTTCTGCGTCCCCAGCTCGCGTGATGATTCGCTTACAGGCAAGCTATGAACGACAACCTACCAGTACGTTTTCACACTGGAACGTTCGATGCACGATGCTGATATATGACGTTAGTTACGCGTCTACGGAATGCGATATTTCAATGAAGATGGCCCCTATTGGGGCAATATCTCAGCAAAGATAATCGCTGCCGGAAACGACCGCCTCACTTCTCGCAGCGTTAAAATCTTCGGCGATGGTAAATAGATTTGATGTGTAAGAGACCGGCCGTTCGCTGACCTTGGGGGTTTAGGCGCTTTACGATCTGGAGGAGCGGCTGTATGTCATCCCGTTGCTCGCTTCCGACATGCTTCTAACGCACCTGCGTTTTTCTCCACAGCTGTACGAGCCATACTCGGATAACCCGGAGACTCGCGGGTTCATGCGTCTATCTACCGAGGTTCTGAACGAAATCATTCCGAATTTTTTACGTGACGGGTGGCAAGTTGTCAGTCCGGTGGCTGTTGATCCACGTTTCTTATATGTTAACCTTGTTTTTTTTTTTTCAGAACATTCACGCTATCGGAGATCGGGCGAATGCTATCATCCTGGATGCGTTCGAGAATGCACTCAAGGATACAAACGTCACCGCTCTGCGTCCGCGACTCGAGCACGCCCAAATCATGACGAATAGGGATATGACTCGGCTCGGAAAGCTAGGAGGTAAGTCTACCGGACCCCACCCGCCTTCAGAAACTCGCACTGATCAACGGGACGATTCAGTCATTGCTAGTGTCCAACCTACTCATGCGTAAGTTGAGGACGTAATGGTTTTCTGATGACTTTTCAACGTTAACCCTTTGAATACAGTATCAGTGACATGTGGTATGCAGAAAGTCGACTTGTGAGTGATTGTTTGTACTCTGGATGAACTCGGGTCACGGAACCGCTGATGACATTTATGTAGGGACCAGAACGAGTCAAAGGACTGTATGCATTCAGATCCATCATAGACGCAGGAGCCAGGATCACGTTGGGCTCTGACGCGCCGGTGGAAGATATCAACCCACTAGCCGGATTCTATGCTGCGATAACGCGAGTGTCTCCTGACGAGGGATCACCCCATGGACCCGGCGGTTGGTTTCCCGAGCAGAGGATCAGTCGCAAAGAAGCATTGAGAGGTGAAACGACCCTTTCACGACCTTTAAATCTTTTTTTCGAGCGAGGGATAGCTGACACCTGAGCCATTTTAGGAATAACTATCGATCCGGCTTACGCGTCGTTCACAGATAATATCCTGGGTTCGATCGTTCCTGGCAAACGAGCCGATTACGTCGTGTTCTCGCAAGACATTATGGAAGTACCCGCTGACCAAGTCTTGAAAACGAAGGTGCTTGCCACCGTTATGGACGGGAAAGCCGTATATGGGGTGTTGTGATCGAGTGAACGGAAAGTTCTGCAAAACTTCATGGAGCATGGGGAAGGTTGTGCTGGGGCTACGGGAAGACCCGGATGATCCATTTCCACCTTCCTCTCATTCATGTTGTTGGCGGGTCTCTCCCGAGGCCTTGTATGTAATCCGGACGTGTTTGTAACAGATAGAGGGCTCTATATGAAACACAATCTACATCATCGTGCGATAACAGGACCGTCTATCCGGGAATTAGTAACGTAATGTGCGTCCGGTCGAGTGACTGAATGCCTGCGAGTGCCGTCCTGTGCGGATGAAACTCCTGTGCGAGGGGTCGAGTGCGATGATCCCAATCGTCGGCGGATACAGTAGCATTCAGCTCTCAAGAGCCCCTCCCAAATGATCATTCGCTTGATGGCACATGATTCTAATGACTAAATTCTCACGAACCAAACGCCTCGACAAAACACCCCGACCATGGTTTACGTTCCTTCTCCTTCAGAGCCTTTCAGGGACCTGTTTGTTCTTTGCTACCCGCGACCTGTCACTCGATAACTTTCTTTCCGCGTCAGTTCCATCCAGATCCATCTAAAAAACCTTCCAGCTTACCCCCCGCTGTCTCTGCAGCGGATCACGCTTTGCGAACCTACTCTGTGTTCGCTAAAGGTTTCATTCAAGAGAGTGCACTCTTTACTTCTGCGCGAATCCCATCTTAATTCCAAGCCCCGGTGAGCACAGATTTACAGCTCCAGTCCTCAACAATCGAGCGCTCATCCGACACCCAGGTCATGGCTATCATTGTGGATGTTACTTTGCCACAAGTTCCATACACAGTCGTCCACTCTGGTATTCCACCAGAGCTGTCGGACAGAGTAATTGACTTCCTCTATAACGACTGGGCTGCTCTCAAGGCGTGCAGCCTCACCTGCAAGGCATGGCTTCCCGCCAGTCGGTTTCACCTTTGGAATCGTGTCGTTTTGCGTTATTCCGGTGACGGAACCGATTACGCAGAGTTTCTGAAAGCTTCTCCGGTCATCACATCCTGCATACTCGACTTGACCGTCGAATTCCCAACAGACCGGAGTAACGACACTCCCAGAGAGGCCGAGGCGAAATGGATGACAGAAACTCTAATACCCATATTCTCCACGCTCAGAATCCTTCGACAGCTCATGTTCGTCGGAGCAGATTTTGGAGAGGACGCTTTCCTAGCTAAAATTTGCTCCAGTCTGTCAACCGCCAAAGTTGTGCAACTCAGCATGTGTCACTTTTCCAACTTTAGCCGCTTTGTGGAACTCGTGTGGTCGTGCCCTTTGCTGGAGAACCTTCGGATAGACACAATATCCTTCGACCAAGTCGATGCATACACCCCAAGACCACCCTCTGTCCCCCGCCCAGGGCTCAAGTTCCTCATGATCATCTACTACTCATCCGTCCACATGCCGGTCGTGATAGATTGGCTCGTCTCCGAGGGCTTCTGTACCCATGTCGACTTCCTCGTCGTTTTCCAACAACACATCGAATGTCCGGCCATCACCCGTCTGCTACCGGCTGTCGGGTCAAATTTGCGGCATTTGAGCGTTTCGTATGCATTCCTCCCGACAGCGCCGGATTCAAAAGATGGTAAGTCCGTCCTCTCCCCTTTTTCTCGATGGACGGGACGGAAGCGATCGAATCAGAAAACGCCGCTCTTTTGGTTCACCCCGTTCATCTCCTTCGACCGTCGAGACCCCCACTTTTTTCGTCCCTTCATTTCACTTCCAGAGTAGAGCGCCCATACTGACCTGGCTTCGCTCTCCCGAAAACAGACAGTGCAGATCTTTTCCCGACGATATCCCAGTGCACGGACCTCCGGACGCTCAACTTCATCTTCGCTGGGATAGGAACCCTCGCATGGATTCCCCTCGTGATATCTCAGATATCCTCCCCACATGTCGAAGAAATTGACCTCGGAATTACCGATATCTTCTCTCCGAGCGATTTCGATCGATTCGATTGGCCCTCGCTATGGAGTGCCCTGACGGGAACGAGGTTCGTGAAGCTGAAGAGCGTACGGTTCATGGTTGCAGCGGAGTCTTGCCAGTCGTCGAAGAAAATGAAGGAGTGTATAGCCCAACACCTCAAGCAAATTGACACACGGGGGCTGATTCACGTAGAGTGCCCGATGTAGAGGTTACCGTTTCCCTTCCAGCGTGCGTTTGACACCGTTCACCCGTCCCCATCCTCCCTATTCCCCCTTCGTATAGACACCAGTGTTGTTTTTGGGATACAGATACCCGCTCTCAAGTGTATTTTTGACATTTTATCATCGCATCTTCTTTGACCCACAATGAGAACTCGACCTCACGAACCAAACCTAGGGGGCCCGAGTCGCTCTCCGAGTAGGTCCTCGTGGGCGGAACGCAATCGTTTACGGCGTAATGAAGTGTAAGTTAGAGTGAGGTGGTGGCAATGCACGGAACAACAAGCGACAGATCAGATCTCAGGCGGAGTTTTGGCACAGAATGAGTATACGTGCTTCCCGAAGGCACACCGCTATAGACATACATGTAAAGAAGGACGCGACATGATGAATGAGAAAAAAGGGGTTATGCACACGAAATGCGGCACTAATAGTACAAAAGGAACCCTAGGAGTATAGTTTTTGGCAATCGAAGACCCGACGTGAACGTGACCCAAGGATGCAGGGGGATGGAAATGAGAGCTCGCGTCAGTGATGAAAGGTGTCAGACCTGGCGGATTCGCTCGTCAGCACAGAAGAGAACTGATAGAAAGAGTAGCTGACTTTAGTATCCGCCGCTGTATCCACCGTATCCCTGATATCCCCCCCCCCCACTCTGGTATCCTTGTTCTGTAAAACACCGTAAGAGTGTGAATTAATCAGCCCTATTCACAAGACGCACGACCATAACCACCTTGATTGTAAGCACCGTAGCTTCCACCTCCACCTCCACGTGAATATCCTCCACCTCCACCTCCGCCTCCACTGTACCCTGTGACGTTGGCAGTGAGCTAGGGAGCGTATAGATAGTGTGATGGGAAAACGAACCACCACCACTACCACCACTGGGACGACTGTTGGCGAGGTTGACCTTGATCCTACGGCCATCGAGCTCCTGCTCGTTGAGGGCTCCGATGGCGTTCTCAGCCTCCTGACCGTTGCTGAAGGTGACGAAACCGAAGCCACGAGAGCGACCCGTGTCACGATCGCGCATCACAATTGACTAATGGGAAGAGGGGAAAAAGACAATCAGCGACTCCGTCCAGACCCCCTGATGGATTACCCCTCAAAGCGAAATTGATCAGAAGTTTTCGATCACTCCGTCTTTGAGTGGGTACACTCCATTCCGCTTCGAGGTTATCCTCGAAGAACGCACCATCGTAGAGACGAGTGACGTCCAAGGAGAACAGCGGATGAAATTGAATCGGTACACACATCAAGAACCTGGCCATATTCCCCAAAGGCCTGCAAGGACGACCCCGAGACAACGATGGATCGGAGATAACATTGGGGACGGACGAACGGGAGCCAACACCAGCGATCACGAAATAAAAACACGATCAGGACACGAAACTAGGAAGAACGCGTTGGACTAATACTGACATTGCGCAACGTTTCATCGGTAGTGTTCCAGCTCAAATTTCTATATTGTCAAAAACCGAGACGCAGACAGGAGCACAACGGTTCAAACAACATGAAAGAAGAGTAATCATGGACAAGGGAGGGAAAGGGAAAGGAGAGGACGGAGCGGGACAGGGGGCAGGAACAAGGCAGGGCAATCAGTAACGGAAAGGGGGAGATAGGGTAGTGATGAGAAGGGAGACAACCGACCCAACATATAGCTTTGCAGACATGATTATCGGCGTTCTCTCGTACCTCAAGCTAATACTGAACCAGAACGAAAGCAAAGGACAGACAGAGACACGGAAGGAGCTGAGTTGTGGGGGTAAGGAGAGAAGGGAGAGGGGGAAGGCGATTCTAGTCGCGAGGTTTATATTCTCCCTTTCAAACTCCGGTAATTGTTATTTGTCCTTGTTATTTTCCTTAGCATTCAGTCCCGTGTCTTGACCGAGACATTTACAACCATCGTCAGCGAAGAGACAAGCACGAGTATTTATGCATATGTACATACACGGTGTAGTGTAAAACCATGCGTAATGAACCGACTACGTCGAATTCGGTAACGGCGACGAGAGAAACAGATGTGATCAAACACAAGAGGGAGAACATGCTGTACGTGTATACGTACGGGGATAAGAGAATGGGGGAACAAGATGAACCGACTCAGTCCATATACAAAAGCAAAGATAAGAATTCGAGACACGAATTCACCAACGGGAACATCGCTCTGAGCGTGTTTCAACCAAGCGTCTTTCGCTTCTCCTTCTTATCCTTCCTAATCTTCCTCGCCTTCGCGACATCATTCAAGCTCGCCGGTGGGCTGCCGGTGACAGGTGCGTCTGTCACGGGTTCATCCTTGTTGATTGAGGTCGAAGTTCCCTCACGCTTGAAACCGGGGATGTTCTGGATTGGGATTGCCAGAGCAGAACCGGCCCTCCTGGTTCCGATTGAGATTCTTCGACTGAGACGCTGGAAGTTCTGTGACGCAGTGCGCTTCCTCTTTGGCTCCGCATCCGGATCTGGAGTTTCGTTCCTAGATGGTGGGGACTGCGGTTCAAACGTCACTCCTGGGCTTTGCGGGCGGGAGCCATTTGCAATGGACGGGGTATGACGAGATTCCGCGTCACCAGCACCAGGGAAGGCAACCGTAGTGGGGAATGTGACTGGCTGCGACGGTTCACGTTCCACGACAGACCCTCGTTTCGGCTTTACAGGCTCCTCCTCCACTTCCTGGTCGTTATCGGTAGTCGGGAAATCCACGGGGGCATCGTTCTCAGCCAATTTGATGTTAGCACCAATACCAGAGTGATTAGCTTCGTATTCCGCTGCATCTCCGTTCTCAGCCACATCCTGTGCGGTAGTAGTGTCCTGTTCGACCTCGTAGCCAGCGACCACAGACCGTCTCTTTGCAACAGTAGAGGCAGCGTCGGAAGCAGAAACCTGATCGTTCCACATCTCTGCAAACGTGCCGTTCGAAGCGAGCAATTCAGCGTGGCTTCCACGTTCAATCACAGAGCCCTCCTTTAGGACCAGGATCCTGTAGCGTACATAAGCAACTGCACTATCGAGGAGCTAGAAGAGCACATACTGATCGGCGGTGGCGATCGTCTATTGAAAGGTTACACACGTGTGATCAGCACGTGCGAGAGGGATGAACTAAACGATAACGTACCGAGAGACGGTGAGCAATGGACAGGGAAGTACGCCCTTGGGCCAAATCTTCCAAAGCCTTCTGAATGTCCTTCTCCGTGGAAGTATCGAGGGCACTGGTAGCCTCATCGAGCAGAAGAATCGGCGGATTCTTCAACAATGTCCTGGCGATAGCCACACGCTGTTTCTCCCCACCACTTAACCTGACACCACGCTCTCCAACCTTAGTCTCGTAACCGTCGGGGAAGCTCAGGATCCTTTCATGCATCTGAGCAGCGGCGGCCGCAGCGATAATTTCTTCGTCAGAAGCGCCAAGCCTGCCGTAACCAATGTTGTACTTGATGTTCACGTTGAATAGGATGCTATCCTGCGGTACGACACCGATAGCTTTCCTCAGACTGGCCTGTGTAACATCTCGGATATCTTGACCATCAATCAAGATTCTTCCCTGACCTTCCTTGAGATCGTAGAATCGGTAAAGGAGCCGTAGAATAGTGGACTTTCCAGAACCGGATTCTCCGACAAGAGCAACTGATGATCCCTTGGGGACCTTGAAAGAGACCCTATCCAAAGAAGTGACACGATCATCGTACGAGAAGCTGACGTTGTCTGTGTGAAAGCATGGAAGGGGTAAGTTACGTATCGATTGGGTACTGAGGAGATCAACGAACCAAACTCAATTTCTCCATTGGTGACAACGAGATCCGGAGCGTTGGGTTTATCTTTGATATCAACGGGTTCATTGAGAAGCTTGAGCAACTTCTCGGTGTCCACGAGGGCGGTGTTGATGGAACGGTAGATGGAAGCGAGCATGTTCAACGGTTCATAGAGTTGGACGAGGTATGCGATGAAGATCACGAAATCGCTAGCGGTACTGTCTCCACTTGTGACCCGTAGGGCCACGATGATCGATCCAACGAGAAAACCGAGAGTCTAATGTAGAGTTCAATCAGGGAAAGGATCAAGCTGGGAGTAAGACATACGAGAATCAAGTTTTGCACGAGGTTGAGCAAGTTGAGGGAAACTGGAGGTGGGATAAGAGTACGACAAGCATTTCGAAGGTGAAACTCACCGATGACACGATACTCAAGTGCCTGGTATTCGGCAAGCGCGGCACGGTATCGTTCACCTTCGTGATGCTCTCCGTTAAAGTACTTCACGGTTTCGTAGTTGAGAAGGCAGTCGGTATGGATGCCCCGGGTGATGACATCCCTATCGTTCATCTGTCTGCGGAGTTTGGTCCTCCAACGGGTTAAGATGACGGTAGCGAGAACTGAGGGACGAGTTGAGTATGTATTAGTAATGGTGAATTACGGACGCACTGTATGCACTCGCAGCGACTGCGATGACTACGGCCAGCGTCCAGTCGAAGATGAAAGCGAAGAGAATGAGTGCGATGAAAATGTCGACAAATGTAGGAATGATGTTGAACAGGATAAGCTACGATTTGCTTAGTTGGCAGAGCTCTATTACAGTCATGGAGGTGCGTACCTCGAGCGTGCGGTTTATAGCTGCACCTCTGTCTAGAATCCTCAATACTTCTCCGGTCTTGCGACGCACATGGAAAGATAGAGAAAGGTTCAGGAGGTGGTCGAACGCGAGCTGAGACATAGCTAATGCAAAGAATCAGACACATGGTAGGACTAGGGGAAGAATCAATGCGTACCACGATCGGAATATTGCATCACAGGCCCCCAAAGAGTCTGGAGAAGAACCGAGGTTAAAAATTTGCAGGGGTATTCAAGATTTGTTAACTTACGTCACGAAGTGCACCAATGCCACCGCTGCTCTGGAGGAATCGTAAACCGATGTAGGTGAGAAGGTACGGCCAGAAGGAAGTTCCATCATCCTTCTCAAAGACGCCGACCAGCTTTCCAAGAGTTAGGGGGAGGAAGACATTCACAACGCGACCAACAGCTAACAACAGGATACAGACGCCCTGTAGGGGGGTGAGTACATGCCACAACCAAACACATAACGCTACGGTGCTCACAGCAATTGCCTGAAGGGACCTGCTCCTGGATGGCCATAGGTAGGGTGTAATGTTCTTGAGGCGCTGTTGGAATTCGCTCCATGACGGGTTATAGGTCACCTCATCCTTCTGTTTCTTCTTGGAGGGGCCAGCGTGTTGTGGAACTGGGGTGGGGGCGCGAGTTGATGGGGTCGAACTCGGCGCGAGGGAACGGTCACTGAAGGTTCCGTACTTGGCGGAGAGAGAGAGGCCGGCCGAGGCTCGGATCGGTTGCGGAGCAATCAAGAAGCTGGAGGCTGTGGGTTGTGTCTCACGTTCTTCGGCGTTCTCAACGGGAGCGAATTCGGCGCGGGGATAATGGAGTGCAAAGAAGAGAGGGATTAAGAGTAGAATGCGGAAAGCAGGGAACGCGATATGCAAGACGGTAGGTATAGTCACTGAAAATCATGTTTGATCACGGTGCCGAAAGAGGGAAAAGGGTTCCGACAAACCTGATTTAAACGCGGCTGCGAGTAAAACCACCAGCGCGGTGTCGAACAGAAGGGCGAGCAAAATTGCATACTTGACGAAAGCAAACGACCAGACATTGACGCCATTGATGTCCTTGTACGCTCCGAGAGCTGCTAGTCCACCGTAGGCAATTATCCCCAAAACGGCGCTGATTTCGACGGCGGTCAAAGGTGGCCAATACTTGTTGATGACCGCGTATACTACGAAAGTGAGACCATCGGAAAAGTAGGAGAAGGAGGAAAGAGTGAGAAATGACAGGATCAGTCCCCGACGGGGCACCTGGGACTTGACGACCACCGAAGTAACCGGCGAGGGCGGACTTGGGGATGCCTTGGTTGGAATGACCGAGAGAGCGGAGAGGAAGACGAGGGCAGGGGCGATAACCCTGACCACGAACAAGGCGAGCGGGAGTGTTGGTGGTTCAGACGTCATTTCGAGGGTGACGGGGAACGTTGTCGTCGCCGACAACCCCAAGCTTAAGGTCGTAAACGCACACACCGGTCTGCTGGTAGACGGTGTGGTGGTCGTGAGACGTCAAGGAGACGGTCCTGAAGGAAAAGGCGATTGACGTATGGACTGCACGTTTTTCAACGAACACGAGGCACAGGCCCGTTAGACGGCCGAGGGGAGCGACCCCGAACACCGTTTATTGATAATAAAAGGATTTGTAGTGACCATTACATTTCTCTTTCTTATCACACCTAGCCTTCACTACAAGCGGATAACAATTCCGCAGCACGTCAGCCCCCCAAGCTTAGGACCATGGGGCAGAACTAAACGACAGACCTTTTGTTACTGTCATCCCGCGCTTCGCCTTGTAACTCCCCCAGCTTACTGCGCAAGATGTCCAACTTGTCCCCCTGTTTATCGAGATCACCTCGTTGGTAGACCTTTAGCGCTTCCCTCGCCTCCCTCACAAATTGATAAGACTGCTGGACCGACTTTTGGGTGCCATCAGCTCCATTCGCGCTATCAGCAGATTCTGCATCGGGGAAGGACGTCCCATCCGACAGGTCAACATCCGAAGCACGTAAGACTGCAAGATCCCGCAGGACATCTCCCAGTGGAAGTGGGTTGGGTTTGCTGGAAGACATTGGTTCCTAACGTAAAACAACACGTGGCAAGGTCACCCGTCCTCTCGATGCCCCCCTCGCCTCATTTTCGAGGAGCAATGGACGGCTTATCAGATTTTATCAAACGCGTGTATCATGAACTTTAGCACCATCATTGGCAGTCGGTTCTTTGAGTCAGCGTCATTATTGTGGTTCTTATCATCCGGCCTTAGGATTGCGAGCGTCGCTGTCATTCATCCATGCTGGAGAGCGTTCCTGGGGTCCCCCCTCTAGATGGCCGAGGTGCTCAACGTTTCTTCGCTGAGTCCCACCACGACATCACCCTATCCTTGTCTTTGGTGGCTCTCGAGGTGGCGACTACATCGGCACTTCCACAATAGGTAGAGCAGATTTCGCGAACGGAGTGCACAGTGAATGAGCGATAATCACGGGAAAACCCGATATGGGATTCCCGTCCACCCGCACTAGTTCGCATCCGATACTTTTTTGGGTCAAAGTTTGTTGGTTTGAAAACTCGGCTCGCTCAGGATGATGATCATAGTCACATCTTACAGGCCGCGGTAGCTCAGTTGGGAGAGGGATAAACTGGGGCCGGCCATACTCACAGGTCACTGTTCAATCTAGGTTCGTGGCATTTTTTTCGTGGTCATTTCGGGGCAGACCTTTGTTGTATCCTTCGTGACATACGAACCCGACCCATAGACTTGCTCCTGGAAGTGACTGCGACGGCATTTACAATCTAACCATGGTCAGGGCTGGAAGCGATCCCTATTGTGGTACTTGGTGTCTGGTTTGGAAATTGAAGAGACTTCAAACAGCGTCAAATAACGGTAATATATACAGCCACGAGATAGCAGCAACGAATAGGGAACCAAGGACGGTGCTTCCTCTTCCAAGCCAATGTTTGTGTTTGCACGTGCGCCAAGAGGGAGGTGTGAGCAATCGTGGGAAAGCTCGCATGGTGGATTGGTGACACGTCGTCATTACATATACCTTCCCACAAGTTCGAACCTAAACAACTCCGGGAGTCCCTGTACTACCAAAGGGGCTGAACCGACACCATGCCCTTTAACGATCTACTACGACAACGTGTGCAGCCTTTGGCGAACGTGGTCACCGCCCAGAGGTTTACGCTATACGCCCTGGCCAGTACGATTGCGGTTGTGGCTGTGATCGCCAATGCTTGTCGGAATTACTCAAACTTCTACTCTATCGCTGTATATCTTGGCCGGAGCGGGCGGAGTGTTCTGGTGCGTGCTCGTCTGTATCAACGATGGTCCTGCTCAACCTCGATCGTCCAGTTCCTCGCCAACTTCTGCGTGGTATTGGCCCTTGTGAGCGGCAAGGTGCTACAGAAGATATTCTTTGGGCAACTACAACCCCGGGAAGTAGAGGTACGCTTCCTATGCACCCAAAGAGGATCCACCGTTAAAACTGCTCATAGCGGCTATATGACCAAACATGGATGTTCGTCACAGAGTCCCTGCTGGCCTTTACCATCTTCCGCGACGAGTTCGATATTCCATTCGCCATAATGTTCGGCTTTCTTCTATTTGTCAAGTGTTTCCATTGGTTGATGAGTGACCGGATGGAATCGGCGAGTGGCTCCCGAGTGTGGCGTGCCTCCAGAGATAGCTGACCCTCTTCTAGATGGACCAAGTACCTTATCCCGGTCCGAGCGTTCTGTTTCACGTTCGAATGGTCGTACTGTTCATCATACTGGCCACAGTCGATGTTGTGGCCCTCGGTGCAGCAATGAACACGATCTTCACGGAAGGGGTGGGCGGAACGGTTCTATTTGCCAATGAGGTAAGTCCAGGAGCACCCAGCCTCCACCAGTTTTTGACCAGCCTTCAGTATGCAATCCTGTTGGCCAGCGCCTTGAATTCTATTGCCAAATATTGTATCAACATAATCGAGTTTCGCCACGCGCGTGCGAATGGTGGAGAGACTGCTCCTCCATGGGAAAACAAGTCGATGTATCTATTCTATATCGAACTTTGCACGGGTGCGTAAGAAACATGCTTTTCCCAGCCTTGGGATGTTATGCTCACGTGCCGAAGATTTCATGAAGCTCACAACATACCTTCTGTTCTTCTCGCTGATAATCATGAAGCACGGCCTTCCTCTGAACATGATTCGAGACGTGTACATCACCGCTCGCTCGTTCGTCACTCGATTCCGCGCACTTACCCGGTACCTCTCCGCTACACGGGATATGGATCGCCGCTATCCTAATGCCACAGAAGTCGAGTTGAGCGATATGTCGGATAGGACCTGCATTATCTGTCGTGATGAACTCGCACTCCCCGACCCACGAGTTCAGGGACAAGCCGGCCCCAACACTACGCCAAAGAAACTCCCGTGTGGACATATTTTCCACTTCAACTGTCTCAGGTCATGGCTTGAACGACAGCAGAGCTGTCCCACTTGGTAAGCTTGAAAATACCCGCATAGATACGACTATACGTGCTAATCACTCGATAGTCGTCGCACTGTACTAGAGTCTACTCCACAGCGTCGTGCGGGTCAGCAGGCGCAGCGCAATCCGCCACCCCAGCCACAACCTGCCGCTCGCCCAGCACCTCTCTTCGGGGGCCAGGATAATCGGAGACAGCAACCCCCCAACTGGCTCAACAGATTCCTCAACGCCGCTGCTCAACCCCCTCTCGTCCCAGGTCAGTTTGGGAACGCCGGTAATGGAGCCAACGGGATGCAGAATGATGCTTTTGGTTTTGCCTGGGGTCAACAACCTGCTGGAAATCAACAGCAAGTGCCAGCGACACCATTACCATGGGGTTACCCACCTCCCGCTCAGTTGCAACCACTCCCTCAGTTCCCTGGTTTCTACGGTCCGGACGGTCTTTGGTATCCATGGGGTATGCAGTTGCCGCTACAACAACCATTGGCCCAACCGACTCCTCAACCTGTGGAACGTGACACTACTGCGCCGGTTCCACAACAACCCGCAACCACATCCGCCTCTGGTTCTACCTCCTTGACCTCGGGTATGAGTTCAAATTCTCTCACGGAGTCCGAATCCACAGATTCCACCATGTCTGACCCCCCTCGGGAATCTACAAGGACGCGCGAGGCCACCTTGAATGCAGCTCTCCGTCGTTTAGGGCTACAACCTGCCAGCAATTTGAGGGATGCTGTGGCACCCGTACTCAACGGAACCGCCTCCACCCCATCGCCAAGTCCCTTGACCACCAGCTCCACGTCCGCTCAGACCTACTCCTCC
Organism: Thelephora ganbajun; assembly: GCA_014904855.1. Classification (NCBI taxonomy): domain Eukaryota; kingdom Fungi; phylum Basidiomycota; class Agaricomycetes; order Thelephorales; family Thelephoraceae; genus Thelephora; species Thelephora ganbajun. The sequence continues at coordinate 393,205 of MU117966.1, read as the reverse complement.
ACACAGCCTACAACATCACTAACACATTCATCCACCTCCACCCAACCTCACTTACCGATTTCTGCCTCGGCTGACCCGAACCCTTCTACGGGTGTCCCTCGACTTCTACCACTGACGGATTTCAGTCCCACACCCACAACCTTCCCCTCTACTCCGAGTTTTGTGTTTAGTTCGCCGACCCCCACGACTCAATTCGCACGATATCCGCCATCCCCTCGACATCCTGGACCTTTGTCTCCTTATTACCACCATTCCGCACAGGGTTACCCAACGCCTCCGACGTTTCCTTCACGCTTGAGTGTCGAAACAACTTCTCGACGTAACACACTGGACGAATTGCTTGAACAGCTGCCCAGTACATTGAATGAAGAAGAGATCAGAAACTGGGATCAAGTGACGCGGGAGGCAATCGATGAGAGGCTAAGGGTTTTGAGTCGTGTGGATGAGATTGTGAATCGACTGGTTGATGAACTAACGAAGCTGAGGAGTACAATTCCTAACTCAGACAGCATCGTCTCTGATGTCCGGTCGGCGGTGGATAGCGTCGGCGAGGGGAGTAGCAGAAAACAGGGACGCGACACCGGAAAACAGAGGGAAGTTGTCCCGGAAGGTGGACTGTAATCGGACGGTCCTCGTGCATGGTCATATCGGTTGTTCCAGCTTTTGTCATACGTACTTGCATAGTCGCGAATTTGTTTTAGTTCCATGTTGCTGATCCTCGGCGTACTGAGAGATGTGAGGTATATTATGTAGTAAGGTACCGCAGAAAGGGCTTGTAGGTGAACCATCTTGCGATTAAGAGTCAGCCAGCAAGGCGTCAACCCGCTTTTTGACTAGGTCATAGTCCACGGTCGATCGGTCCACTTGGGAGTAAAATGACTTGAAGACCAGGCCGATAAGTTTTTTTGATTCACCAGATTTCGCCGTTGCCTTCAAAACATCGACAATGGGTTTCAAAGCCTTGTTGATATCGGCTTCGGAAAGCAGCGGAGGGAGGTATGAGGTGAGGAACGCATGTTCCTCCTTCTCCTTCACAGCAAGATCCTCCCTGCCACCTTTTTCAAATTGGCTCGCGTTGTCAAGCTACGGTTGCAGATCGGCGTCGTCAGTCGAGATACTCTAAAATCTGGCCAGAAATGGACATCAAAAGAACTTACACGCCTCTGGGCGGCCTTATGAAGGAGGGAGACAATAACTGAGTCCGGTATTTTTTCTGATTGGACTTTATCTGCCGCATATATCTCTGTCAACGCGGCCTAGCGCCTGTATCAAAAAGCGCGTCCCTGCTCGCTGGCAGATGTATGTATAGGCTTACCCGTATTGTAGTGGAGGCCATTGTATTCTTATTCTGTTCAAGGATTCACCGGAGCGTTTAGAATCAGAAGCTTCGGGTCAGGAACGGAAGTTCCGCGGTTGTTCACCTTCATAGCGGTTTTGAGGTCTGCCAGCAGTTGGGACCGTAAAGCTGTTTAAAGCGGTTAGACGCAGGAATTTCGAACTCCTCTCGTCTCATACCATTATTAGTGGGAGTAGCACTACTGTAAGTCCTGAACACTGCAAACCTGCGGGCGTTGGAGACCATCCCCTTTGCGTTCAGCATGATCGATGGCGAAGAAGGATGCTGTTTGGCGATACCCACCAAACCAAACAAAAACCTCAACTGTTCTTGCTTTTATTTGTGGCGACGCACGTATGGTGCACTTCAAAATAAGTTGCCCGGTCGTGTTCACTGATCAAACTCACCCACAAGTCAACCTCGTGCTATCTACCAAGCAAAAGCTCCGCTCATAACTGTCTGTCGTTTTAGGGTATTCCTGCCAGTGTGCCGTGCCGATATAGCACCCGGTTCAGGGGCGATTCCTTCAACATCGGCTACACTTGCAGACGAATCCCTGAGTCATGCCATATGGCCGTAACCTTGGAGAAAGTTGAGGGCCAAATAATAGGTGGATTATGTCCTCTCTTCGCGATGGCGTAATGTTTCGAGGAATTTACGACTGAATCTACAAAACAGCCGCGACGCGTCTGCGCGCCAACCTGACAGTTCAACTTTCCGGCAGTCACCTTTCTTTTCTGAGCCGTACAATAGCAACGCGTATTTCCTAATCGGGAATAGCAAAACGCGGTCACATGACGTGTTGACTCTGGTGCCACGCTGTTCCCCGAAACCGCACAATCTGACCAGACCATAAAACCGCGCGCCGCCCTTTAACACAACCCACGATTCTCGACGCCGCCGCCTCGCGGGACCGACCTTGAATACACCGACGCCCTCTGCGACGCCATCCTCGATTTCAACGTCCAAGACGACTACGTTCAAGGGTCCACAGCAACTCAAATATTCTATTCTTCCGTCCCTCTTTCAGCCTAGAAGACAATGCTTACATCCTCTCCATCTCAGCGCTATACATCCCCATTCTCCCGTGATTCACCTCTCAGCTCACCCCTAGCAATGACTAGCACTCCACCGCGGCTCGAATCGGCCAACAGGTCCTCGTGTTATTCTCCGACTATGACCCCGTCTCCGCTCAAAGCTCGCAGCATGATGGATACCGACGACCTCTTTTCATCACCCTCGACATCGCGCTTGGTGAGCAAGCGTGGTCCCGACTCTACTCCACCCCGTTTTCCAACCCACTCCAACTGCGCACATATGCGGACACCGGTGAAAGATTCGCCATTGAATCTCTTTCGTTTTCCCGACGAGCTTCCTCGCCACGCCGACGCAGGAGTTGGTGCTAAACGGAAACCTACCCCTCTATTCAAAACTACACCCTTGCGAAAACCTGCTGTTACGCCGCTCAAAGTTACATCTGCTGCTCCATTCCCCACTCATTCGTCGATCGATTCCTTCTCCTTTGACCGGCTTGCGCCACTTTCAGCACCCCGCTTTTCCTCCAGGACACCCCAAACCAAAGCCGACACCGACCACGCTCTCAGACGTCAGGCGGAGACCATGACGAAGTTGAGAATTGGAGATTTGATTGCCTACGCGGGTGATTCCGATAGCGATCTGGATCAACCTAAACTCTTGCTCAGCCGTAGCGATGGCATTGCCACCAACATTTCTCCTGGTGGCCATGTTTCAAAGCGTAGGGTTCGTTCTAAACCTAGCTCGAACGAATTATTGGAAGATCTCGCTGACTCTCCTTTCGTTGTACATGTGAGTGTTTGCATGGTATACCTGTCATAGCGCCTCATGTTTGATTGTCATAGTCCAAAACCGTGAAGCGGCCAACGGGAACAGTCGCTTTTCCCTCGGTCACCCACCCACGGTCTCGTCGTGGGTCGACATCCTCTGTTTCTTCTACCGATATCCCATCCCCGGTATCCCTCTTCCGTGCTCAGGCTGGTGCTGGTCCTCGCTCTCGGACACAGTCTCAATCTGCCGTGAGGCGACCCATCCAGCGTCACACTAGCAACAGTTCCGCTTCCCTTTTTTTTGGACCCTCGATCCCCGGGCCCGAGGTGAAGTCTCCCACTCGATCCACCTTACGGCCCAATCATTCTACGCACCGAACACAAGTCAAGATGGGAAATAGGCACACTTATTCTGGAAATGACATTCGTGCCTCCTGGGAAGCGACACCCTCCAAGTCCCCTCCTTTCAACCCTCTCCCGAATTACAGTGAGGAAGATACCGATATCGATGACTTCTTCAGCGGACCATCAGATTCCTCATTTACCTTCACAGTTATCGACAATACTCCTTCACGTCCCCGGAACCCCATCTCCTTGCCGAAAAAGTACAAACCTCGAGATTCTGCAGTCTTATTCGAGAGTGATGACGACCGGATTCCGAACATGCCTGGTGCATCTTCTTCACTCAGCACAATCAACAGTGGTGACGGCCTCGTCACGCCAGTGTACCCCAGCCAGGCATCCGGTTGGCCATCCGGTGAAGGCCCTCTCGTAGCCGGCCTCGATAACGATCACTTCGGTCGCGACCCGGACGCGTATTCTCGCTCTGAAGCTGATGCCTTTATCATGCGTCTGCTGACAGGAAACACCAAGCCTGTGCATGGCAAAGAGGATGGCTCTAAACGGATGCCCGATACGCCCGTCAAGAAGCTGAAGACGACGCACTTCGCTATCGAGCGACCTTGGCAGAGCGCATTCACCCACAAGATCGGCTCTGAAGAGTTTGACTACCTCGCTCCGCCTCCTGGAAGAGGTGGAGGCAAGAAGGCAGGGCCTGGCAAGAAGCCCCGAAAGAGTCTGCCTGCGGCTTTCCCTGCCCTCTCTGGAGTGGATGCAGATAGCCCGACAGAGAGGAAGGACGCCAAGTACGCCGGTCTGGGGCTTGGTCGGCCAAGAGAGAATCCCAAGAACCCCAAGTCCGTGAGCGGACGCACTCATTGGTTAATGCGAAGGAGTAGCAGTGGCGCGTTCTCGAATATATCAAGTGGGAGCGACAACTCGGCCACTGCAACTCCGACGCGACCGAAGGACAAAGGTATGTAGTCATTCTAGTCCTACGACCCGTCTTGGTCGCTTAGCTAGGTTCGTGTTCAATTGTAGACGAATGGTGTCTACCCCCTCCTCGTATTCCCAACCTTCAACTCTCTGCCTCAAAACCCGGGCGATTGTCCAATGATCAACGCTCTACCTCCTCCTCGTCCAACTCTACGGTTACCTCCCCGACTTCAGCCCGGTTCTTAAAGTCAGAACGAAGACCAATTGGACCGAGTCCCTTGAAACAGCGGACGTGCATCCGGTACGCCCAACCAGTGGTGTCCGGTGATGAATGTCCAGGGAGGTTCGAGCGGGACTTTGACGTCCTCGACGAAGACCTCGGAAGCGGAGAATTTGGCCGTGTGCTTAAGGTCCGACGAAAGGCTGACGACGACGATGACGACTTCGGTTCCATGAACGCAAAGGACGACGACCTGTATGCCATCAAGAAGTCGAAAACTATTGAAGGTGTAAAGCATCGGTGTGTAACTCTCCCTCTTTGGTCATCGTTCCGGCACTCGATACTGAGAATGACATTGTTACTAGGTTGCGTCTGCGGGAGGAAGTTGACATCCTGAAGCAGCTCACCGAAGCGTCGGAGGGAGGACGCGGCCATCCCAACGTATTGAGATACGTCGATAGCTGGGAGCAAGATGGTCTGTTGTTCATCCAGACAGAGCTTTGCGCCCTCGGTAGCTTTGGGAGGTTCCTGTGGGACTACGGACGGAAATTCCCAAGGCTGGATGAAGCCCGGGTGTGGAAGATCTTGGCAGAGCTAACGGAGGTGTGTGCCTTGCGTTATTCCCGTTGTGGCGTTTTTCTGACCTTGCCTCTACTTGGATTTATTTCCCCCTCCCCTTTTACAAACGTAAAAAGGGCATGGCGTTCATCCATGACAACGGGATTCTCCATCTCGATCTGAAGCCGGCCAATATTTTTGTGACCGCAGAAGGTAGGCTGAAGATCGGTGACTTTGGCATGGCATCTATCTGGCCAAGGTCAGCCGGAGAAGGATTTGAACGTGAAGGTGACAAGGAATACATGGCCCCAGAAGTTCTGCAGGGTAGATACAGCAGAGCAGCAGACATCTTTGGGTTAGTGGTTTTTCTCTTTGTTCTTACGGGATTTATTGATTGATTTGGCGTCGTTTTCAGATTAGGGATGACCATCCTCGAGACTGCGACGAACATTGTCGTACCGGGACAGTGAGTTTCTGCTTTCGCTTGTCGCAACGGTGATCTGCGATTGGCTTTTGAATGCGCGGACTGATGAAATTGATGGTTGCTGTATTTGGCAGGGGTGAAGCATGGCATAACCTTCGACAAGACAACTTTGAACAGGTTGAACTGGACGACTGTCCGGAACTCTTGGAGCTGATCAAGAGCATGATGCGGTCTAATCCGACGAACCGGTTGGACGTTCATCAAATCCGGTCTCATGTTGTGGTGTCCCGAGTGAGGGACATGATGGAGAGTGCCAGACGTGCGGGTGAAACAGCGTTTGGTGGATCGCCGTTGGCTAGCGTTCCGGACTCTTTTTTGGGAACTATTCTCGGGAGGAGTGGCAAAGACTACGACGAACCGATGGATCTGAGCCCATGAATTTGACTTGTCCTTGAAGGTGGCGGGGCATTTGCCGTCACCGTTCTGCTCGATAGTCGCAAACCTCTTGCGGTTACTCCACTTCTCTGTTTTTTGCATGCGTACATGTAATTTGCTATTGACCATTTTGGCTAATTCCTTCTTTATCGTTTTCCAATCTACTTATTGTTCTTGTACACTTCCTCATGGCCTTTTCCTACCCACTCATCCCCTCGATTTCATTTACTTTTGCATAAATTGTTTTCTGTCCACACCCTCTCTCAGGTTTCGGGTCATGCTTTCTGTCGATTTGTTTACTACTTACACTCGCTTATGACGTTTTGGATTCTCGCCTATCGTCGATGCGACGAAAAGATTTGCTGTTGGCGTGTATGCCGATGATGGATGGTGGCTGGGTATGGGCGCCTTGTCTGAAATGAGGTGGGAGGATTAGATGAAATTGACGGAGACTCAGACTGAGAGAGGTCGAGAGAGGAAAGACAGCGGGTTACGAGACGAGACGGATCAATCGTTGGTTGTCACATCAGACTTCGCCCAGTCAGCGCCGGTGATGTTTCTTCAGGCGATCTCCGTGATGCGAGAAGGGGGAAAGGGGTTTTTGCGCAAAACCCTTGTCATTCTCTCTTTCGTATTCTTTGCTGGGTACTCGGCGTCGTCGTAAGCTGTATCGCGTATACACCTAGGTAGGATGCAAAAAGAAATACACGGGGGAGCGCTTACCCAACCATCTTTACGGGAGGACTCTTCCAGAAACAGAATGGCGGGATCTTGACCAGTTGACCGTTCCTGACAACAGAAACCGTCCGCGCGGGAAATTGGAATAGTATCTGTTTCTTTCTCTCTCGCTCTCTCCTTCGTCTCTCCCTCTGTCCCTGTATCCTATTCTTCCTTCTTCTATATTTCATCACCCTCCATTTCTCCTCTCTTTCTTTTCCTTCTCCCTCCCCGCTAGCCGACGCCCTCTCACCTTCCCTCGCCCACTCTTCCAGTCATGGACAACTCGCACGAATACTCAAGTCTCCCAAATTCCTGCATTCCAAACGTCGTTCCCCCGGGCATAGATCCTTCGCTCGTCGACTTCAGAGAGTTCTATCCTTACATTCCCAACGAGATAAAACACCGGAAGAGGACGACCCAGGCCCAGCTCGAGATCCTCGAGCAGACTTTTGCCCATGACAAGAAACCTAATGGCGTTATGCGCGCGAATCTTGCAAGACAGCTTGACATGACACCCAGAGGCGTACAGGCAAGTCTGCCAATCTTCGCCCCACAGATTTACATTCTGACGTGTTTATTGCTGTCAATTCACAGGTCTGGTTTCAAAACAGGTGCGCCCTCACTTCATATCCCTTCATCCTCCTCGATCAGTTCTCACCCCGCTTTTTTCACGTAGGAGGGCGAAAGAAAAAACTTTGGCAAAAAAGGCCGCCGCCGCCAAACTTCAACAACCACAACCCCCACCAGCCGACTCTTCAGACTCGCAAGAAGGTGCTGGCGCGAACGACTCGACTTCATTGCAACGGAGCTCTTCAACAGCCACCGACAGCAAACGTCCCTCCATCTCTCCTTCTGTTTCTCCCCCGGCCGTTGACGGTCTCGACTCATCCAAAGATCCTCAGCCCACAGCCCCGTCCATCCCTTCCGCCCGATATGACTTGACAGATCCCAACCACCCCATCAACCATCGCAGAGGTTCACTTCCCATCATCACCCGCTCAACCTCTGATGATTACTCGCGCCACAGAATACAACCAACATTTGATCCCCTCGCTCGCCGTGGTTCCTTGGGAATGGACGTCAGCAGACTCGCAGCCCACCCTTATGCCTATCTGGCTGCCGCCGCCAACAATGGCGTCGGTAACGGCGTTTATATGGGTCCGGGTCCAGTTCGGGGACACCGCATCCACGGTAGTGGTAAATCCAACTCGCTGCCCGGGGCTAAAGCGGCAGATCAGTACGGACATCTTCCCCCCAGCTACCGCCCGATCCTTTCCCACCGTGCGTCTATGCCATATGTATTCTCGCAGGGAACTCCCCATTCGATGGGCACGGCGTTCGTGCCGATCAAACATTCCGCCCCTGCATTCACCTCCAGATATCACGATGGGCTGTACTCCATATCGTCACGTTCCATTACCGAACCGATTCCGGGTCCACTACCCAATCCCAACTTTTCCTTCGGCGATTCAACTGCCTCTCCCCCGGCTCCTTCTCCGAGCACTAGCGAATCATCAGAGCAGTTAGCGGCTGCGCTCAACAGCTACGCTTTCCCACCCGTCACAGATGCCGATCAAGAGGACGAGGTGCCCCCCAGCGCTTCCTACGGTCCTTTCGTGACCCGTTTCAATTCGATTGCGTCACTTGCCGACAGCGAGTCGAGCATCACTAGTGGGTTCTATTCCGAACCCGGAAGCGTCGACGAGTACCCGGCAGACTTCCATCCACACTCGCGACGCCAATCACAGTAAGCATCCCGTTGCTTACCTTCATTACGCAGCCGATTGTTGACCGCCACTGCATCCAGTGTTTTGGACCACTTTTCAAACTTGGGGATCGAAGGACATACCTCGGCGTCTCCAACGGATTCGGCAAACAGGTCACCAGAGCAAGTGCATAGCAGCGAGAACACCTCGGGGGTGAATACTGCCTATGCGTCTCCCAGATCCAATGTGTCGAACGGGGGTAGCCCTCATCCATCCACCAAACCTGTCCGGTTTTCGCTGACCAGCGAGTTGGCTTCTGCTCTGTCCGCCAACCCGGATGGGTCGGTTCCATACGTGAGTGGCCAACAAGTCTCTTCCCCAGTCACTAATACTAAATCCTTATTCAAAGGATGGCACTGAGAAGTACACTGAAGGCGCCAGGATTATGACGAATCCTGTAATTTCACCTCCGACCCTGGAGAGTGCTCCTCTCATTGGCAACGTCGGGCGGGCCTGCTATGAAAGCCAGTACTCGACCAGTTCGTATTCGATCTATAACGACGCTTTCAACGCTACCTCAAAGGTGGGGCACTACACCGTTCCGACATACGGCAACGGTCAATCCCATAGTGGGCTTACAAACCCTACATCTATTGTATCTCCTGTGTACTCTAACCAGGAGTCGACTATCGTTGATGTCGCCGCATACCGGTTTGGAACTTCGCACTAGGCAACTACACGACAGCCCTCCGGCCGCCTAATCTCTCCACTCTCACTCTCTCCCACCTGTTCGGCCTCTGGTCGCACAATTGGGTGCTCTCGTAAGATATGTTGTCTTTATTTTCAATGTTGTTGGAACCACCCTCTTCTCGTCACGGACCAATCATCCCTTTGCCCTCGTCGATTTCGCTCACTCTTCACCCCCTCCGTACTCTGAGCCGCTTACCCTATCCCAATTTGCAGTATATATTTGTTGATTTCTCGGCCCACATAAGAACGCGTGTGGCTGATCCTCTCTGCTTTTATTTCTCTGTCCATTCGTTCGCTACTATCCCGTCGTGTTAATCTCTCTCTCTGCTCTCTGTGTCCCATCCCACCTCCGACGTTGACGACCACTCGTTACGATGATATCCTTCCGCCCTCTTTTTCCGCGACTCAAAGTGCCTCTCGTTTGCTGCCCTTTCCCTTTTACTCTTCCTCTATCAAATAGTCTACTGCTCTTATACATTACATTACATTTGATGGTCCTAATCCTCCGTTTTTACGTGTTTACGGAAACACGTTGGCCCTCTTTTCCTCCTTATTCCTTTTAATATTGGGTGTTTCTTCCCTTTTATACGCCATATTTTGCTGAAGCCTCCTCCCTGTGTTTCTGTCCTCTCTTTTTCCTCTCTTACTTATTTGGCGAGAATGAAAAGAAAAAAGCCGTGTACAGTACTACTCCCAGCCCTTTCACACCGTAAACCATCGAGTAGGCAAATAATTCAAGTCTGCGATTACGTTGCGATGGGAGTGTGTGGGTCATATGCATTACGGAGTTGGTGAGACATATAGACCGGAAGCCCGAGCTGCTCCTATAGGGCCGATTCTTGAATTCTGTACGGTTGGTATCGATCGAAGGGGGACAGAAGCCATACGATATGCGCCGTCAGTACAAGATGGTCCTTCAAAGTAAACTGTAACGCTGCCATCTCCCGAACCCCCAAACTCACTGAAATCCGAAAGTGGAGAGTCTGGGGGTTCCACCGAGTTCTGTGGAAACAATTCTGGATGAGAAGCACAGTACTCCCGCAGGCTTGCATCCCCATGATCAGTTGCATTGCCCACCCTTCCAACCGAATTCGAATTTCGGGACGGCCATCTGAAAAAAGAGGGAATCGGGCACTTCGCTTCCCCCGGTTTTTCTCTCTTTATTCTGTTCTCTTTTTTTTTCTTTTTCTTTTGCGCGTTTTGGTGATTTGATGAGAGTGATCGACGAAAACGAGACATCCCTGGTTCCTACAGGTTCTTCTCTCAGGATTCCAAACTTCAAAGTACCTGCATGTACAAACCATCGTATGGGGGTACGGATCGCTGAGAAGCACACAATCGCTATACGCGTCGGCGCTTTCGTTCTTTGGGCTGTAAACCTTTGAAGAACCGCCATCCGTCTCCCTGCCCTCCCCCCCCCAATCTCCGTGGAGCATCCAGATTATGAAGCCTAAAGATCCGCGGCACGGGGTATCGGGATGCCAGATCTTCAGATGCCTAACGTTTGGTGGGTGGGGTGCTTATAACCTCGCACTGGACTATGTCAGTTGTCGCGTGCGAATCTGCGACCTTGAAAAAGGTAGAGAAGGATCACGCCCATACCTATGCAAGTTAGTTGTAACGATTAAAGGTTAGACCGTTGAGAGCCTTCCTCTAGCTTTGGTGCCTGTATCTTCCCATCGACAGCCCGGTAAGCAAACGCGCTATCCTTAACATCTTCCGACACTCGAGTGTGAAATTCTGACCCCCCCTCCTGAAAGGGTAAATAATCGTCGGAGCAATCAGGGGACCATCCAAGCATCTACGCTTCTCTGATGTCAGTCGCACGTCAGGTCTTTCTCACCCGCATATTGAGCACAGAAGTTACGCGTACCATTATGACGCCTCACGGGATCACGATCGTACCCACACACACACAGACGCGCGCTCGCGCGTCCAGAAAAACCGCTTACCGCCAATCCTTAGGGTGTCGGCGCTTCACGATGAGTAAACAAAAGCTCCAGAGAGAGGAGGGGGAGGAGGAGCCGTTTGATGCTCCCCAACCTCTCCGACCGCGAAAGAAGCTCAGGCCTCCATGAGGGAGGGGCTACTATAACAATCCGTTCTGTCCTTGACGCAAACGAAGATCACTGACAGGGGCTCGCTAAATGGATCGGGACAATCGTAACCACCAAGCACTAGGACACCGGCACGGTCCAGATGATGAATCGATGGTCACTGGCAAACCCCTCTGCCGATTGTAGGTAATTGTACAACGGAACGTTGCACCCTTGATGCATATGCATACCCCAAAGCTCGGGAAATGGGGGTGAATCTGAATGCAAATCGTGAACATGCTCTTATCTTGTTTCCCGGACTACTGTGAACACAGGGCAACCCGGTCATCAAAAAGACCGGAGCGAAGCATCGTAAAATATAGAGGGGATCACAGGGAAAAACCCTTCTACCCAATGTTTCGAATCAGAAAAAAAACGCACTTCTACATTCCAGCGCCCTCGGCGATGCCAAAGTACTCAGGTGCTCAGCCGAATATCTAATCATATCGGCCAACAAAACCCCGTCCCTCATGCAAGCAGTCCAAAATCCATGAAATTGATGAACAAGCGAGGAAAACCACCTTACAACTTAGGTCCAGATCCCGCCATTGATGACACGTACAAATGGTGCGGGGATAATGGCCCCATTGGTAAACCTCCAAGGGGAAGCACTCCTCCTCCACCTTGACTGACATGATTGAACCGTACACCTGGATGCGGAGGAGGGCCGATTGGGAAGTTCGGTCCCATCATTGGTATCGTGATACCTGGAGGAAGTGGCTGTTGCGACGGGAATCCCCACAACCCACCCCCACCACAGTATCCTTCCACGAATCGAGGTCCACCCGGAGAAGAAGGTCCACTCTCTTCAGACATACGAAATCCGTAATCTTCGTTTGAGTCCTCTCCGTTCCCCATACCACCTGGTCCGGGAGATTGTTGAGGCCGGCCGCCGAGATTCGAAGGCATATTCAAGGCACCGCCCATTCTTCCAGTAACCAATGCGTTTCTATCCATCATTATTGCATGTACCTGGTACCAAGTTCCAGAAGAAGCCCATCGTCAGTCAAACACTCCAATGACATACAGCTAGGCGCACAAGGCCTATAGGAAAGACCCTGTCCAGAATGAATATAGGTGATGAAAAAAGACGGAGAAACTCGCTCTCGCCGCAGAATGGCGACACCAAACAGCGGGGAAAATAGAAAAACCAGGTGATTCGCACATGCGCACGTAAAGGGCGTTGACCGGAAGATGATCTCATGTAGGGTAAACCTACAAGCAGAATCAGGCGCACCAAATCAATCAAGCGAATGTCCGAATAATAAATCTCGGTCCGCGGAGGTAAGGCCAAAGAATGGTAGAATCATGCAAACTGACCTGCATCCGCAATCCCTGTACAGTCGCTTTCAGCGAACCTACTTCTTCGCTGACACGAAGCCCTTCCGTCGTGAGCGCAAGTTCCAGTCTTCTCCCTTGTGATTCCAAAGCTGCTGACAGCGTGACCAAAGACTCTCGTAAACCTATCAAAGAGCCTTCGATCGTGGTGCTCAGATTCAATGGAGCAACGACATGTTTGTTGATGCTCGGCATAAACTGAGGTCGATTACATGGAAAAGGGTGAGATGAGGCTAAATGAGAGTGAATGTGACTGGAGACAGGCGGCTGATTCTGTTCGTGGGCATTTTCATGTGCATAATCAGCAAATTGCAAACCCTCCGCTCCCATTCGAGTTGCAAGGGCGGAAATACTTACAGGCGAATGTATGCCGGGGCTGGGGTTCAGTGGCGTCGAGTTCGGTGGTGACGATACAGGTTGCCAACCCTGTGGTCGAGGAGACGGGCTACCATCTCCGAAAACCACCCGGTCTTCGGAAGGGAAGTGATCGGAAAAAAGCGCGGTGGACGTTGATTGAGGATTGCTTGCCACGGGTGGTAGTGTGGTCCCTGTGGCGTGGTGGATGGACCCTGAACCATTTGAAGAACCAGGACCGGAAGGAACAGAATCGTAGGTCGCGTCTCCATTGAGATTGTGACCGTTACGCGCCGATTCAGCTGCGTGACTGTTCGCGTTGGCAGAGGAGCTGGTATTGGAATCGGTATCGGTGACACTGGTAGCGGTCGGTACGTTGTTGGCAACATGAATGCTTGATGCACGGTTCTGCCTTTGGGTGATGAACGAGAATGGATCAAAGAGGTCAAGGGTTTCGGTGGCGCCATTCTCTACCCCCGGTTCTGGACGAGAAGTCCCACTTGTCAGGTCCACAGTTCGCAAGAGCACCGGTCCGACTCGACCCGGCGCAGACCCGGTGTTGGAACCCTCGTCATCGGTCCATTGAGTGTGATTGGCTGACATAGGCGGTCGTTCGGGATAGACTGGGCGATACCAGGGTCCCAGTGCAACCTTTGCCCATTCGAGTTCTTGCCTGAGAATCCGAACCGTACCTTCCAACTCATTGGTTCTACGCTGCAGACGCTCGTTGTCCTTAGAAAGCTTTGCCATCTGGGTGCTATGGATAGCGAAGAACCCCTTGATAGATTCGTAAGGGCATTGGCCAGTATGGGCCTGGAAGGATGCCCTTCGCCCTCTCCACGTGCAACCGTTATCGACCTGTCTGCAAGGAACGATCTTCTCCGGGCAGGAGTTGACAAGATGGTCCTCCATGGCGGGGACACTAGGGAACTCCTCCTCGCAGGACTCGCAGATCATGCTTCGAGCATTATCTGACTGAAAGGGACATACATAGGTAAGACCGCCTCGTGATGAATAAATGACGATGGTGTCGTACCTCTGGGCCGGTCTCCTGGTGAACGAACATTTCCCCTTCAACAGCATCTTTCCTGGCCACAGTTCGCTTACAGTTCCCGTCGGAACATGGACAGGGTACTTGGATGTATGGGCACTGTAGCTTGAGATGTGATTCTAGGAGATGTCTCTCTCCAGTATACTCGCAACCAGCGTCCAGGTAAGGACACCTCACAGTCAACTCTTCTACAAGCTACACCGGTACCCCGTCAATAAATTCCACCTACAAACTATGCGAAAGCAATGTATACCACTTACGTGTCGCACAATCGGGTCTGCCTGACCCAAGAGTTCGACCGAGAGCGGTGACCGGTCGATTGGGCAATGATTCGACACACTCAGTGCCTGCAAGATGCATTCTCGACAAAATGTATGAAAGCACGTCCGTGTTGTCACCGGTTCATTGAACAGGGTCCTGAATCGGAATAGGACGCGTTAATCGCCACGGTATAATGCCTCGAATGATGCGGTGGTGAAAGTCTAACCGGCAAATGCAACATATCTGGAACCGAGCCAACAATCGTTCGGGATTGAGCAATCGCCAAACCAACGATGAACTGTAAACCATACTCACGAGATTGTCATCCAAACTCGTGTCCACATAGTTATGCAGCATAACCTCCAAGCCAGACAACCGAGATGATCAGGAACGGGGAAACGGCGATCGACACATTCGGCGCTTACCGACTCCAACCTGCACTGGAATATGGCCGACGCACGCGTGAGAGGGAGCGATTTTTAAAGATTATTTACTCTAGTCCCAGATTACATACATATAGGCATGGTTAACGCGGACAGATTGCTAATACATCGTTGAGCCAAGCGGTGCGTTTAATAGTCTCCACCCAAATGTGTTCAACACGCGGCCGAAAACATCCAACCCTGCGTCTGATGCGCAGAAAGTCAATGGAAGCAGAAGAAGGAGAAAGTGGGGTAAGAACTAGGAGGAGAGGACAAATGAAGTGGGCGAATCCTGAAGGGGGTAATGTAAGATGCTGGTGCGATAGAGAAAAAAAGTTCCCAGAGACAACAGCAAAAGCCAACAAAAACCGCGGAAAATAGGAAAGGGCGAGCATGCTGAAATAGTGGCGCATGACTGATGGGTGGGTGTATATGATTAAATTGAAGGTAGGGTTGGAATGGCGGGATGGATGAATAACGATTCGACAAACGACCGAGGTGTAGAGTTCAGAAATATAGGTCCCTGTCGACCATTAAAAACAAACAACAAGCGGGCGGAAGGGGTATGCTGGCGACCTTGGCGCCAGTGTGGAACACATTATGGACCACCAATCGTTTCCTCCGGTTTGGGATTCCATTGTTGCCGTTTCCATTCCATGGCTCTCACCACCCATCCGGTCACATCCACCGTCCTGGCCGTATCTTCTACAAGCCATCGGTGTTCCTAAAATCTCGTTGATCTCCCGTTACGGATTCAAGGGCAAATCGTAACTCACCAGAAGCTGTGAGTACGTGGCCCTATTTTGAGGATTCTTTTGCAGGCATCTCGAAGTGAAATCCTTGGCCACATCCGAGAACTGATCCGGTAATTCGGGAGGATCGCCGTGGACAATCGCCGTCAGCTGCGCGAAAACGTTCGCATAAGTCTCGGGGGGATATGGATAATAGCCCATAGCGATTTCTATCACTGTCAACCCAACAGACCACACATCGGAGGAGACTGTATACGTCCCGACATTATTCTGCGACTCTCCTTTGATACGCTCAGGCTGTGGTAGTTCAATCCATTAGTCAATGCTGACGTACAAAATGAGTGAAATCTCTCACCGCCATATAACTCTGACAACCAATGTTGGTTTTTGCCAACGATTTCTCGAGCTGTCCTGAAACACCAAAGTCGCACAGCTTGATCTGCCCCTGTGTATTTACCAGAATGTTGGTGGGTTTCACGTCTCGATGGATGATCTGCAACTCGTCCTTGAGGAATCGAAGACCCCGTACAACGCTTGCCGTTATCCGAGCGAGTACGTCTTCTGGCACGCCGGCACCCTGTAGTTTATCCAGACTACCGGCGTCCATTAGCTCCATGCAGTAATAGACGCAAGACTCGATGAAGAAGGCTCCGTAAAATTCGACGATTTCTGGAGCGACCGCGCGGTGGAGAATGTCCAATTCCATTATTATGGCGTTCAGCTTGGCTTGATCGAGCTCGAGGCGGATTTCCTAGTGGAACCAAGCTTTAGGATGTGTGGGAAATCGGGTCAGGAATGCGCACTTTCATCGCCATGGCTACATTCGTCGGCTTGTGCAACACGCGTTTTACCACGCCATACGTTCCTTTGCCAAGATCTTCAAACAGCTGTAATTGTTCCATGTTGATGGTGTACGATGATCCACTTGAGAAATCGACACCAGATGCATGGAGGACGGCCTTCCCACTGAAACTCAGCGCGCCGGAAGGGTCACTAATGTCTGCGTGATAAAAATGGACAACGAACGGCGAACGTCGGAGGTGCTTACACAATCTTGCCAAAGTTTGAGAAAGGTGTCCCGAAATTGTGGGCCGGTCGTTTCGGCATGCTAGCATCGATTGAGAAGGATGGCCGGCTCGCACCAAGACCGGCACCAGTTGTCCCTCCTCCGATCGACGTTAGGGGGTTATCCAAGTCACTCAACTTCAAACCTGGCTTCGGTCGTCGGGAGGGAGGCGGACGTATGCTTTGGGTAGGCATAAACGAAGGTGGCAGTCGAGGATCGTTCAGTGCCATCCTTTGTAAAGCACTAGTCACCGAATCGACTGAAAGGGCACTTCGATTCGCCATCTAGAGGTAGATACGGTGTCAAAGACGTGATGGTGTGTATGTGAGTGCACGCACGGCGGCCATTTTTGCCTGCAAAGATGGGGGAATTGGAGTGGACCCTGTGCCTCGGTTGAGGAGGCCAGTTACACCCTTCGGTGTTGGTACGATCCTCGACGGGACCGGAATCGGGGGAGGTCTCGAGATCATGGAATCTGGTTGATCAGTCATCCTTCAGGAGGTCGCGGAAGAGGGAGGGAATGACAGGGGGAGAAGGACCGCGTGCCAAGTGTCGGGTCGAGAGGGACGAGAATATGCGAGAGCGACCGAGGGGAGCCGGACACTGACAAGAGCAGGAAACCTCAAGCCAATGCCGCAGCCAATCTCCGCTGTATTTATTCACCCACGTTCCCGTTACACACATTTGTAGTCAAGATAACAAAAACTCTGATGTCGGTCACATCTCGGTCGACGTCATCACACTTTCAATCCGGTTGTTTCCCACGGTTATAATTCCTTATTCTTATCCCGCAACATCCACTAACCCTCCCCTCCAGGGTCAGTACATAATCACCCTGGCTCTCTCTTTCTCTCCGATCCACGCAGGTGCGTCTACCCTTATCTGAGATCCAAGGGTATCTGATTGCCGAAATCCCTTCTTCTCCAGTGATCCCGCTGCTGCTCGCCGTGCTCATACGTGTGGTATATACCAAGGCCTCTAGGACAACCCCCATGAGCTACAACGTCAAGTGGGGCAGGGAAAAGTCAGCACAATGTGTGTGTTTCATCCGCAGTAATCGTTAACCATCGGACCCTTCCCTTCACAGGCTCCAATTCCCCTTGCCTTCTCCGGAGACAAAGCTTGCTGCCATCCGCAGACAAATCGCCGATCACATACATCTTCCCCATTCCTCATTCAAACTCATCCATGCCGGTGCAGTGATGAAAGACGATGGTGCCCCGAGTCCGTGACATCGTAAATTATTTGGTGACGTGTTTACTAATGTCGTCACCCCAGTTTCGTCATACGGACTCAAAAATAAGTCGACCATCGCCGTCGTAGGTGGCCCGGAGCAAGTTAGCACCGCTCCAGAACGCAAGACAGAGAAGCACATCATTACCCAGATTGAGTCCGAACTTGACAAAGTCCGAACGGGTTTGCTACCTTCCGTTGACAAGTTCTTGGACTCCTTATCGAATCGGAAGATCACTCCAGGGGACAGCCTTGATCGAGAACACACGAGGTTGGGCGAGCTTCTCCTTCAATCTCTCTTACGTCTAGATGCCATTCACGCAGAAAGCGAGTGGGAACAGGCGAGAAAAGATCGGAAAGCCGGTGTAAGGGAGGTTCAGGCTCTGTTAGATAGGTTGGATACCGGCTGGAAAGCCCGTAGGTGATTATATCCGAAGGGACCCCGTGTTCACCTATAGATTCAACTCTTCCGTGACCCCTTTACGTTCCGATCCTGATCCCTCTGCGTCCTACGGGGACAGGTGGAGGAATGATTGAAGGTGCGCATTTCTGCGCGGTTATGGAACACGGGTCCATTTACAGTAAACCAGTTCGCTACTGGAGCTGACCACGGTCATGTAGCCGAAAACGCCTTAGCGCAACTTCGGAACTGTGATCTGCCCCTACGATGGCACCTCTTCCCTGCAGCTTCGGTAATTGGACTACCCGAACACCTCCGGTATTTTTGTCTCCCGATGATCACTCCCTTCGCTCCAAGCTGGGAGACTCGACTTTGAGGGTTTCTCGTCATGTCCACCCTCGCACACTCTGGGGTGCTTCTTTAGCTCTATACAGGGCTTCAATCGTCCACGAAACCATTCGGATTGACGTCCGTTGTTCCGGTACCTTCATTGTCCCACCTTGATCAAATCCTTGTTGTGGCATCTTGCACAGAACGCACAGTTCCTAGCACCCCGGAGTACGACGACCGATTACGGGTATTGAGCAGTCGTAAGCTGTGAGACGCACTGGGGAATACCGCACATGGCTCAGGACGAACCAGCGATCTCGTCGATTGCGATCGACTTAGAGAGATTTGTCTTGCTGTCGACCGCCGGATCACGACTTATCGCTACATTTGCTTCACGATTTCGAAAGGTAGGAGTCACGGCATCCTATCAAGGTCTCATGTTCGCCCTCATGGTCTTATCAAAGTGGAGTGAGTGGACTCTAATTCTATTCAGGTTTGTTAGATGGTAAGGGCGAGGGCGAGGGATCCGTTTATTGAGGGTCTATCAAATTTCCCTGGTACAAGGGTCATTCTCGAGACAGTTGATGCGGGGCGGTGTGTTTCCGGCCTCGTTCCCAACAAACATTCTGCGCCCGCAGAGCACCCCGTCTCCACTGCCCTCAGATTAGTCCCTGCAGCGCGCTTGAGTTGAAGGGTGTAACCAGTACCCTGCAGTATCCATCGAGCGTCATGAATGGGACGGAACACCATTGATTCCTCCTCAACATGACCCGAATACCCCAAAACAGCCTGGTCTCCTGGAAAGGAATCTTCGATGATCATGATTTCGACCGTACGTGAAGTACGTAAAGCGCACTGCGGCTCAGGCAAGTCCGACACGAATATCCAACACGGATAATAAGTATGCCCCGCGTCAGAGCGAGCGCATTCGTCGTGTGCATTTGTAGCCGGAAACCTGCTGGAGGATCAAAATGGATTGAGGGTCCCAGTAGCTTGGCGTATTAGAAAACCCCGACCTTCGCGCCTAAAAAAAGAATGTGTTAGGCTCGCGAGGCTCGCCTCGAGGCAGAAATGTATCTTGGCATGAGGGGTTTCCGCTTTGTGTTGGAGGGGGTTTGGAGACCTCACGCTTTCCTGAACATCGACCCCCGTTCGCTCTGATAAGGATGTCCTGGGTGTGGTAATAGGAAGAACTTCGAGACCTCAACCCCACCATTTCGAAAGGGACCACTCTTCTTGATTTGCCCAGAGCCCCTCCTCATCGGCCTCCCTTTCCTACTCGGACTCCCCGCCCCAGTCATGGCCCCCGTTCCGAAAACGATGAGGTCCCCAGATTCACGCTCCCATACCCCTGGTGAGGCGGAACGGTCCTACTCCTTTTACTACCTTTACGATCCCACAGCCTCATCACATAAACACCGCCCCACACCCAAAGCCCCCAACGATCATTATGTCGATTACGTGGATCGTTGGCAGGACGTGGCCTACGACCTTTCCTGGGTTCAGGAACATCAAATCGAGGAGATGGTGAGACAGAACCTAGAAACGGTCGAGTGGGTGCTGAGGCAGCAGCAGCGGTTCGTTGCGGACCAGGTGTCGCACGCGTTGGACGACATGTATCGAGGCTTTGAGGCGGATATGGATACAGAGAGTTGGCTAGCACAGGCACGAGAAACGAGTGCGAGGAGGGCGAGGAGGAAAGCGCAGCGGGAAGCCGAGACGACTCAACTGCTTCAGCGGGAGGCGGAGAAGCGGAGAAAGGAGCAGGAGGAGAAACACCGGAAGGTGAAGGCAGTAGTCAAGGCCTGGAAGGAGTACGAGGAGCGATGGGCAAGAATCTCAGGGAACACGGAGGAGCAACTATCCTTCGCGATGATACCCTGGCCGGCCATAACACGACCCACAGATATAACGGGGATCACGAAGGATAATGTCCGGGGGTTCCTCCTCTCGCATTACCACTCGAAGGGCGTTTCAAACAGGGATAGGATCCGAGCTGCGCTGAAACTGTGGCACCCGGATAAGTTCAGGAGGACTTTAGATCGGGTCGAGGAAAAGGACAAAGCACGGGTAGAAGAGGCAGCGGGCGTAGTGGCTCGATACTTGAATGGGCTCATGGAGGAGATACAGGCGTCACATTGAGGTTATCCATATGTATATTGGCCGCTGGCGGTACCCGCATTCGAGACTTGTCGCGTGTACATAGCTGAAGCTCAGTACAAGCTAATACATAAGAGGATTGTAACTCTTCGGATCGAACGATCTGCGGGGTCGTAGATCATGCGAGACTCGGATATACCCGTCCTGTATTCGGTTACTCCTCTGATGACCCAACTGCAAGGGAACAAGGAGCAAGTATTATTGACACTACAAGAGCATGTGGTTAATTGCACCCAACGTCCAATACGGGTCATGTTCATTGAGGGGGTGAACACAATACCTGTACAACGACACCTTTCACATACTCAGCCAGCGAAGAACGCAGGGAGTCGACAAATTTCTCGTCCACTGGTAGAGTGGCAGGTGCGGAACAATCGAGAGTAATTTCGAGTTTCTCGAACGGTAATTGCGCTTCCGCCCGGGCTTTGACCCAAGCTTTAAGCTCCTCAAAATCTCCGCACTCGTTGGGATACAAAGTAAGGGTAACGTCCTTCGCTGCCAGAGGCGGTTGTCGTGGAGCCTTGCACCCGGAGAAACCTTTGAGAAACTTGAGAGGAAAGTAGCAAATTTCGAGCTTCTCCAAGTTGGACATGGTCGACAACCAATCGTCCACTTCGTAGGGTTCTGCGTCTCGGAGTATGCCCCGTTTCGATTCAGAGAGTTGATTGCTCGCCCTAATTCTTGTCACCGGTCCAAGGTCGCTGTGGTGGAAGCTCGTCGCGGACAACAAAACCATCTCTTCGATCGTGTCATTGTAAAGAGCGTCTGGATAAGGCAACTGTTCAATGAACAAGTACTGTCCACTGGATTGAGAAGCGCGTAGGGTGATGCCGGAGTCTCGGATTTCGAAGTCGAGGGCCTCAGTCTTTCCAATGAACGAAAGCTCTTCGAAGTGGGGAGGAAGTGCATAGAGTATCGTTGGTGAGCTGGCATGGATGTCACCGTAATCTAACATAAAGGGATCGTTCGCCACTAACACAACGTTTGCGGTTGCTGGAATGTTAATTCTGGGTAGGAAAGCACCGGACATGCACTGCTTGAGTGATAGGAATCGAAGGTGGGGAAGTTGGAGGATGGATTTTTCAGAGTCTGGATCGTCGGCGTCATAGAATTCGTCGTCTTCGTAATCAAAGTGGAGGCCCTCTAATTCTAAGTGTTGCAGCGTGGGGCTAACACCCAGAATCTCCAATAATTCGTCCAGTTGAATATCGAGGCGATTATCATAGGCATTCAAGGCGAAGCGAGTGAGGTTGGTGAACTTGTCATGAGAGGAGAGGTGGAGGTAGAAAGGACGCAGTCCCTTTGTCATCTCGTCCCTGGAGAGGAGGGGAGAGCACCGCGCGAGCCGTGTGGTGGGTTTCCCCCACGCAATTTCGAAGTCTTTTAAATTGGTGAAGGTGAAATCGAGGTCTTGAAGGAAACAGTGGATGGGCACGGCGGTGGTTGCTCCCTGCACACGGAGAGCGCGTAGCCTATGTTCATAAGGGGCAAGAAAACCAACTCGTTCTTTCAAGCCAGTGAGTTCCCCTCGTGCCCCCTGCATGTCGAATGTCACACAGACAGGTAGGGTTCTGGAGCGACTCAGGAATTCGGTGGCTCGCTCCAAGGATCGGTCGCCCCGTACATCCAGCAGAATGTTCGTCCACAATGGCGCGTACCTCAGAGCGGATTGCCTCCATGCGCCGCACACTTGGGAAAGAGCCAGAGGGATCTTAGTGATCTCATCTGGGGTCTGGCCAGCTTTAACGGCGAACTCGAATATCGGGCTGAGGGCATCGAATGAGAGCGCGTGAACCGACGAGAGTTTTTGCATGACGGCTGGTGTATTTTGTGAGTAAAAGGGGGCTGGACTGAAGAAGTAGACCATACCTAGGGATTCTGTGCGTATCGCTGGCGGCAGAATGGAGAGAGCGGGGAATTGATCGAGATTGGTTACAAACGTTCATCTAGCACAACCGAGGCTCAGACCTCATCCCTGGTCCGAGGTATGCGATTTTCTCTCGAATTTTTGAGTCGTGGACAGTAACAAGAAATTGTTCAGCGGTCTCCGGGATCAGCAACGCCAGCCATGTTCTCGCTCGCGTTCTGGTCCACTACTACCCCCGAGGCACCCTCAGATGCCCCAACCGATCCTCATTTGTCCCCCTCAGAGCTCCCCCTTCCCGAGGAATCTCACTCCGCGACCGAGGATGACAATAATGCTGTGTCGCGAGACAACTCGGTTCAACCAACAGAAGAGACATCGTCGACCACTCCTTCATCAGACCCTCAGCGACCTACAACTGCGACTTCTACGAAACCTATAACTCTCGACGTACCAGAACCTCGCCCACGCAAGGCATCTATTCGTTCCAGCCTCTCTTTACTCCGACGTTCAGCAGACCAACACCAGCGGAAGCCAATGTTAGACGCAGCCCACGTCCAACAGAAGAAACGCGGCATCGTCCACGACCTCAAACGGGCGATCTTTCCACATCCATCCCGTTCCAAGTCGGAAAAGCGTGCCAAGGAATCCGCAGAGATTGTTCGCGCCCTTATTATCGGACCTAATTCGATCTCTCTCGCCTCCAAGAAACGCCAGGCACTGTCCAAAGTTCAACTGGACAAGGTCAAATCTGAACTGGCAAAGCACAAGTCTGCCAACAAAGTGATCTCTGAGCTTCGAAACCTGGACCTCGCTACCGATGCATCTGCGCCGTTGCCCGTCATCAACATACCAAGTCAGCCTACGACAAAAGTCAGGAACCGCGGTCCCATCCATGCCGTGTGCTTAGACAAGACCGACGAGGATGTTGAGAAGCACTACTTCGCCCAACTGAAACCTGATGTACCTTCGGATACTACGGACCTCTTCACCGAATCCGTCGTAACGGCGAACATGGATAGTATCAGCTCGACACTCGGGAGTTTACATATCGTGGACCTTATTAGTTCCGACTTTGGCTTTGGACAGCCAGCTACTGGCCAGGGCATCTTTGCTGGTGCAGTCCCAACGGCAGAGACGGTCCTCACAGGCATCAGGCTTATCACCCCTCAACTGATGTCTCTTGGTTATGTTACTGGTCAAGCCATATTTCCTGACCACAAAGGCGAGTTATTCACCCACATTTATCTCAGCCTCTCAATCTGACATTTCCTAGGTGTATACCCTCCGACAGACAGGTTGTCGGTTCTCACTTGTAGGTGTCACAAAAGCTAATACAAGAAATATCTGACTCCATCCCTAGATTGGTGGGGTTTTGAACTTGTGTTACCCCCTCCCACGCTTGTGTACCTACAGGTTGGTCCTGTTCTCATATTCCACCTTGCATGATTTTTGATGGCGAGTACTCAGAGAGCGCAATCGATCTCGAAGACTGTCGTTAACTTCCTCACGGCGATGGCGACTGTTAACAACGGTGTGCGAGAGATCCTCCCCTTCATCCGGTACATCTCCCAATTCATCGAGTTCGAGTTCACCACGATCACGGGGCAGGATCAAGGGTTGGGTGTCGTGTGCGCAGCCACCTGGTGAGACCCTATCACGACTCGCCCTCCGCAGATGTTGACGAATATGTGCACAGGATCATGCCTGCCGCTCTTGTCCCCCGTTCTTGGGACTTTGATCCCCCTCCTGGCACGCCGAACCTGATTCCCATCCATAAAGCCGGTCCCCTTGAACAAGTTCCGCAACGTGAGAATACAGAAGACAAGTCGGGTCAACTATCTGGGGAATTACCTCCAGTTTCACTCCACGATAACTCCGTCCCAACTCCCCCGTCGTCGAAACTAGACAATGCAATTACTGATAACGAGTCTTTATCGCCCCCTAATGTGACCATTGTCCCCCCAACCCTACGTGGCCTACCTCTCGCCGAAGTTCAGCTCCAGGCGTGACCAGATCTCTATTCATCGCGACTTTTCTTCACGACCTTACGACATTTCACGAGTAGCCATAGCCGATTTGTAATTTGAATTTGTAGCTGGATACACTGTACACATTTTGAATGTTATACATATAGTTACGGACACATCATTGCGAGAAGCTTGTTGCGGTTGAGGGTACTACGTTCGCTGGGTGGTGGCTACACCATTCGGTTCTTATTACCCAGGCTGGTTAGAATTGGCGTTGAGCAGTACAACGCAAGAGACACCGACCGATGTATTTGATGAGACTATCGCCTTGGAGATTGTTGAGGAAATTGTCAGGGATGTTGGCGGCGAATCCCTAGTAGAGTATGAGCATCTGACTGAAGTAGTACGGGTTCCCTTGCGACCCACCTTCAAAATACTCCATTCATGGGTCACAAGACCTCCTACGTTCAATGGGTTCTATCAACGCGATGAGGTTGTCTCATAGAGGGCGATGGCCGCACCATTCGAGTTGAGCTTCTCGACGTACTCCTTGATCTGTTCAGGGGTGACGTGGTCCTTGAAAACAACGATGTACGCTGTAGATCAGGGAGATAGGTCGGAATTATTTGTTTGCTTGCTATGTGGCGGGCGAGGTGAACGTACAGGGGTCTGTAGGCATGGTGGCCGTTTGGGATCTGTGTCGAGTTGAGGCGATTAGCTGCGGCCGCAGCCTTTGAATCCGGATGAAGGCGCCGTGTGGCATCGTTCTCACGCTGGGCGTTGGTTCGTATACTCACTCCTTGAGTCTCGCCCAGTCTCGCCCTCACAAACACGGGAGCTACAAAAATCCACATGGGACTCGTAACGATCTCGCCGCTTCGTCGTTCGACTCCGGATATTGCCTTCTCGTTCCGAGAATTATGGCGGTTTCCAGCTGGAAGGAATGCAACTCGACAGGTGGCAAAGGCCGTAATGCGCACATTCAATGTGTCCTGACAGCTCTTGCAAAAAGACCTGTTCTATTCCATCGTGATACGAGCTTCTCTACATTTATTTACTTTGAATATATTACAGACGTATCACAGCTCCTAGAGGGGAGTTAGAAACAGCCATAAGGCAGGCACGAAAAACTTACGGTCATGTTGAGATTACCGGACAACAGCCCTGGACCGCCGTGTTAGCGGAGCTGAACTACAGAGCTTCGGAGGATTACTCACTGTTTTCGAGGATACAACCATCGGGGATATCAATCCTCTGTCCTTCATTTGCAACGACTGGAAACTCGAGTGAGTGTTTGAAAGTAGCGTGAAGTAGGAACCATACCGATGACAGTCCCACGGAGCGTGATGTTTCGACCGAAGTAGACGTCACCAGAGACAGTCAGATGGTCCAACTCTGCGATGTGCGGGATCTTCTTGAACCTCTTCTGGAACTGGGCGATCTGCGGGAAAATCAGAAGAGTGTCTTCGGGAGGACTACACAACGCGCCTTTTTGAAGTGATCGCTCAGTTTGATGACAGGAATGGTGTCGAAAACCCTTGACGGATTAAGAACGAGATGTCCATGTTCGAGAGAGTAAATATCACTCTTGATGAGTAGAAGATCGGAACAACTCTTCACAGGCAAGAATCGACTACGGGGGACATTGACACCGTGTCCTAGTTTCTGAGTGTCAGCCGCGATCCTGATGGTTGTGTAAAAGTTCCCACCCTTGAAGTGTTTGATCGCTGCACCGGCAGCCGTCTCTAACTGCGAACTGGTGGTCAGCAGTGTGTCGCAACCGGTGACGAGATAAAATTGGTACTTGGATGACTGCTTGGCCATCGCTCGTGGCCTTGGGGTTGATGATAATTTCCAAATCCATTCCCTCATTCTCCATGACTCTCTTCAACGCTATTCCCTGGAGCGTCAGAGAACGAGAGAGCGTGCACGTGTGATCGGTGGGTTACCTTTGAGGTTGATCCATAGGTTGTTGGTGTTGAAAATCTTGAATTTGCGGACTGTAAATCAACCGCTCAACCGAGGCATGTTCTAAAGGCGAAAAGGAGAACTCACTTGACTTGAAGTCCTCGACGTGGTCAGATGGCACTTGTGCAATCTCAAGAAGCCTGATTTGGCCATCATAATCTATCAATGTACCTCCCTTTGATGTTGTGAATGCTAAAAGCTCTAGAAAGGTGGGTCTCACACACCTTGACATCGGCCTTCGTCTTGTCCGTTACCTCCATGATGAACTCGGCTTCACTCTGAATCATGTGTTCAAGAATAGCCTGGTCCACCCTTTTCGTCCAGGTTAGTTTCTACGAGAGGGATTGAACCACCGTCGCTTACACGGCACCAAGGTTGTCGGAGTTAGACACGAAGAGGTATTCCTTGCCTTCGGCGATGAGCTGATCTAATACACCACTGTGTAGCAGAGCGTTATAAAGGTCTGGAAATAATCAGCGAACGTGAACCGTATCTGAGGTTCACACATCGTATTACCTCCGTGACCGGGCGGGTACCATTTGTCCTTATCGTCGGCGGCTGTCTTGGGGGCGGGAAGCAGTCCCTCCTTCAGGATACGCGGGTAGCGAGATTGGTTGAAGGTAGTAATGCGGAGTTGTTGGTTCGCATACTTCTTGATGATCCGCAAGGTATCTTCGTGTGTGTTGAAAGACGTCATAAGGATCAAAGGAACGTCGACTTTATGGGCGGTATTGAGGTGCTCGATCTGGCGCACAGTCAGGTCCAGGAAAGTCATGTCATCCTTGACCTCGAGGGCGGATTTTGCTCCGGTCATGCCTAACGATGATCGTGATCAACGATACTTTACCATGACGTAATTGAAGCTTACCCATCGATGTACCCAAACCTCCGTTAACTTTGAGAACAGCGAGCTTGTCCAAGTGTTTGTTGTTGATCTGAGTAGGAAGTTTGTCATAAGGGACGATCTGGTCTGCGGCCGGAGATTTGATAAGGTCCCATTTGCTGATGAGGAGAAATCAGCACACTGGTTACGGAGTGTGTTTAGGACTCACAGGATTTCATTCCTTGATTTTTCGACCAGATATCGAGTGAAGAGGTAGAAGAAGCCTTGCATCTCTATGTCGAAGGCCTAAAAACGTTCAGACATGTAGTGTAGTGACATGGATGGTGATGGGATACCTTCTGGGTTTTGGGGTCCTGAACGGCGCCGACGAGCTTGTTCAGCTCATTTCGCATAGTCTTGGTGTGCACACCACTGGTGGCCGATTTGAAGTCCTATTCACCAAAAGATACACGGGTCAGTGACAGATTGGTGATGATTGAACGCATATTTCTCGCCGTCACTTACGATGGCGGATGCCACTCTGACGCGGGGCGCCCTAGCTCCTGGTACTTCTAAGGACATTGTCTTTCAAAGGGGTGAGGGATGAGAGAGGGAAAGAGAAGGGATCTTTCTCGAGCCAAACGTGGAAGAGAGAAAGAGAGTCTTATATGAAGTTCCCAATAAGGAGCGGATATCGAACGTGCTAAAGGGCTTCAGCGAAATCTTCCCGATCAGCTGAGCGTGGGACGAATTTTTGCCGGGTCCTCCCGAGAAGAAAATATATATCAATCGATGATCGTACGCCTAAGGCTTACCCACGGATAATGTTCGGCGCCTTGCTTCGGCAACCTCCGATAAGACGTAGCAATCGTGGGAAGACCTCCTGGCATTTGCCGAACTCCCTACGGCATTCGCCGGAAAACTGTAAAGTTGCACCCATCAGCCACATAGATCTCATCACATCCCCCTCCTCAAGGTCACCGACGACATGGGTTAGTATTTTTGCTGGTACTCGCGGGAGATGTAGCTGACGGTGAACCCGCGCGCCGCATTCGCTATGAAATCCAGGTATGTTAGACATTTTTCACATTTATCCCACGCTAAACCGCGATTTCAGGTATCTCACGTTCTTCAAGACACAAGCGTTCAGCCTCTGGCGCACAGCGTGCCCATTATCGCAAGAAGAGAAAGTTTGAACTCGGTCGTCAACCAGCTAACACAAGATTGGGACCCAAGCGAGTGATTCACACCGTCCGGACTCGAGGTGGAAACATCAAGTACCGGGCCTTGCGATTGGAGTCTGGTAACTTCGCCTGGGGAAGCGAGCATGTAACGAAGAAGACCAGAATTATCGGCGTTGTCAGTCCCAAGATTTATATGTCAAAAATCTACTCTCACTGTCTTCCAGGTTTACAACGCTTCCAACAATGAGCTTGTCCGAACGAACACCCTCGTTAAGGGTGCCATCATCCAGGTCGATGCCACTCCTTTCAGGCAGTGGTATGAAGCCCATGTATGTTTCCCTTCGAGGGTGGCCTATGGAAAAGAACGAAACGCTGATCAAGACAAATAGTACGCCCAACCAGTGACCAAAAAGGCTGCCAGGGCCCAGGCTCAGGCTCAGACGACCGAGGGTGCTGCTGAGCCCGCCAAAAAGTCAAACCACGTTCAACGAATCCTCGAGCAGCGAAAGAAGGATGCAGGGATCGACTCTCTGTTGGAGAGCCAGTTCAGTGCTGGTCGTCTGTACGCTGCCATCTCGAGCCGACCAGGGCAAAGCGGGCGGAGTGATGGGTACATCCTGGAAGGCAAAGAGTTGGAAGTATGTGATCTTGCATTGTGACCCACACGATCATTGCGTTAACTCGGATCTAGTTCTACATCAGGAAAATCCGAACAGGGAAGCAGAAGCATGCGCACGGTGCATGAGTACATTACCACTTGTTCGACGTTTTGTCGAAAACGCATTTCCATGGTCTGTATGTTGTACGTCGAACCAGCATATGAGAGCATATGAATTCGCATCGCCACTCGCCGCCCGCCGAGTCGGAATGGCCTGTGTTGTTCGGAATGATTGTCGCCTTCGGGGGTGAAACTGATGTTGTCCGGATCCTTGGCCCGTGAGCTGGCCGTGAGAAGACGCGTGACCGGGATAGCATCATCCGTCAGCTCCTTGTTCTCTGTGCGATCATCCGTCCTGTCCACCGTGACCCTATCCCATACCACCACCATCCAGTCCACCACGTAACCTGCACCGGCCTCGAGGGCACTCAAGATGCCCAAACACCGGGGCACTCACGATCCCTCGCCCGCCCCCTCATGGCGGTTCACCAAGGTCATGAACATGTCTGACCTCTCGAGGGACGACGACTTCCTCAGTTACCTGTTCGTCGAGAAGCTTGGCACAGGGAGTGTCCCCCTTTTCGTTCACAAGATGGATTCATCCCGACGCCTCCCAAAGACCGATGCCAACAATATTCTTCAGATGGTTCGACGCGTGGGTTCATTTCTCCCCCACATCTTTGACCTTGCACTCACGCTCATACGGACATAAAGTTGGTTGCGGCAAAGGCCCAGCCTTCGGTGGTGATTCGTGAAGCGGTCGACAACCTGCTTCTGTGCGTTCCCTTTGTCAGCCGCCGAGTGCTTCGTGGTTTTCATATTTGTTACCGCACAGGCTTCAACCCATAAGGTACTACCTCTCAAATTACACGGACAAGCAAGTAAACGCATTTGCCACGTACGCGTCCCGCGAAAACCTCAAACGACTCGAACCCTAACCCACTTCATAGCCACGCTTCCCGGTATCTCGAACTTTACCTCCCGAACGGTTCCATCGAGATTGCCCACACCTCACGATATGCCCATGCCACCGGAAAGTCCGAACTATGTATCCTAGCCACCCGGCCCCTAGCCCCTGGGACAGTAATAACCGAGTTGAAGGGTTCCATGGCAGACCTCACGGACGAAGAAGACCGGGAGCTCAAATGCGCCACCGCGACAGGGCAGTCCGGTATCAGACGGGACTTTAGCGTCATTCACTCGAAGCAGTTAAAGAAGAACCACCTATTCCTGGGTCCCGCACGTTTTGTCAATGTAAGCCGTATTGGGTGACTTCTATCCTGTATCACGCGCTCACGCCACCCAATCTAGCATGATTGCGGCAACAATGCTGAGCTGTTTCGAGAGGGGCGTTACATCACGTTCAGAGTTATCAAGCCCATCGCCGTGGGAGAGGAGGTGACCGCTCACTATGGTGATGACTACTGTGAGTGGCACATGCTTCCCGTTCATTCCAACGGTAATCAACTTTTTCGGCGTAGTTGGCAGAAACAATCGCCACTGCCTCTGCCAGACCTGTGAAGATACTGGTAGAGGCGGTTACACCCCTGAAGAGGGTACGGATCTACCTTCAGACTCCGATAGTGATGTTTCCGACCGTTCCTCTCAACGAGCAAAGGAAAGAGAGTCCACTGCCCCTCTCAATGTTAACGAAAGACGGACACGTAGGGGAGTTTACGCGGTGATGCCACAGAATCAGATCAAGGAACGGGAACAGTCCACCATTCCGAAGATTGAATTGGATGCTGAAGATTCGCTTCTCTCGTTGACATTTCCATCGCCTTCCACCACAAGTGACGGGACACTTTTGGAGACGCCGCAACTGTCCCGGGAGTCCTCGACTATGTCTAGTACGTTCCATATCACGGCTCCATCCGACCACCGCTGCCTCGGGATTGCACGCGGTGACGTCAACTCGGTTATCAACTATACTGATTGCCTCTTTTCATAGGAGAAGTGTCGAAATCGGATGTGGTCGTTAGAACCTCGGCGAGATTGCGGGATCGTCCCTCTAAGCCATCTTCGCTCAATCCTGGGCAATCCAGATTAGCCACACCGGAAGATCGGCTACGTAGTTCGAGTCGAGGCCGCACTTCGGGAACGGAGCCTCCTGAGCAACGTGTGCTCCGACCAAGGGCCTCTGATCTTGGGCTAGGGAAGAACTCGTCCGGAAAGGGCGAGGGTCCACCCCAACAAAAGAACCCGGTTAAGAAGCCCGTTCCAAAAGGTGTACCCACCTGTGTGATCTGTAAAGGGATCTTGCCCGTGATTTCAGTCGATTCAGAGATCGTATGGGGTCTTGAAGGGTACGACGAGAAAGGCAAGAAACTCAAGGGAAAAAAGGCTTCCTCCCTGGAGTGCCCTCGGTATACAATCATCAACAATCAGTCTGACTTGCCCGCTAATTGAATACTGGACAGGTGTATGCGGCACAGAGAGATTTACAATGTCTCCTGGCCATACAGATTAGCATCGCATGGTGGAACCGCCTACCCGACGCCACCGCCTGTCGATCCACCGGTTACATCCTCCCTCGTGCATTCGTCAAAATCTCATCAAGAGTCTTGGGAAGTGTCGACATCTCGATCCACATCATCCAAGGCAACTTCCAAGAACAGAAGAGATGATGAGGACCAGCGACCCACTAAACGCCAGAAAGTGGAAATGGTTGTGGAAACGCCCCCACTTGAGAGGAGTCGAAGTGGACGTCAACATATACCCAGCCGCAAGTTAAGGGAGTCCACGGAAGACCACGAAAAGCCTATTTCGGTTCCACAGAAGTCGTCCCAAGTTGTCAAGGACAGCTCAAAACCGAAGGAACCACACAAGGAGGCAGCTCCTCAACCTGCGAAGAAATCTCGTGCCGAGCGGGCGGACGAGCGGTCAAAGATTAGGGAGCAGTTGGAAAAGGCGCAGATGACAAAATCCCATTCCTCCGCGACCACCAAAATGCCCGTTCTAGATGCCGGTGGTGGATCCGAGGGTGGAATGGCTCGTTTCAGCACCTCGTCCAGGAAGCGCCCGAGGACCGAAGTGCACGTTTCGGTGAAACGATCTTGTTCTGCGGAAGCTGCGGAGGCTTCAGAGATTCTCGGTTCTCCACCACGACGCCCTCCAATTTCAGGAGTACGTGGGTTCAGGAAAGGCGGCTACAGCGGCTTCCTAGGCTTGACGCCGAATCCTATGAATCTAGCGCGTCGGAGATGGGTACCTATCGTCCCGGACTCGGATCCTTCGGATGAACCAAATCCTGACTTCGACCTTCCTCGGGCCGAATCCTCCCTGAGTTCGACGACCGAAGATTCTCTTCAGTTGATCACTCCTCACGATTCAGATGGTCTGAATCCCGAAGTTAATCCCCTCGGGGATACGGAGGGTGTCCAGACAACTCGACGGTCGCGTACTTTCTTGAGTCAAGTCATGAAACCCTCGCCCGTCAATTTCGCCATGCGTCGGTGGTCTTCCATGGGTTCTCCTCAGTCCGACCGTTCGGAGACGGACTCCCAGGATGAACTCGACGATCCCGTTCCCCGTACATCCACCTCCACCGTTGTAGATATCACACTACATTCATCACCTGAGAACACTAGACGACCTAGCGCGCGATTCACGACCCCCGAACCACGATCATATGTGCCCTCTCGAATCTGGGAGACAGGCGACGATGTGAGTCTCGTCTCCCTGTGTGCTGGACATACATTCTGATCTCCGTTCGTAGAGCAGGACTCCTCTCGAATCGCCGGATAGCTCTTTGTTCGTCCTTCGGCACAAAGCAACGTTTGCATCCTCTCCGGGCGGCGGCTCCTTCACGGACGACTCGGAACGCATGGTCGAGAGGCTGGTGTATGCGGACTCTCCGAGCCAAGATGATACGAGCGATGTTCAACAGGTTATTGACGTCAATGTCAAGATCAATGGACTCTCGAAGATTGACGTCGAAGACATCGTTGACCCTCTGCCCTGTGTTCATCTGGAGAAGCCATCCCCCCAGTTGGAGAAGACTTCTCTGCCCACCATCCCAACTACCGCCTTTGCCACCGTGTCTGCTGCTTCAAAGCTGGTTAAAGCTGGGTGGGATGCCGGCCACTGAATTATGCCCTCCTACAAGTCAATACTTCGCATCCAATCCATTTCCGTCACACTCCTTGGATATATTTCATTCTGTCAATATTCGCGCTCGGTACCTTGTTTGCTTGCTGTTCGTTTTTGTTGCCCCACCAGGACTGCTCGCCTCCCGCATACGGACGTAAGCTCCCATCATTCGCACACATAGTTTACTATCTACATTCTACGGTTGTTCATAATTTGGTCGCTGCGTAATGACATGGTTTCTACTCCTCTGCGGTTGCGACCGACCACATGTAGTATACGCCTGAAACGAAGTGATGAGGTTGACCAACTCGGAGGTGGTTTGTATCCAGTCGAGTGAAGCTAGGCTCACCTAGTGATCTGTATGGTTTCCAAGTTTCTGTCAATTCTTCCATTTCACTGGGAGTAAGCAACGCGCCCCTGTCTCGATTGTATGAAGAAACCAAACTAGAATAGGTATTCCGATGCTCACTTTACTTTCTTCCCCGAAAGTCTTGACTTGAGGGTCGCGACGGACAACCCGTCGGGAAGGCCCGGTGGTGGTTGTGACAGCGGCTTTGTCTTTAAGATCTCGGTAACAGGTGGCGTGAGAGGAGGGGGTATATTCGTGACTGTCCCTGCAGGGTCGCCAGAACCGCTGATTCCTGTATCATTATTATCGCTGTCATCGCCACCTTCCATCCCTCCGTTCGCTTCGTTGGGAACAATCTTCTTTCCCTTCTTTGCCGACTTCGGCTTCGCGGGGGTCTTCTTCTTATCCGAAGATACCGTGATCGGGTGCTTGTCTGAGTGGAGCGAGAGGTACCACAAACAGAGTCCTCTTTGTACCCCGAGATCACCTATTAAAGACCTCGTTCAGCACTCCGAGTGATTACATTTCGGGGAGATAGAGGTTGCTTACCGACTGGCAATATATTCGAACGACGGAGTGAGAATATGGCGAACATGTCCACTGTAATGGATTATTCCCAGAGTTGTTTTTTTTTCTCCAGAGAATTGCTGACCTGTCCACTTACGATGGTGGCTCGTGTCAATAACGCACTTGTGATGTGAAGGTAGCACTCACTCGACCAATCCCGCGAACCGAAGTGAGCATGGTATATAGTTCCTCATCTTTCGCTGCAAGAAGTTTCTCAGTGGAGAGGCGGCCGTCGGCAAAGTGGGCTGCCAAATCCTGGACTGGGGTCCAGTCAGCAAATACAGGACCAAAGAGACGAGACGGGAGATGACACTCACCATACTCAGCCTTTCGAGCGCTTAGACCGGCAGTTCTGAGGGTTGCAATATCTGTGCCGACCACCTGTTGAGGCGAAGGAAAGAAGGCATCCACTGATTTCATCTCCGCCATCCTATGGAATACTTCAGATCCTCGTGTCCACGTGGGGCATAGAAAAGGGTGCATACGATTCTTCAGTCGGCTTCTCGGGCATTGAGGAATTATACAGGCGAACGAAGCGGTGGCATATGGAACGAGCAGCCATCCAGGAGATCTGTTGACCCCTTCCGAACTGCAGGTAAATCCGTAGCCAGGAGAGATAGAAGCGTGAAAGGCTCACAAGATGGTCGTGCAAAGTGTCCTACAAGCGGATTGATCTCCAAGGTAATTCAGGTCGTGACGGCGAGCGGCACTCACCTGAACGGCTCGACTCTGTCGAGCTTCTGGTATGGGGTACAAACCACGGTAGCGAACACATCTTGGAACCGGGTATCAGCTTTGGTGAGGTACTGTTTTGCCTCCTCAAAGGAAAATGGGAGTTCTGCTGGCACAAGTATAGGTGGAGGACTTGGGTCGCTGGGAACAGCTACAGTCCCCACCGGCTGAACGTTCGCAGCGGAGACCGGCAACTTTCCAGGGCGACTTTCGTTTGATGGCACCAGGTTTTCGACCGCGGGCTCGACCACCTCATCAAGGGTAACTTTTCCCCTTCGCCCTGACTTGGGCGGCTTTGGTACCGGTTGCCGATCGGCACCTGCAGCAGCAGCCTTCGAGCGGGAACGCGTAACCGGCATGGTCAAGGAGATGAGTGAACTGCGAAATTTGGTGAGCCCGAGTGACAGTAGCATGGAAAACACGCCTCACGATGTGGTTGCTGATACACAACACGCGGGGCGCTCGGCAGACGCGTCAGTGTCTTAATGAGTCACGCCTTCGCGACGCGAGTGGGGCTGCCGGACGCACTTAGGACGTGGGCTCCAGTTCCTCCAAATAAGTCCCATTGACGGAGTCTGAAAATACCCCCTCTGGGTCCACG
Source organism: Thelephora ganbajun (assembly GCA_014904855.1). Classification (NCBI taxonomy): domain Eukaryota; kingdom Fungi; phylum Basidiomycota; class Agaricomycetes; order Thelephorales; family Thelephoraceae; genus Thelephora; species Thelephora ganbajun. Next base: position 357,705 of record MU117966.1, on the reverse strand, counting down.
TCCGATGGGTTTGACGGGCCGGGGATGATAGTTAGATGGTCTGGGCAGAAACACCGAACACATGGATCCCCAAGCCACTTTCTTGCGTCTGATCAGCATCTGCGAGAATCATCCTTAGGTCAAATCGTTCCTAGCCTGTTCTCGAATGAGGATATCTCGACACTCTCACCAACGATCCCATCTACAGAATGAAGTAGGGGTCAAGCGCGACATGTCCGGCTCTTCAAGCACGGTCGGAGATGCACCGCAGTGCGTCTTCCCAGGCCCAGGGTAACCAGTGCTCATTGCAAGCAGAGTTGAACAGAAAAGCATCGGAGGCAGAGGTAAGAGGAGTCAGAGAGGTCTTGAAGGCCTTCAGAGCCCGGCGGACCCCTTCGAGCGTGAAAACAACGAGATTGCTAGAGTTGGACGAGCTTAGGGGTCTCAAGTAGCTCTCTCTGTCCGGGCATTGTATGCCTGCCCACCACTTTCACTCTCGAGAACTAAAGAAACGACAACGCTCACTTGAACGATGGGGGCCTCACCACCCATGTCATAGCTTGCTCGATGCACCGGTAAAAAACACGGTCGCCTTGTTACCGCCGCCTTTGCTGACATCCAGGAGCCAAATGGCAACCGGGAGGGACCTTTCGCATCGCATCTCGCATCGCATACCACATCACATTCCTTGCACCCATCCTGATTCTTGTTCGCTATAGTCACCACGCCTTGGCCTATATCACTACGGGTTGGTTTACGGAGCGCCTTTCTCGAAGGTGTACTGTCACCTCGAGGACGATCAGGTTTCTTTACTTCGGTACATGCAACTATAAATCCCTGATATAACGAGAATTCGGGATGGGATTCAGTCTAAACGACGGGTCGTTACGCTGTGCACTTGCAGTGCTAACACCCGAATGCGGCCAGGGTCTATGTATGGCCCATTCCTTAAGCACTCACCACTATACAGGGCATCGGTGATCCACATCATGGATCAGAGGATCGCCGGCAGAATTCCCTATACATGTGAGCACTGACCGGGTCCTAATTTCCAAACATTTTGAATGTTAAAGTCCCATGACTAGGCGTAAGAACCTGCTCTCCTCTTATCGTTCCCCCAATTGTGTGACCGGAATGCCACAGGCGAGGTTTACAATCCCGTTCATCCTTGGTATCTTCTTCGAGAACGTGTTGTACGGTATGTCTCTGGTCGTCCACCCGTTTCGAAAATTCGCGCACTGACAGAGACGCGCAAATAGGAGTATTCGTTCCTTTCCTTCTCACTGCGTGCTACGCCCAATGTCGAAAATTGGTGAAGGGGCGCAGTGTCAACAAAGTTATGGTGTTCGCAACAGTGTTTTACGGTCTAACGATCACACTCGTATGCGGCACCCAGCGTTCTCTCCCCTAGGTGTTGCTCACTGGCGCCTGTCAGCATTGGGTGGTCAGCACTGTTCACGGTCTGCGCGGTATCTTATTCCTTCCTTCCGGGGGGGACACGGCAACCTTTTTTCAGAACACCTCGAGCCCTCTGTTCGTCTGCAAAGTGACGTTATTGCAGATTGAGATTCTGGTCGGAGACTGGATCATGGTGAGGATTATTATCCTCAGTCGAAGGGTAGGCTGAAATTTCTATTCCTCAGATCTATAGGTTGTATCACATCTACGGAAGGAACCTGGCTATCTGCATTGTGCCGTTGGTTGGTTCACTTGCACACCTGGGTTCGTAGGTCGTAACTTGCCCGAGTTCCGTCGCTTACGGTCCCGATTTTGCCAGCCATCATACTCGGAAGCGCTGTCAAAGTCATCCATACTTACGGACCCGCAACTTTGACAGCGTGGGCAGCTGCCTGTTTCAGCGTCACGATCTTGTAAGCAACTCCGCATTTCTTTTACTGAGCTGTACTGAGATATCCTTGGCTTCGTAGCAACAGCTTGTGCATATCATATAGGTGATATGCTTCTGGATGGTGATGGTTACTAGCGCTGAGCGGCCAAATCCCCCTCCCCCACCGCCCGTCTTCTGAACAGCTCTTATCGCCGCTCGCCTGTGGACAACTCCCCACATGTTCCCAGAGTCTAGGATCCACCTTTCACGATCCCCCATCACAGCCAGTACTTCCCTTCTTGGCCACGTCTCAATTGAAGGGCTCACGAGACTCCCATAGCGCGTTATGTATGTTCTTGTGGAAAGCGCCGCTCTATGGACGTAAGCCTATTATCAATAAACGCCTCTCTAGACGAGCGGCTCTTACATCTTTTGACACCTTGGATTCCCCAACAGAATCTTTGTGACCATCAACTTCATCCTGTTTCTGGCTCGAACTAACCTCAGATTCATGTCCCTCGATATGGTACGCCCTAACCCTCTTGGCTCTTCTAAGCGTTCAACTAATATTACCGCTCGCCTCCGGTTTATATCGGAATCTGCTAGATGGGTCCTGTGATTGGAATTTCATTCTGTCTTATCATTGTCCGGCTCGGACCCGCTACCGAACAGCGAGTTTCCCTCCCGTCGCTCAGGACCGCTGACTTTGCTGTCCAGACGATGACAGCTGGAGCCGCGATGCCATACGACACTGCCAGGGAAGGCTCAGGACAAGGGGCACGAAACCATCACCAAATATAGCACGGTTGAACAACCAGACTTGTGGACATTCGCCTCGTGCTTATCCGTATTCGCCCTAGCTCCAACGTATACCGCAAGACAGCCTGCAGGTTTCAAAAATGTATGTAGTGGGCATCTCAGTTTTCTTCGAGAAAGGGACTATTGGGAGCCCAAGCATTGTCCGGGCTCGTTGTAGTACGGACCGGAATGACTGGCACCTGTTATGATTTTACAAAGTATTCTACCGAGACGGCGGAAAGCGCCTTAGTTGTACACAGAAATACAATATCGTCTAGAAACCGCTAGCACTCGTACGGAGCTGGTCCAACTTTTTAAGCACATCCCCCACCGACCTATCCAACTCTTCTGCGATCGAGCTCTGTTTATGGGCAGGCAACTGAGCGAACGCCTCGCAAAGGTCGCCGTCCACGACCGCTTTCACCGGAACGTAGTAACCTCTCCACGACAGATGGTCTCGTCCGACGATGCTCAGATTCTGAGTTCGCATGTGTTGTTCCAGCGTGGAGATGAAGTCGACATCGTCCTTCGATACGAAAGGAACAAGGATCCCTATCGTACCGTGAAGGCCGGTGTATAAAAGAACTTCTCGGCCACCGGCGACCAAGGCCACCTTGTGTAGCGAGGTGACGAGATCGCCAACATGGAAGTGGGCCAAAAGCGATGTCTTATGAGGGGCACCCATGAGGATGCCCTTCTCGTGTAGAATACCTGCTCCGGTAGGGTCATCATCGACCTGGTCCGACACTTTGGAATCCAACCTGTTCACGAAGACGTTCCCGAACCTGTCGGCGGCAGCAACGGTGTTGTAGTCGAGCATAGCGGTGGCCGTTGTCCACCGAGGTTGAGTGTCGTCCGCAAACACAAGCAGCCGGTTCTCCGGGGCCTTGTAAACAGCGTAGTGAACGGACTCCTGCATGTCGCCGACGATGATCCTAGATCCTTGGGTGTTGAGAGAGATAATAGCGCCGCCAAAACTCTGGACGGGATAGGTCACGACTGACGCCAAAGAACGGAGAGGTAACACACCTTGTTCTCAACCTTTCGTAGGAGTTTCTTCTTGCCCATGTCGTAGATCCTCAGGGCCTTCCCTACGCCAGCGACTAATCGTCCTTGGAAAGCCATGACCGCTAGCGGCACGTCATCCGTTTCCGTCTTGTGCAACAACTCCAATCCAGTACCCCCGTTCGTGAAGCTGTACGTCCGCAAGAATCCGCTTGTGCATGACCTCGGAGACAAGAAAGTGTCCTGGGCAGTACCCACGACAAGATGGGACTCGCCACCTTTCGCTGAGAATGGTACAACAGCGATAGAAAACGCCGCCTCGTTGTTGTCCAACTTGAGAACGCCAACTGTGGTTGCTTGGACGGGGTCAATGATACGAATGCACGATCCCCAGGTTCCAGCTGGTGCCTTTGGTCGACCAAACACCTCAGGACGGAGCAGCAGGATGTCTTCATTGACCCGTTGCTGCTTTCGCTGGAATATCCAACCATCAGCTGCGCACGAGTCAAATAATGCATAGGTACAAACCGATTCGGCCAACTTCTTTACAGCAGCATCCTCGCCCCAGACACGGTGGTCGCTCTCGATGACGTACAAGTAGTTATTGCCAGGGTGTGTGATCATCTTTCGAGGAGTGTAAGAAAGAGGCATAGAGTCTTGCTTGAGCTTCGTCCCAAGGTTCGGAATTTGGAAGATACTAGATTGGGAGTGAGTAATGGTTCAAGGGAGGCTCAGAAGATGGGATAAACGGTGGCGAACATTCAGTAGGAACAATTGGTCATAATGGAAAAAAAGGTTTCGTCATGCCCATAGGCTGTACGGTCCCTTGTCCTCATCACGGAAGATAGATGCAGAAAAGTGGCTAACCGTAGAGTGCTTCCAGCGATACCGATGAGACCTTCTGGGCACAGCTCAGCAGAGAAGCCCCAGGCGTAATCAAGGTTATCCAGAATTAGGGGTGTAAAATGCAGCCGATTTTGGTGCGTGTAATTCAACCACGGCCTGGAGGACAGAGCTAGGATTGCAGGGTTCTTCTGAACTGTAACTCGAATCAGTCGGATAGGCCGCGTTCCAAGGAACCTGTTGGGCGCCCGTGAGCATCCCGGCATGAGTCCCGGATTTGACTGACTGACCTTGTCCGGGTGTCAGTTAACTGCCCGTTCACCGGATCTAGGACCGTCCGGAGGAGAACACCGTTCTGCAACCCGATGTTCACGAACATTGTAGGATGAGTCTTGTTGATACCCGCGTCAAGCATGTCTGCAATGCAGATCGCAGAAGGAGGGGAAGTCAATGCTTGCATGCTAATGGGCTCTAGAGTAGTCTCAGGATCCAAAGAGATGATGCGAACAGTTTGATCTTCGCAACCGACCGCCTGTGGATTGCTATAAATCACCCGTCGACAGAAAGTACATCAAACATACCAAGAAGGGTGTCCTCTGATGTCCCTCTGGAACCTCACCAATGCTCAATGCTAGAACAGTACTTCCCATCGCCTTCCTATCTTGGTATTCGTTCAACTGTCCCTCCAGATCCAGCTCGAAATAAACCAGTTCCGCAGAACTCAGCGCGACCACAACCTGTCGTTTGTTTGTGGTAGCGGCAACGATCGTTTTCCCTTGGGGAACTCTCCACTCGTTAACCTTGCGGCTGGTAGAGACGTGTCGGATACCGTGAGGGTGGACCTGGAGAAGGGCGTTGGAACCAATCTGCTGTACAGCGATGGTAGGTGCGGAAGACAAAAAACCAGTGTCTTGTACTTCTTCGATTGTTTCTCCGATGGAAAGGACAAGCGTACCGTTCACGAAGGACAGGATAATGTACGAGTCGAAGGGATCTAGGAGAGAGTCAGCAACCCAGCAAGAGAACTTAGAGGGTCAAGGTTACCGTCTTCCTTCAGCTTCGTGGTCCACACAGCGTTTGGGATACCAGGCAGATCAGAAGATACAACTTCCTGAGTTTCGAGACCATGCCGAAGAACGCGGAACGTACTCCGCGCACCACGGCCGCAAACAGTAAAAATCTGGGGACTGTCGGAGTTTGGAAGCAAGTTAAGCACCCTCGAATCCAAGACTGGGTCCAGGGAAGCCATCTCATCAACCAGCGTCAAGTTCTCGAGTTCTCGTGGTTTGAACAAGGCTCTGGGGAGTGGGAGGAAGGGCTCGGCCATGCCTTTGCCAGGGTATGACGACGACGAAAACTCAGTCTCGTCATCGTCATCGCCAAGTTTTGCAAACTGGTAAAGGTAGCTGCTCTAGGTCAAAATATCGGTTGACGCTAGGAAATAAAGTTGTACTCACTGGTTACCGAACTCGGAGGCAACAAACAAGAAACCCGACTTGAGGATACACAGTGAGGTGGCGACTGGTACAGTGTCAAAATACTTGATCTTGACACGTACAACATCCTCATCTGCGTGTTCGATTGTCACTTTGTAGAGATCCCCTTCCTCGCTTTGAAGCAAGAAGAAAAATTGGCCCTTGGTAGAGTTAGAACGACGAAAATAAGTTATTGCGAACACGCGAACCTTCATTTTGTGCATAACCGCAGAAACGATGATGAGGCCACGATCTTGGTCGACTAGCGGGTGGTCTCTGCGAGGGATTGGTACACGATGTTGTGGTTTGTCGGGGTGGCGGTAGATGATGTGGTCTTCACAGCAGACAAGAACACCTGAAGGACCGTCAAATCGAGTTCCTTCAGCAGTCGCGAGCTGGCCGCCGGGTACCTGTACGAGCAGGTTGGCACGAATATCTGTCGGCTCGCTCCACTTCCGAACAACGTGGTTCAGTCCGAGGTCCAGCTCGTAGTAAGTCAACTTCTGTGAGGATTCTATCAACACCTTCCGCAAATCAGGTCAGAACAAGATGAAACCTTTTCAGCATTGTTGAACGCTTCTCCTGTTGAATCCTGATCCGTCTCCGAATAATCCACCTCCAAAGCGGCAAAAGTTGGGTTTTCAAACCCAACATCCAGACCGATAATGTGATGAATGATCGCCTGGTTCTTGTGGGCTTCCAACGGGGAAGATATCGTTAAATTCGCAGCAGCGTCACGGTTCAGAATGTACACCAATTTTGCCTTTTCGACGGCCGATATCATGACGCTCCTTCCTTTTGGATCCGTCGCGAGGTACTGACCGGGAACGATACGCCTCGCTCCGGATTTTCCAAAGGTCTCTTCATGGATCTTGACGAAACTGGTTGTTTTGACGTCATAATCTAATATGACGATGCGACCAGAGTCCGAACCTAGGATCGCGTGGTCTTGAGAGACGAAACGGAACCGAAAGTGAATTCCAAGGTAGCGGGGGATGGATACGTACGAGGGAGAGCTCACCCTTGGTTCCACCAGTCAGCCGGAATCCAGCCAGGGATCTTATTGTACCGAAGGCATCCGTACTGACGACGGTAGAGAGTTTGCCTGTTTGCATGTCGACGCGTAAAAGTTCTAAACGCGTGCCACGAGAAACAATTATTTCTTGGTGTCGTGCGCCAGAAAAATTGCCTACGATTGCATGAGTGATGGCTGTCGGTGGCTGCAACGTCAGGTTATAGAGATGCATGGTGGGCGGAGGGGGAGGAGGGAGGGACTATAGGCGTATGCTTTGAGAACGGCGGCGACAGAGTTACTCCCACGATCGGCTCTGATGAGACAACTTTGCTGCATTCCATTCTGAAAATCTATGGTACAGACAACAGGAACGAATATTTCTACAGCGACCTCGGAAGAAGTCTCGCGTTTAGGCTTCAAGCTTTGCTTACGTTGACCTCGATTCCATGCCTGAGAGCACGGCTGTACGGGCAGAACTACACGAAAGGACAGGTCGGTGAGAGATGCAGCGAGGACGGCCAAGGGAGAACTACCTCATGAGCGGCCTTGATGAGAGACTCGTCCTCGATTCCCTCAACCTTGAGGTCAACCTTTAACGCAAAGCCATCCATTTCGGCAGCCGGCCCCAAAACGACAGACGAATGAATCTTAGCGTTAGCGGCAGCGTCCTTCTTACCAGCCGTGCCGGCCACAAACTGAAGGGCGCCCAGAAAGCACGCTGAAAACACGATTAACACACGTGTAATCTCCCCCGGTTCAAGACGAGAGGTGACTCACAGGCATATCCCATGGCAAAGAGCTGTTCGGGATTCTGACCGTCTCCCTTTCCACCAATGCTCTTCGGGGTTGCCAACTTCAAGCTCAGGGGGACATCACCGTCCGATTTCACGGTGCCGTTACGGCCCTCTCCGATGGCGGTAGCGTTGGAGACGTACTAACCACAAGTTCAGTCGGCAGGTGTCTCTCAAGGCATGTCCCACTTACAAAAGTGTCTTTGACGGTGATTATCGTCCTCCTGGGGACGACAGAGAAAGTCCTTCGGACAGCCAGACGAGAAGCAGCAGTGGTAAGCAACATGTGCGGAGACAAGCGGGGATATTTTGGCGCCTAGGTAGATGCTGATCATTCCACTCAAAACATTCCCTCTCGCGACGTCCGTCACTGCCGATCACCGGTAAGAGGCTCGACCATTTCGACACCTTGGCTAATTCGAGGTATTTGTGTCGACAGTGCTGAAGTGGCATTGATGCCAGTCAAGCCAGAGGAAATAGTAGGCAACTACAGTATGTGATGAGATGTCGGATGCGACTAAGATGAGGTGCGATACAAAGTGGGAAATAAATCAAGAAAAAAAAGACCCTTTACATTAGTTTCGCTAGCCTCCTCCCTCCAAAGCTTCAATTCAAGCATCAAGCTCCTGGTGAGTCGCAAACTCGTGCCCGAGATCGTCAGAGGACCGAGGTGACTCTCGAAGACCAAACAATCCGGTGTCCTCAACCAGAAGCCGTGCGTGCGCGCCGGCGGGGGAGCCAAGCATTGAAGGAAATACAGATGCCGGCGAAGAAAAAGATCCTCCAGGGGTCAAGGAGCCATTCGAAAAACCTCTCTAGTAGTTTAATCGCAGCAGCACCTCCGTGATACCACGAAGCAGCCCCCAAATGTCCGAAGATCGGGGTAACGGAATGACCCCCAACTTGTACTCGCGAGGGAGAACGCGGAGGTTGGAGTGGTGAGAATGTGTAGCGTGGATAGTGGAAATATAATGGCATCCAGCGGAGAACCTGTGCGAGTTTGATTGAGTCTACCCTGATGGTCGTGGATCCAGATGACTTACATATCGGTAACATGAAGGGAAATCCGACTGAGGTTAAATCTCTTGATACTATCGACCGTGTGCTTCAGGAAGGGATGCCCGTGGGTGGCAGTTATGAACGCATTGTTGATACCGACCGGGAGTCCAGGAGGAGATATCCAAGAAGAAGTCCATTAGTTTTAGGTACTTTATATCTAGATCAAAGTGTATGCCACCCACCTTGTATAGAATAAGGTATCTGATTGTGTTAGAGTGTTGGGTCCCTATGGTGAGCCAAAAATAATTAGCCGTCCGGGCTGGGATGAAATCGGGAGTATGAACGCACCTTGTCCATAACCGAGGTAGGTCTCGAGGAGGTTCGGGTGGTTCTCTGCCACTCTGTGTTCCAAACCTCGAACCGCCGTTGAAGACCGGGATGGAGTTCGGCACAACCTGCATTGGCCACGATCCATTTCTCCCTCATCTTCAGGTTACCGAGACGGACCTGGTGGATGATCCTTGGAACGATATCTGGTGCGTCCTTTGGCGGGACGAGATCCTCGATATCCCATTCATCTCTTCCACCAAGGGCGGCATGGGGCAGAAAGGTAAAGGCAACGGAGGTGCACAGCAAGGTGAGGAAAACAAACGGTCTATGATGGAAAGGTCATTATGAAGACTGCCAGAAAGCCCGATTCGACGGTAGTGGTGACGCTGCAGGGGGAGGACCGGTAATTATCGACAACACCAGCGACGCCGAGCCGGTGCACGAGGGGTTGAAGGGTCGCTGAAGCAGGACGGCCAAGGAGCGGGAGAATGTCGTGAACCTGGATCGAACTGGGCATATACCGGTCCTCATTCCCATGGGTACAGAAGAAGCTTATTGTGCAGAAGTTAGTACTCGGATATGAAAGACGTACCGGTGTGAGTAGTGGTCGATCATTGCACACGTCGGGTAAACGTGTGAGTGTTTTGCCACCTCCCTCCGTCATGGCTCTGTTGGTCACAATATTTCTCCTCGTCCTCGTTTCTCAAGCCATCTCGTGGATTGGTAGCTCGGCCCTCCAAGAATCCGTGAGTCAAACTATTGCTTCTATTTGACATAACTGATGGCCTTGGACAGTTCTGTTCATTGTATCTACGTCTCTTCCACTCCAAGTTGATCGCCCGCCAGCACGAACTCAAGACGACGACATGGTCAACCAAAGCGCAACTGATGGCCACCAGTGCTCAAGACCAGTTTGCGAAATGGGCAAAACTTAAGAGAAGTGTAGACAAGGGATTCCAGGACCTTGAAACGACAAGTGAGCCTCCACACGGTATCCATCACCCGTGCCAAGACTGACCATCCCCGGGGCGGTTGTAGATTCTGAGATCGCATCGATTAAGACGCAATTCTCGCTCAAGTTCAATTCCGCCCTCTGGTTCATGACGACCGGTCTCCAATTTTTCATCGGATGGTGGTACAGGAGATCCGCCGTGTTTTATCTGCCCCAAGGCTGGTTTGGCCCCCTTACTTGGTGGTTGGGACTCCCATGGGCTCCTGCGGGTTCCGTAAGTTGTGGTGTCTGGCAGATGGCTTGCCGAAGGATCATTCTGGTGTTGGAACGCACCGTAAAAGATACTTGGGGTAGGTCTATCCATCCTTTATCGCTCAGCCAATTTGACCCATTCTGTTTTCAGTCCCGGCGGAGGTACCTCAATCAGCGTCAGTGAAGGAAGAGATTAGCTAGGTACTTGGACCTCTGCAAAACTCTCTGTAGCTACCTGGCTGGTCGACCCACCGATTCACTGCCCCACTCCGTCATGGTTAGACTGCCTCGCTTTGACTGGCCCACCCACTCTGAATTTGTCGGATCTCCAAGTACCCGAAATGTAATTAAGCCAAAGGAATAATATAAGCCCGCAACCCTTTGATCGGTCGGCCCGAAGCATTTTCCAGTCCGTCCCTCGTGAAAGTTTTTCATCAGAGGTGGAGGACCTCCGGAACCCAGACGACAATCCGCTGCCAGATCCGGAGTCTGGTCGTCGCTCGTTTTTTATTTTCTAAACCGCGGTTTGGGCGGAAGCGTTTGCAAATAACGGACCTGCAGGGTATGAGAAAACCCTGTCAAAAATAATCCGACGACCAAGGCACACTCGTTTGGTTTGCAATGGACTTGTTCTTCCCCCGGTGACATCGGCGCACATACCACCTATTGAGAGAGTCAATGTACGACTTTTTTTTCTTGACGAAAACAGCTCTGCGGGACAATAATTAATGATAACAGCCCGAGTGAGTTACGCTCAATAGACACAATGACGACGTCGATGTCGATCATGGATCGCACAAACACGTGAGAACGCACACGACCTTAGGAGGACAGGACGGGCTTCCGATGAGGGGGTATAAAGCTCAAGCTCCTCGTCTCTTCATCTCAACAAACGACTATCTCTCATCACAAATACTCAAGCACTCATGGCCGTAGAAGGCGTCCAAATTCTCTCCAACATCGCCCCACAGGCTCAAGCAAAGATTCTTACTGACGATGCTCTCAAGTTTTTGGCTGCCCTCCACAGGACCTTCGAGTCCACCCGCCAGTCCCTCCTCAAGGCCAGGGAGTCCTTTCAAAAGCAACTCGATAACGGCGGCAAGCTCGATTTCCCACCCGAGACCGCTGACATCCGCGCTGAACGATCTTGGGTATGCGCACCCCCTGCCCCTGGCCTCGAGGACCGAAGGGTCGAGATTACTGGCCCGACCGATAGAAAAATGGTCGTGAATGCCCTCAACTCCGGGGCTAAGACCTTTATGGCTGACTTCGAAGGCATGTTCCTCCGACCCACCTTTTCTTCCCTCGCCCTGACATCATCTCCCACGTCACTTTCAGACGCTACCTCTCCCACTTTCGCCAACTTGATCACCGGACAAGTCAACTTGTACGATGCTATTCGTCACCAAATCGACTTTGAGACTGGCAGCAAGCAGTACAAGCTCTCCTGGAAACCTGCTGTCTTGATTGTTCGGTATGTCCCGGTTCCGTCATTTACGCACGGAGAGTGTACTCAGGCAATTTCTTCACAGTCCTCGAGGATGGCATCTTGACGAGTCTCGCGTGACCGTTGACAAGACTCCAGTTTCCGGCTCCATATTCGATTTTGCCCTCTACTTCTTCCACAATGCTCACGAGCTCGTTAAACGAGGGTTTGGGCCATACTTCTACCTCCCCAAGATGGAACATTACAAGGAGGCTCGCCTCTGGAACGACATATTTGCCTTCTCCCAGAGCTACATCGGCATCCCCCAGGGAACCATCCGTGGGACCGTGTTGATCGAGACCCTCCCCGCTGCCTTCCAGATGGAGGAGATTTTGTTCGAGTTACGAGAGCACTCGAGTGGTCTCAATTGTGGAAGGTGGGATTACATCTTCAGCTTCATCAAGCGAAGGAGGGCAGACCCCAACGCTGTCCTTCCTGACCGCGCGGATGTCACTATGGATGTCGCTTTCATGGATGCCTACGTCAAAAGGCTCGTTCAAACCTGCCACAGGTGTGCCCCCTTCCACGCTCCGTATGTACAAAACGTAATTCAACCTTCGCAGGCGCAAAGTTGCCGCTATGGGTGGAATGTCAGCCCAGATTCCCATCAAGGAAGACCTCCAGGCCCACGAGGTTGCTATGGGCAAGGTCCGTGCCGATAAGCTCAGAGAAGTTAGGAACGGTCACGACGGAACCTGGATTGCCCACCCCTTCCTCAATAACATCGCTACCGAAGTTTTTAACCAGCATATGCTGGGTCCCAATCAAGTATGTTCAATCTGGATTAGCTTTCCCACCGACAAAGTCATCTGATTACGCGCTCTACGCAGTATCACGTCCGTCGAGAGGACGTCAATATCGTTGCAGCTGATCTCGTCAACCCTAATGTTCCAGGGAAAATCACCAGCGGGGGTGTTTATGCCAATGTGTCCGCTGCTTTGGCTTATGCCGCTGCCTGGCTTGGAGGTAACGGTTGCATTCCTCTCAACCACCTCATGGAGGACGCCGCCACGGCCGAAATTGCCCGTGTTCAGCTTTGGCAATGGGTGAAGGTCGGCGCTCGCACCAAGGACACTGGGGATCTCATCTCCAAGGAGTACGTATCGAAGGTCATTGACCATGTCGCGAAAGAACTGCAGAGCCAGAAGGGTGTCTGGAAGACGGAGGATGTTCCTCTAGTGGTTCGCTACTTGAAGAATCAAGTTGGAAGGGAGTGGCCGAGCGAGTTCTTGACCAGCGATTTGATGGGCGAGCTTGCTAAGAGGGACGGCGTTGATGTTAAGTGGCTGAAGAGCGTTCTCTAAGCCCCTCTCGCCTACGTTATAGTAGTTGTATTTGTATGAGTCTTCTTGGAAAACCAGCACCCAGGTTCATCACATCCGCGTATTGCCTTCCAAGAACACAGATCAACATAGATCGTACTACAGTTCATCGCGAGCCGCGGACTCTAACCCGACGAGCTCGACCTCGAAGACGAGGGCAGATTTGGGCGGGATAACATTACCAAAACCTCGAGAGCCTTTGGTAATGCGGGTCAGACGAGGGGTGTGTTTCTCCTTTGTTGTAATAACTCACCGTAAGCCTTTCTTGAAGGGATAGTGAGAACGCGCTTCTCGTTGAGACACATATCAAGCAGTCCTTCCTCCCATCCGGGAATGACTTGGCGGGCACCGACTGTATGCTCGACCATCAGAAAGGCAAACCCTCAGGAAGACAAATATTATGACACACGGGTGAGCGGCAAGGGGGAATTGCGGTCATGGCTGCATACGTGTCGAACTTAGCAGGCTAATCTCTAAGGAAGACCCCCAGTATATGCGCACCTCGAGTCGAATTTATTGCCATTGGTGAGTTTGCCGGTCTAAAGAACAAGCATTTAGTGACGGGAAGCCATACCATGAAGAGGGCGTTACTACAGACATAGTGCACACGAATCTTATCACCCTCCTTAGTTTTCACCGTACAGTCCGTAGGAACATAAGTCTGGTCAATGACGAGCTCCGGAACGTCTGTGTCCGCGAGTTCTGCGGAGGCGGCGAACGCAGCTAAGACAAGGGCGGACAACAACTTGAGGATCAACATGATTCAGGTTGAGCTTTCGGTCAAGCGACGTGTCACAATGTACGCGCTGGACCTGCGGAACCCATCAATATCGTCAATATCCCCTTTTGTAACTGTGGGAATATCACCGTGATCGTGAGATAAGATGTATAGTCTTCGGGAATTGCCGAAAGAATCCTAATCACAGTACACCAAAGACCCAACACCGTCAACGTCCCCAGACAAACGGACAAGTCGGTCATGGTACGTCCCCACTATCCGCCAAGCTGACAGTCTGGACGATGGTTGCTTATGCCTGTTTGTTTGTAGCCCTCCCAAAAGACCTTCCGCACGAAGCGCACGCTCGCTAAGGCCGCTCGCCAGAACAGGTGAGATATGGGTTGGCGGTTTGGGACGAGGATGAGATGTTAATTGATTACGAACGTAGGCCGATTCCACAATGGTTTCGCCTGAAGTCGGACACCAAGATCCAAGTGCGTATCTCTAGCACTTCCGGTGCACATCTATGAAGAATACTTACGTCCATTTCGACGACAGTATAACGCGAAGAGGCGTCACTGGAGGCGGACAAAACTCAACATCTAGGAGAACCGCGTTGCCTCTCCCTCTCCAGAGCCCTTGGAACTTTCCATGACGCTTGAAGGGTTTGACGAGATTTCGGTTTCGAAGGTCGATCGAGAAGCAGTTTTTCCATCCATTACATCCGTGTATTTTGCTGGCGACTATGGTCACCACAATTCATGCCATCGACATTTGTACATGCGCCAGATTCCCGACGTACTTTCTAAAGTTATTTTCTCAAGTTTGAGACACTTTGAATACCACCAGCCGGTGCAGGGAAGATAAGCGCCAACCGCACGTGCCGGGTCGCGAACTTCCTTGTTTCTGACCACGATCATCTTTGAGCTTTGGAGATATGCCCGCTCTGTCGCTTCCGGAGTATATCGAACTCGTGTCTTCTATCAGCAAATCCATTCGCACAAACGTATCGGAGCCGGACGATTATGCTCCCGGTTTCTACACAAACGCGGTGCTGAGGACGCCTTTGGGCGATCTCATTCGTGAGGCCGATCCGTCGGAAGTTGGCCTTTTTACGCTCGTGCCTCCATCTTCATATGAGAACGGTACAACAGGAGAGGGCGAAGAACCTGGTAGCGCGACTCATGTCACACGCGCCGATCTACCAAGCGCAACGCCACTTCGGCCACGAACAGGGAGAGAGATCAAAGCGCAGGAACACGAGCCTGAGGTTTACGCAAACGCCGCACTGAAGTTTCTCGACCGATAGTACGTGACCTCCCGTCCTCTGCCGTGATGATGCTTAGCCGGTGGTAGCCAGTCGATACAACCGATGCCACGAGCTCGCACAAGGGCTGAGAGCATCCTGGAACAACTTGCCACTCTGAGGGATAGCATTGAGAATTTTGTGGAACGGGCTAGGCAAGTAAGGCGATTCAGGTGTCAAAGTGTCCCTCCTATCGGTCGAGCTAAGTATAGAACGAATCTACAGGGTCGAATGAACCAGTGAAGAACCCACAGCAGCTGATCAAGGAAGAGGTAGATAAGATCGAGGACTTGCGAGCCCGGATAGTGGAGCTGCGTCAGCGGGTATGCGCGAAACCGCAATTCATTCGGCGGGTTACTGACTCACGGTATAGAAAGCGGCTCTCGCTGCAAAAAAAGCACCATTCCCAAAATCCAGCTCCTCGCGATTCCAATTCTCAAAACCTGCATCTCTGCCGCCCACTCCACCCACTGAGGAGCAACAGGAATACTCTTTTTGGAACACACCCGGTCCTACGGAGCGTACGATGAACTTCAAGGGAGGTTTGCTGTTGGATGAGAGCGTGAACTTGGGAGATGTTTCTACATCGTCGTTTGGAACACCGTTGCCTGTGAAGGGGGCGCCTGAGTTTGATGACTCACCGATAGGCCAACTCCGATTTACCGCGAAGGATAATGAAAACGAAGACAGACAGGATGTCGCCCCTTCCTCACCACTTGACGACAAGGTTCCTGCCGGGTCAACAGAGGTCGATGTGGATGTCACTCCTCCAGATCCCCTCGAAAGAGATCACACGCCGACCCCCAAGGCGGATCTAGAACCGCAAACACCACGCCGACGGAAGATACAGGTTACGATGGAAACGGAAAGCATTGTTGTAGGTACCCAGCGGCCGTTCTTCTTGATGTGCTAGCTAACCCTCGGTGTCAAGGCAAAGATCTGGGCCACCATAGGGGGCCTTATACAGCCCGGATATCAATACCCGGGTGAAGGAAAAACATTACGTGCGAAAGAGACAATGTATGCACTTCCTTGACGCCGTTTCCATGATAGACACTGACGAGTGCAATAGTTCCCTCTTGCGTATGCTGGCATCGGAGACACCTGCCCCACCTTCCCCAACTGAGAGCTCTCTGTCGTCCTTTTCAACTGCGCCGACTCCCCACGATGAGCCCACCGTGCAACAGATACAAACTGCACAGCTACTCCTTGCACTGCTCACGGCCCAACCGTCGTACACGCTGCCGATGAACCGGCTGAAAAATATCATGACTGGAAACGCGGGGACTACTGGGGCACCTCATACACGTGCGCTGTATGCTTGTGTCGCGAAGCGGTTAGTGAAGATCGAACGAGGGAAGGGAGAACAGAGCGTTAGATTCGATATTTAGAGTTTTTTTGGTCGTCTTTATCATACACTTATAAACAGAGAAGCGATCACCGTGATCGACCACTGATCACCCTCGAAGTTACCATCACTCATCATGGGCAAGCTGAACATCGCTCATCACAAATCCTACCACCCGTACAGGCGGGATAACATCGAACGCGTCCGTAAAGATGAGGAGGAAGCTCGTCTGAAAGAAGCTGCAGCAGAAGGACGCGTGTTACTAGCTGTGTGTGGCACGACCTCTCCACCCTAACCTCTTGCTGAAACACCTGGTTCTCCGAACAGGACGCAGAGGCACGGATAGACCTACTTAGGAGCCGAGCTGGCGTCTCTTCCAAGCCAAGCAAACGGCAACAAGAGCGAGAAGAGGAGAGGTTGCTAGGTCAACGTACCTCGGACGCGATTGAGAGGTCCCAAGGTCACGTCAACTTGTTCGAAGATTTAGAGAAGGTACACAGTATGCGTTCCTCACCATTAGGGCCAGTGTACTCATGGACGTATAGCAAGAGATGATCATATCCACAAAGGTCAAGACACCTGCCGCTGAAACGGATAAGGGTATTCCTCTCGCTCCATCGGAGAAGGATCTGAAACCGTGGTACTCAGAAAAGGGGAAGGGGCGGATGCTAGATGACATGGACAACGATATGAGGTACGCATCCAAACCAGAAGTGGTTTTTTCATGGCTGCGGTATCTTACATTCCATTCACACCCCACACAGAATTCGCGACACGAACCGTAAATCGAACGCAGACCCCCTCACATCAATAAACTCACAGCTAGCAAGTTCTTCCTCTCGAACTTCCTCTTCGTCGCGGAGGGATTGGAAACGTCCTCCTAGTGGGTCACGAACGTCAGACCCCGACCAACCTCCTTCTCAGGTCGACGCTCGGCTGAGTCGAGAGTCAACGGAACGGCAACGAGCGAAGGAGTTGATCGAGAGGAAGAGGAGGGAGATGGCTGGAAGTGCCACACCTAGCACCGTTCGTAGTGGGTATGGGGATGTGTATAATCGGGTTGAGGTCGAGGAAGCTCGGAAATCGAAAGGGAGGGACCGAAGGCGCTGATCGCAAAGTCTCCTCTCACCCTTATACCTGTGTTTTTGTTTCACGAGTTGGCTAGGATATAACATTTACACAGTCTTGTAACATAGTAATCCTACAGAGGTCACATATCTTGCAGGCTCGTTCGGTGCTTGAAATTTTGCGTCTTTGGGAGGTATTATGTAGGTCGTGACGGCGAATTTCAGCGTGTAAAATTCGCAATAGGGGGGGAGAAGAGGAAGGGTTGAGTGCTCGAGCTTCCGAGAAGGTGCATAGGCGGGAGGGATATGGTTCTATGTAAGGAGGTTGCAGTTGTCTGGATGGGCAACTCAATAACCGCGACACTCACAGATCAATCTGGATGCCCTTCGAGATTCGTAACCACCGTAAACCTTGCTTATCCTCGGAGAGTCAAAGTTTCCGTAAACTTTGCTCATCCTCTGAGAGTCAAAGCTGCCAGACATTCTACTGGTCCTCCGGGAGTCAAAACTTCCGGACATCCGTGCTTTGTGATTGTACTGGCTTGGACACCCGTCGTGAGGGGTTTTGAGGTGCAATAGAGATATGAAACACATGGTGACGACGGACTTGAGTCGACGAACCGTCGCGCGACGGGTTTCCTTCATGGAGGTCATGTCGGATTCGTTGGGGCTGCCCCGGAAAGTGGGATAACCGGGGGATTGCTTATTCACTGCATCCCGGTATTTATACAGCAATTTCGGCGGTCGTGTAAAGCGTCGAGCGTGAATGAAACCAAACCAAAGAGGGGATCGGTTTCCAGAAACTAGGTTCATTGACATACCGTCCTCCCACGCGTAGACATAGACGACGGTCCAAGCTCCGTTTGGAGCATCCATGGCTAAGACATTAAAGTTCGGATATGCGGGTACCTGGTGCGTATGGGGAGAACAATTACAGAGGAGCTAACTCCATTTCATGTGTAAGGGTTCCATAGTAGGGCCGCTGTCGCTCGCCAAGCTAGTTCTGGTAATATTCCAGTTCAGAGTATTGAAATTGGCTGGTCGTTCGGGTTCCACAGCAGATTTCCAACAGATGTCGGTGATATACGTTCGAGTCGGTGATCGTCCAACAAGAAGTCGAGGTCAAAGCGTCGCGCCGATCGTGGCTTGAGCTTGATCGTCCCTGTCGGTCTTGGTTTTCCGATGGACGTCGATATCGAATCTCTAGTCCACCTGGAGCAATCGTATGCAGTCACTAGAAGAAGCTTGCTATCTCTGATGCTGCGTTCCAGGTTCTATGATGAAGGGTATAAGGATGGATTCGCCCACGGCCGAATCCATGGGTTGATCGAAGGTCGTGCCCTCGGTCGCACGAAAGGCTACGAGATGTTCGAAGAACTCGGGTTTTACGAAGGGTTCTCATTGACTTGGAAGAAGATCTACGAATCCACCGGGGGATCAGAAGAGTTCGTAGACTCGTGTCGCACCTATCGCAGCGGTATGTTGATCCTTTGTTTTTATCAGCCGAGCGATCCACAACATAAGAGTGTTGCTGGATACAATAGCCCGATTTCCACGAACCAATCCTTCATCTTCCAGGACATCTTTGGAATCGGACCCTTCTGCGGAGGTTGACATCCCCAAGCTGTTCCGTCAAATCAGGGCTCGGTATAAGGCCCTCTGCGCAATGCTAGGTGTCCGTCCAAGCCTGAGAGCGACGGGCAGCGATTTCCAGGAGGACGCGGATGGCGGAGAATCCATGCAGCTAGACTCTGGGTCTAAACCCAAAAAAGTTTGGGAAGTGGACAGCGTTGGGAAGCGGACGGCTGGACCCCAGCAGCTCAGCTTTTGAAACCAGAATCCCCCATGCAAGTTGGGAGTGACACAAGGCGCATCTAGGTGTGCCTTCCAAACACGTCGACTGCTGTGGCTAATCTGTAAGTACCGCTTTTGTTTGTGGGTAGTGCCCTCCAGAGGCCACTTGTCCGTTGAGGACCGCTCACTCAAACCAGGGCGTGGTCTCACAAGGTCACTTGAATTGACGCGGTAGCTACTCGACGTACAAAGGTGAAGGGGCGGAGGTGGATAGGGTGTCGCAGGGTTACAGGATAGGATGTGTGTCGCAATGGAAACATGGAGTTGGAAAGCAAACCCGCACAACGCAAAACGAGAATTCTATGCGTTTAAACGCACGTTGAGAGCGAGATCTAATGCGGATATGCGAAATGAGTGAATCAATAAATAAAAAAAGATCAGAAGTCCTCGTCCAAGGCGAAGGCCTTGCTGGGAGCAGTGGTCTTAGTATTGTCAGTAGTAGTGGACGAGGTGTTGACTCCAGCCTTGGCGTAATCAGACACACGCTTCTCGAAGAAGTTGGTCTTGCCCTGGAGTGAGATCATATCCATAAAGTCGAAGGGGTTTGTCACGTTGTACACCTTGTCGTTACCGAGAGCCACAACGAGTCTGTCGGCGACAAACTCGATGTATTGGCACATAAGCTTGGCGTTCATGCCGATGAGAGCAACAGGGAGAGCATCTAAACAGGGGATGGAGTTAGGGCGAAAGTTAGGAGGGATAACGAGAAGACTAACCAGTAAGGAACTCCTGTTCAATGGCGACAGCCTCGGTGATGATCTTCTCGACGAGCTTGGGGTGAGGGCGCCTCCTCAGGTGAGAGAACAAGAGGCAAGCGAAGTCGGTGTGCATGCCCTCATCACGGCTGATCAACTCGTTCGAGAAGGTCAAACCGGGCATCAACCCACGCTTCTTCAACCAGAAGATCGAAGCAAATGAACCAGAGAAGAAGATACCCTCGACAGCGGCGAAGGCAACAAGGCGTTCAGCGAATGACGCGCGTCTGTCTGAGATCCAGCGAAGGGCCCAATCAGCCTTCCTCTTGATGCAAGGAATGGTCTCGACCGCGTCGAAAAGGTACTCCCTACGAGCGGGATCCTTAATGTACATGTCGATGAGGAGAGAGTAGGTTTCGGAGTGGATGTTCTCCATCATAATTTGGAACCCGTAGAAGCACCTGGCTTCAGCGGCCTGGACCTCGTTCGAGAATCGTTCGATAAGATTCTCGTTGACAATGCCATCTGAAGCGGCGAAGAAGGCGAGGACGTGAGAAATGAAGTGGCGTTCGTTGTCGTTGAGCCTGTTTGTCCAGTCATGAAGGTCCTTGGACAAATCCATCTCTTCTGCTGTCCAGAACGAGGCCTCAGCTTTCTTGTACATTTGCCAGATCTACGAGTCAACGATCAGATTAGACGCGACAATAGACGCGTAAGCCATACCTCGGGGTATTGAATAGGGAATAATACAAATCTTCGCTTCGTTTCGACGAGCAGTGGCTCTTGGTCTTTGAATCATGGTCAGGAAATGTGTCGAAGACGGCGAACGACATCAGTGTACCTTCGGTGATTTCAATATCACCAACGAAACGGGTTCGGAGGTCTTCAATCCTGTCAACCTCTGGAACTTCCTCAGCTTCCTCTTCCTCAAAAAGGAGCGCTGGCGACTTCTTCACGGGTTTTGTGGGAGTCTCTAAAGACATGACCTTCATAGCGGCAGCAGCCTGTTGAGGTTCATCCGTCAGCAACGCGCAGGAATGAACTGAAAAGTATCAACCAACTTTCTTGGAAGGGGTGGAGGCGGGCGACGTGGTAAGATTACTAGATACAGCAGACATGACTTGGTTGGATATAGGGCAAGGAAGAGAGTGCGTGGACACAGGCGAGAGTGCAGAAGAAATATTTAAACGTTGGTAGCGAGACGAGAAACTCATTTTCGGCGCGACGGGGCTTTAAACGCGTCGGATAGTGTCACGTGGCATGTGTCATAGACCTGTTCGAACTTGGAGTTGCGCGAGGGTGCAAGGGAACCCTTAAGCTTAAGACGCGGTCATAGTATTTCTATCTGGTAAGGGACAAAGATGCGATAAAGGCGGAGGCAGAGTCGCGGTCTGGTCGCCGAAGGATCAACGCCTATCGTACGACTTAACACTCGAGCAGAGCAAGAATGTCTCAGGACGGTACCTTGGGTTTTGTGTCGTAAGACGAAGCATACGCGATAGCCATGCTTGCGGTAGTGAAGGCACACCATAGTCGTGCTAGAATGCGAGATAAAATACTGCCGAAGGGGAGCGAAAGTCGCCTACCGACGGCTGGCCGGCTCTCATCTTCGCTGGGTTCTTTCGTTATCACGATGACACCAACCCGTGGCCGATCCTTGCCGCAGAAGCCTGTAGGGTCCGTCAGCGCTATAGACGATATGACTTGTGTCGGACTGACGTCGTAGGTGAGTACCCAAGACTCGTTCAAACGCATTTTCCGCGTCGAACCCGGTTTGTGGTGAGTATGATTCAAGTAGCTCTTCGGAGAGAGTCCGCGCTATCGCAGCATATATGATCTGCTCCCCAGTCCCTGAAATCCGTCAACACGGCTCTCAGGAGTGTCGAGCAATATGTCACACCAGATACACTGCAAGCGACACCGATTTGGGAATCAGACTGCGACCAGCATCCTGCACCGAATACTGCAGCCTTGTGTGCGTTAAAGGACCATCCAGGATGGTGATACTGTTTTCTCACCTCCCCGATCCTACCTGGGTACTTGAGGAGCAACCCACCGCTGCGGACTAGATGAGCGCAAGAACATGTAAGAGCAATGGCAAACCTTGAAACCCCAGTGGCAAGTTTCCCGTTCAAATCCCAGGAGATCGCGCCTACGGTATCTTGCATTAGCATCTTCGTATCTAGATCTCCCTGTGGGGTGGGAGATGGTGAATCGACGAGCAGTCCCTTCCAATGCTCCCATTCCGAGATGCAACGGGGGGCAACCAGCGCTGTAAGACCACATGTAGGAACCTTATTCGAAGTAGCGAAAGTACGAGCACCCTGTGATACCAACATCCTACACCTTGGTGAGTGTGATCTTCGCCTCCAATGGGAATGTTTACAATGGAGGGACTCTACCCAGAGGGGATGGCACCAGGGAATGCTTCAGTACCGCATGCGCGAGTTGTATGGGATTCCGCACTCCTAATAATCCCATCAGGATTTTTGGCGACGTGCGATAACAGGAAGCTGACCAGACACGGCACCGACACTTCCAAACTCATCGCTGTCGCTCATGATGGAAGCATCACACTCAACTTGGCCGTCGATGGTTAGATTAGAACCGTAGCCAGCATTTAGGCAGGCGTCATTCTCGAGAACGCTGATTGACGAAATCACGGCGTCCAGCGCGGACGAGCGGTTGCTCAGGGCAGTGACGGCCTCCATACATGCGCTGGACATTCAGTGCATCCCTGGAAACT
The DNA here is from genome assembly GCA_014904855.1 of Thelephora ganbajun. Taxonomy (NCBI): domain Eukaryota; kingdom Fungi; phylum Basidiomycota; class Agaricomycetes; order Thelephorales; family Thelephoraceae; genus Thelephora; species Thelephora ganbajun. The sequence goes on along the minus strand of MU117966.1, from coordinate 334,896 downwards.
GAACAGAGGATTCTGGAAACCCACAGACGCAAGGCCCGTTTGATTTCATCCACCTTGGATTTCGATGATGGGTGATCGCCGGCGCCTCCGTGCACAGCGACGAGGAACATAGTCAGGGTATCGGCGACACCGCGTTTTTCGCTAGTTTCCAGTGTGCGTTCGGCCTCCGTAGGAATAACTCAAAGGAGAGTTCAAGAGAATAAGAGTGGTTGCCGGCTCAGGGCGGAAAAGTAGACGGCCGCTGTTCGCCGTCCGAGATGATGACGACGGGCGTGTCCGGGTCGACGGGCCTGACATTCAGAGACGATTTACACCCAGAAAACCTGGCGGGGATGTGCTGATGAGGGTTCACCGCGGCGGGTTTATAATGGAGCTGTAGTACGATACAGGTAGAAAACTATCGTTCGAGGACGTCGCAGACAATGAGCAGAGGCCGGTAAGCGTCGTCGGCAACGATGACCAGGTGGCCTCGCCGGCGCCATTCCAGGCATCACCCACGCGAGCTAACGTCGGCCAGCTCGCTCCTCTCCACGTCTTCTTCTCTCCTACCCCTCCGCCCGATGTTGTCCTTCGAATACGAGGAAGACGGCATCCATGACCCAACCAACACCATGGATGTCGATTCAGACGACCTTGACGACGCCCAGGGAGACATCGACATCGACGCCGACGGCATCGTCGATTATGAACAAGGCGTTCCTCAGCAATACTCTTCACCTTACGAAGCACAGGGAGCTTCTACATCGAGGAGAACGGTAAGTGCTGATCTCACATCCCCCCCACCACACATTTATATATGGCAATACTACTAGACCCGTCCTACAGACGAAGATTCCGTTCGTCATTCTACGCGTTTCGTCTCGAACACACACTCATGCTCACTAGGGATACGAGGATGACCTTCACGAGACTGAGGAAGAGGAGGATGACGACGACGACGCCTCCTATGCTGACGAGGAATATGGCTCCAAGAAGAAAACCTCTAGGAAGAGGAAACAGCCCCCCAAACCCAAAGGTATTGCCCGCCACTACCGCCACTACATTGTCTGAGTGTATGCGACTCATGAGCCTCAAGCCCCAGTTGCGTCGCGTCCGTCCCGCCCACCCACAGAATCCGACTCCGACTCCGATTATGGTTCCCGATCCAAGAAGAAGAAGAGAGCTCGTGCAGGTGATGAAATTAGGGTGTCTACCAGAGGTGTAAAGATCCCCAATTATGTCGACGATGTTGAAGACTTTGAAACTTTCGAGGAGGACACACACCCCGGGTACTACTACACGGAGGCTGTGGCACAATATCCTCAGGAGGACGAAATCGAACAAGTTCTGACCCATACTCGCGACGAGGGCAAGGAAGACGACCCCGAGGACAGATTCTACGAGAATATTGTGGGATTGCCATGCTTCTGTCTTCCTTCCGCAGTCCGCTGAATGACTTCCGTAGCGGTTCCATATCAAGTGGAAGAATTTTTCCCACTTACACAATACGGACGAGACGTATGAATTCTTGAAGCGTTACAAAGGGTTGAAGCGTGTAGATAACTACATCAAGGCTTACAAAGTCTACCAAGCACGCTTAAAGGCCCCAGATCTTTCAAGAGAAGACTACGAAACTCTCCTCCTTGACAAGGAACGCGAGAAGGAAGAACAAGAAAATTACAAGAGGGTTGAACGAGTCATTTCTCAACGCCAAGCCGCCGATGGACAGGTTGAGTATTTCTGCAAGTGGACTGCCCTGGGCTACGAGCACTGCACCTGGGAAACCCACGACATGATTAGGGCAACTTCTAAACCCCAAATCGAGGCGTATCAGAGGCGGGAGGCAGAGGGCAAGTTCCCATACCGCAGCACATATTATCCAAAAGACAAGCGGCCAGTATTCGAAAGGCTCAATTCCGATCCGGATTATCTCTCGGAAACCGGAGGGGAATTAAAGGATTTCCAACTCACTGGTTTGAATTGGTTAGCATACCTTTGGTCCAAAGGTTCGGTTTACTTTTTGGTCCCTGTACAACGTGCTTATCCGGTTTGACAGGGGAGAATGGAATCCTCGCGGATGAAATGGGCCTTGGAAAGGTGAGGTCGGCGCCCCATTCATTCCGTTCGACTTTTGACGCGTTGTGCAGACTGTACAGTCTGTGTCATTCCTGTCGTACCTGTTTCACAGCAGGAACCAATATGGCCCCTTCCTTGTCATCGTCCCTCTTTCCACCATCACCGCCTGGCAAGCACAATTTGCAACTTGGGCACCAGACATCAACGTTATCACCTACATCGGAAATGCCCTCGCACGGGAGAACATAAGGACGTACGAATTCGGAGAATCCCTCAAGAAACTAAAGATGAATGTTTTACTTACCACCTACGAGCTCACTCTGCGCGACTCCAAGGATTTGGGAGAGATCAAGTGGCAAGTCTTGATGGTCGATGAGGCTCACCGGTTGAAGAATTCCGAGAGTCAGCTGTACGAAGCGCTTCGCACGTTTTCTGCAGCCTCCAGGGTCCTGATCACCGGAACACCCCTTCAAAACAACGTCAAAGGTCAGTCCAGATTTCATACAAGTTCCATACCTGCTCTGAAGAACGTTTCAGAATTGCTCTCATTGATGCACTTCCTCATGCCCGACAAGTGTGGGTTTTGTTCAACTCCAGACGGTTAAGGCCAAACTGATTTATCCTTACCTCGGTTCCATCCGCCAGTCCACCTTGCGAATGAATTCGATCTCACCGACGAGGATCACGAAGAGAAGATCAAGGAATTGCACAAGCAACTTGAGTCGTATATGTTGAGGCGTTTGAAGCGTGATGTCCTCACATCTCTCCCGACAAAGAGCGAACGCATTCTCCGCGTGGAGATGAGCTCTCTGCAGACCCACTGGTACAAAAACATCCTCACGAAGGTCAAACAACGCCCGCAGTCTGGTACATGTTTTCTAATCTTGCGTCCAGAATTTCCAAGGTCTTGTCAAAAGTGCCAATGGGAATAACAATATCAGTTTGCTCAACATTGGTGAGGTTTTGCACGCGTCCACCAGGATATTTGGTTGCTTATGTAACAACTCAAAGCTATGGAACTCAAAAAAGCCGCGAATCATCCCTATTTGTTCGATGGCGTTGAAGTTCGTACTGACAATCAGGAAGAGACTCTGAAGGGTATTGTGATGAATAGCGGGAAGATGGTCCTACTCGATAAACTTTTGGCCCGTCTCAAACAAGACGGTCATCGTGTTCTGATCTTCAGTCAAATGGTTCGCATGCTTGACATTCTCAGCGACTACCTGGCACTCCGTGGCTACCAGCATCAACGGCTGGACGGCATGGTGTCCTCGGACGCCCGAAAGAAATCTATCGCGCATTTCAACGCCTCTGCCTCACCGGATTTTGCTTTCCTGCTCTCTACGCGCGCTGGTGGTCTGGGAATTAACCTCGAGACTGCCGACACGGTGATTATCTTTGACGTAAGCCGAATATCTCGTCTCGATCGCCGCCACGATTTCTCATGTTTGTGTTACATGCCACTACTGCGTGCATTTTCCGGTGACCTGTAGAGCGACTGGAATCCACAGAATGACCTCCAGGCCATGGCGCGGGCCCACCGTATTGGCCAGAAGTCCCATGTTAGCGTGTACCGGTTTGTGAGCAAAGACACGATGGAAGAGGACGTCCTTGAGCGCGCCAAAAAGAAGATGGTGTTGGAGTATGCTAGTGGGTACCACGTTTCAGCCTTTCTCTCTCTCTTTATCTTTCTGGTCCCTGTTTCTCCACCATGCTCACGAATACATGCACCGTCCAGTCATCAACCAAATGGATACTTCCCAAGCGCACCTCAGCTCAAAAGGCGGCTCGTCGATGAAGGATAGCGGAAAAGCGAGCGATCTGAGTAAGGATGAACTTCAAGCAGTCCTGAAGTATGGTGCCCAAAAGATGTATGTGTATTTATCCGTCTCAGAGCGATGACCCCCTAACCTTCTTTCGCTTTTCCTCCCAGATTCGACAAAGACGACAACCAGCAGAACCAGAAGCTCGATAACATGGATCTCGACGATATCCTGAATCACGCAGAAGATCACGAAACCCTAGCTTCCGGCGGCGCTGGTAGCACTTCGATGGGTGGCGAAGGCTTCTTGTCACAGTTCGCTTCTGTTAGCGACGTCAAGAACGACATGAGTTGGGAGGAAATTATTCCCCTGAAGGAAAGGCAGAGACTTGAGAGTGAGGAGGAGAAGCGACGCATCGAGGAGGAAGTTGCTGCACAGGCGAGGGATCGGAAACGTGCGACAGCCCCTGTGTCATACGAGGGTATGGACGTCGATCACGCCAGCTCAAGTTCCACTGCCAAGAAACCTAAGACTCTCGCCCCTCCCCGCAAGACGGCCAGCCAGAAAGCGATGGAACTTAAGGAGCGAGATATTCGTGTCTTGATCCGCAGCATGCAACGATGGGGTGATATCCGTCAGTGTTACGATGTGATCGTGCGTAATCATGTTCGCTCGTTTTTGTTCTAAAAAGCTAACTTTACCCCAGGTCCAAGAAGCCAAACTGACCAACAAGGATAGGGGCATGATCACGGATGTCGCCGACGACATTGTGGAAATTTGCACTCAAGCTGTCGAAGAAAGCAACGCGTCCAAACGGGCAAAGATGGATGCTGGCGAAACGCTCACCAACGCTCAGAAGAGCAGGGCGGTCTTAGTCACGTATAAGAACGTTGGGAACATCAATGCAGAGACCGTGGTCAGTCGAAACCGTGATCTCAAGCTTCTCCATACACTTCTTGGTGACATGAGCGACTCGGTCTACGATTGGACCATCCCTGTCGACAATATCCGACCTGTACTGAACTGGTCTGGTCGCTGGGGTCCGCAAGAAGACGCTATGCTTCTCGTCGGAGCTTTCCTCTACGGGTTCGGTAACTGGGAAGCGATGCAGAAGGACCCAAAGCTTGGCCTTGAAGGAAAATTCTTCCTCGAGGAGGCAAAGAAGGGAGAGGACGCATCGTCAAAGCCGATTCCGAACGCCATCCACCTCGTCCGACGCGGTGACTTCTTGCTCGGCATTCTGCGGGAGCATGATGAGAAATATCGTTCCTACGAGAGTAACATGAAGAAAAAGGTTCACACCGCTTCCCCTGCACCAGTCGCGTCCTCTTCTCACGGCACGAAGAGGCGGGCGGACAGTGAGACCGGCCACTCTGTCGATGAGGGAGGGTCAAGGAAGAAGAAACGTAGAGCAACCCCAACGTTCACTGATTCTGAATCTTCCGACGAATGGTATGTGTCGTATCACGGGTTGTTTTTGACGGCTTTCTGATCGCCATTACAGCCCATCGATGGATGAAGCTGCGACAAAGGAGGAACTTCGACCAGTCAAAAGGCAACTGAAGGACCTCAAGCTCCCTGGTGAGGACATGCCTCGAGAAAAGAAGGTCGCGATCCTGAAGGATTCACTCTCTGCGATTGGCCGAAGGATAGAAGTTGTCCTGAAAGCCAAAGCCGCTGCTGGAGAGGATACCGTTCGGTGGAAGAGACACTTGTGGACGTACGCTGTTCTTCTAAATTTTAGGATGGGGTGATATTGATGTTCGATACCTCAGGTTCGTCACACTCTTTTGGCCGAAGAAGGTCAAGGCGTCAAAACTCGAAGAGATTCATGGGAAGATGGTCATGAAGGAAAGCAGCGGCACGAAACAGACTCCCGAGATACCAAAGAAATCTGGTGGGGGCAAGGTGAATGGTCTGACCAATGGCAAAAGTGTGCGGTAGTCCCGCATTGACCAGTGGCCAAGTTCCGACCGTCGCTCTTCATACTTCTTGATTCTTGATGAGTTTCTGTGCTATATGGGTTTTGTTATCATTGTTTATCTTGTTCTTATTCTCGTTGCTGTCTGTCACCTCCACCCCATTCTTCAGTAATAATTGTCGACTGTATATATCCTCTCAGGAGATGACATCGATGTGCATTAGTTATTTCGTCAAATCGAGGTTCGTTTGCTTGTACAACACATGTCCAGGTATTCTTGCAACCTGAAAACGACCTTCTCTGCGCTCGCCTTTCCGCTCTGAATGTAACTGAGGCCTCCGTCGACCTTTTACCGCGTCCAATTCCAATTTCCCAGTCTTGACTAAACCTGGCAAGGTATTCCGCAGGAACGCAGAGAGCGGGTCCTTTCTTCGTCGTTGGTCTTCATGTAAGCAGTGCTTATCCCATAGGCGGTCGGAACCATGGTGACTGGTGAACACGATGACGACGGTTTCGACGTTGGTTTTACCTACAAGCGATCAGGAAGCTACGTACCGATTATCCCCACATCCTTCCTGAGATTCCGAGCTTCCTCGGATGGACGAAGGATGACGGTAACCTTGCCGCGTTTGCTTTCTGCCATCGCCTGAGTATCAAGTTCGGGTATAGTATCCAAGGCGATGCAGATTTTCTTTCCTGACTCCTCGGGTTTACCGACAACCCGTAGACCAGGGTATTGAAAGGGTGTAGACACGATTAGACGAGCTGAGATGGGGGAAATTAATCAAGAGAAAGTAGTACGGATATCAAAGATGAGGTCCACTCCGAGGGTTGCGAGGATCTTGTGTTTGCGAGGGGGCCACCGTCGCGACCTTGTATTCGGAGAGTTGTACAGCATATTGTCCAACTGAAGAGCTCCCTCCGTAGATGAAGATCCACCCTGTATCCACTTCTGGAAGAGTAGTAGCACCGGGTTAGATCAGGTGTAGGGTTCGATGACTACAAAGGGCCTGAAAAGTCGTGTTCAATCTGCCAAAAGTCAGCCACGCGATGACCTGAGCTTCACTGGATATTTGGACGGAAAACACTTACGGAATTCCTGCCGTCATGGCCTCTTCGAGCGAAAACGTCCCCCCGAAAATCTTCCACACGAGATCGGAAAATGCACCTCGCTCAGTCGAAGAGTCTGCGATGACAGACAAGGATGTTGACTGACACGGGTGATGGTCGTGACCGGAGGTTCGCCCGACTTATTCCCTGTGACCGAAGCTGAAACTGTCTCCAGTCTTAAACCTAACCTTTTTATTAGGACCAATCTTGACGATATCGAGGTTGTCACTTACTCTTCCAATCCGTGGGATCTACCCCAATCGCCGCAACCTTGACCAGGGTCTCGTTCTCGCCAGGTACCCATGTAGGAATCACTCCCACAACGGGTTTACCTTCCTATTGTTCATCGCCAGTCCGTCAATCGAAAACCAATGTGAGGGCATTTCTGTAAAGACACACTTCTGTGATAACCGCAGTCTTGGACGTCTCTGGTACGTGAATTGGTGTGGCGTCTGTCACGGTTATGTTCAAGTTCGGGGAGGTGGCACTCGAAGGCGGTACGTATGGCGCTGCACTCTATAGATCCCCGTGTAGGCGACCGCGAAGGGGGTTAGCTTGTCCGTGTGAGGCCGTATCCCAATTGTTCCCCATGGTATCTCGTGAAGATGGCGCGAGATTCCCCTATACCTATCATTACCAGAGGGGTCTTAGCGGGAATCTCGCAAGCTGTCCTGCCCATCATCTCAGAAATGCGTGGATGAGGGACATTCTTTTACTAGAGGAGGCCCACGAGTGGGCTTTCAATGGATTTCAAAGCCAGTAGAACCACCGAAAGCCACAAAACCAGAAGTCGTGGGAGCCAACCGAGCCGGGGGATACAGGGGGCCGTGAAAGCCTGGTTTTTGTGCTCAACAACCGCTAGAAAGTCATTTGAACAAGTTTCGAACATAGATATCCTGTGTCAGCGACAGCACGAGTAAATTCTATGTAGGGTCGAATAATCCACTCTGAGTACCTGGTTAGACGTCCCTGTTCGAGGTCATTCTCACAGGCGTGTGTTGGATCCTCAGAGCTGGGTCAGACATGCTGCTTATCTCCGTACCTTCCATACCATTGGTTCCATTTTTCTACGACAAATGGTACATCTTGCTTCGTATCACCGACTCCGAGTGGGTGTTGCACTCAGCGCCTGCGTGATGGCAGTAGAATCGGACGTCCCTGGAGTGTGAACCGCGGTAGTGATCTGCCATGCCAAAGTTGGGGGAAGGGGAGAGTCGATGGTAACTCAAGTAGCCTCAGGACACTAGACCCAGATGAGATAGAGACTCGGCGAGCGGGGGCCTGCAGCTGCACAACCTTAAGAGATGCTGGTGACCCTGACTTCCTTCAAACATGGAACAAGTGACGGGTACCGAATCCGATCATCCCTTGAGTGAACGCGCGTACTATCTCTCCACTCATCCATCCCAATACCTTTCCTCTCGATAATATTTCACGATGGACAGCTCGTTCGCCATCACCGGAAAGGGCTATGCAATCGTCGCCGCAGATATGACCGTCTCACGGTCAATCGTAAAAATGCAGTACAACGAGGACAAAATCAAAGTCCTTGGTTCTCACCTCCTCATGGCCTTTTCAGGCGAACCAGGCAAGCAGTCCAACGTAACTTCTCAGTTGCATGCGTGAGCTCACCTTAAGTCGTCTGCATCTGAACGATCAACTGGGAATACAGGCGATACCGTCCAATTCGCAGAATATGTCGAACGTAACATCCGTCTCGCCCAAATCCGCAACACCTACCCCCTTCCTCCCCCCTCTGCAGCCTCTTGGATTCGCCGCGAGCTTGCAGACTCTCTGCGATCCAGATCACCTTACTCCGTTAACCTGCTCGTGGCGGGGTACGATCTATCCACTCATGAACCGAAACTCTACTGGATCGATTACCTGGGGACAATGGCTACCGTGCCATTCGCCGCTCACGGATATGGGAGCTATTTCGCCCTGAGTTTGCTTGATAGGTTCGTGTCTAGGTCTGCAGCGCGATCGAGATGTTGACAGGGACGCCATAGATATCATGATCCAGAGGCCACTGTGGAGGAAGGATTGGCGACTTTGCGGAGGTGCATAGACGAGGTTTCCAAGCGCCTGGTCGTCACTCCTGGAAAGTTCAAGGTCAAGGTTGTTGACAAGAACGGCGTCCGGGAGGTTGAACTCTGACCACTACTGTTTACCCAATGTAATAAACCCGTTGTACGATTTCCACAATCGCAGGATGCTTTCTGGGAGGACCGAGATGAAATAGATATTTTGCATCAACGCTGAAAGTAAACGTGTCTATTGTACCTACGCTACGCTACCTAACCTATGGTGTACAAGAGATCGTCTTGGAAAAGGAGAGATGGTGGAGAAATGTTACAGAAGCTACACATTTAGGGGTTAGTCATCTCGTCATCAGCGTAGGAAGTCTGTACCAGTGATCAGGGATATCGCTGTGGAGGAGGAAGGGGGTCGTGTGTCGACGTAACTGCGAAGGCAAGTACTATCTGGTCTTGCCAGTACTTGGACCAGCTTCGCGCAAGCTGTATGCGGCGTGAGTTTATATACATCATCCAAGTGCCTGCACTACCCACTCTCTAGTTGACACCCGGATGGACGGTTTGAGGGCGGAGGAGCTACGCCTCTTCCGGGGGAATTCAACGCTGACGACTGTAGGTGCAGGAGCAGGTGGGACGATATCTGTATAAGCTTTGGCTGCTGTTGGCCGTACAGGTGCTGGGTACGATTTAGACCGTTCGATGGGCCTGAGCCCAGATGCTGATAACCAAGACATGGTGAGATACCAATCGCGACAAACGCGAAGACGGGCAACGCACCCTCGAGCAATTTAGCATCCGCCTCTTTGTGAAAACTGTCCACCAAAGCCGCGTACCGTTTTACCTGCCAGCCCATCTGCTCCGCACGGGCTGCGTTCCCCTGCGACAACGCCCACTTTTTCTCTTCCTTGAACCTCCGCCGTTCTGTGTCGGCCAGCGACGCCTTGGCGCGTAAGTTGGCGACTTCGCGTTGCAGCGGTGTCATCTTGGACTTGGGATGGATCAGGTCCGAGGAAGTAATTGAATCTGCGGTGATGATAGAACGCGATTCCCAGTCCCGCATCCTCTTGAAGTCTTCCAGCTTCTCGTCTTTGTGTCTGTCGCGCCTACCGCGTTCCCGGTTTCGCCCACCGTCCCTAGCCACCTCCTTCCCCTTGTCTCTTACCGGCTCCACGCGACTATTGCTCCTGGAAAACTGTACCAACCGTCTGCTTGGCTTCCTTCGGCGATGGTGGTGGTGTTCTGCACTCGGTAACCCCATCATACCTCCAAAAATGGTCGGGCGTCCGCTCTCGTCCTCGAGAAATTGGGAGGCGATGTCTGTGATGAGGACGCCGAGGGCGATACCCAACAGCGTGCACGCACACCTACTTGTGTCCCAGTTTTGCACAAAGTCGATCAAGAGCCTGCCGAGGATACCGACAGACGCGGCCCAGGCGAACTCGACCTGTCGCATGAGGAGGTAGTAGACTGCTGTGCCCTGCCATAGGCCTAGAAAGACAAAGTCGGGGATGGTGGAGGAGTCATAGTGGTAGACGAATTTGTTGATGAATATTCGTGCTCCCAGCCCAAGAAAGAGTGAAGGTGCAGTAGTGATGTACATGTCTTGGGCGTTCTCGTTCGAATGGGCCGCTTCGAGCGCGACTTGTTTGCGGTTGTTTGTTGCCTGCCAAATGTCAGCACTCTCCCCATGCAAGACATGCTCTTTTTTTTGCATGATATTTCGAACAATGGCCCCGTCCTCCAGAGTTGAAGATAGTCGGTAAGTAGAAGAGGAAAATGATACGTTGTCGGGATCGAAACTACGGGAAATGAATCTGTGACAAGTGGGCGCGACTTCAACTAGTTCCCTTGACGAAAGCGCGTCCTGAACTCTTCGAACTTCACATACAAGTTACACCTCTTCACGAGCAGGGGTCGCGTTGAACGGTCAACGATCCGTTTTCTTGACACTACACGTTCTCCATCCTCCGCTTTCCCACCCGTCACTGACGATGCGAGCGCAGTAGATCATCCAGAGGCTATGCCCTGGGAATCTAGTGTCGTTGGAAATACCACAAGCACGTTTCCCAGTTTCACCTAGACTCCCGACAGATTCACGAGATCGTTCCTGCGCAGTTGGTGACCTTGATTAAGTCTGCATTTGCATATCAGATTGGGAACCGAGGAACCGCGGAACAAAATTTCTACTCCCTCCCCTTCCCGACGCTTCACCCTCAATCTCCTCTCCTTCCGACCCCAAAAGGGTTTCCCAGGTTTCCGTCGGCGGGATTATGCGTCATCAGCGTTGTGGTAGGCGTCCGGATCAGGTGCAAGCTGACGATCCGTCCTCCGATCTCGCTTCATCCAGGATTCTTGATTTTCTGGAAAGCCCAAGTCTGCGGCAACGATCAAGAATCTGACTCTTCCTTGCCGCCGCCCTCGAAATTTTATGACGCTCTAGGCACCACAATGGATTTCGGAGTCTCGGGTCTTTTTTTGCGTGTGCTGCGTGGCGCGACTATTATCGGGGATGAATTCGAGCGCTGGTGGTGATTCGAGGGACCGCGTGTATGTGAAAGACAAGTTCTCGTTCGACCTTCTCTTCCGCCATCCGCCACTGAGCGAGGACCAGCCTCTGCCACGTTAAACTACTCCTTCCCACCCACCACCCCGACTTTTCTTGTATACCGGTGCATGTTAAACGAGTTACGGTTTCAGAACCCAAGCCAAAACGATGTCTCCCTTCTACCACGCACCATGTATCTGCCGGAGCTGGACATGGAGATCGTGATCCCTCCTCCGGTCCAGATACCTCGCAGAGAATTGCCGGTGAACGCCGTTGATGTCAACTGTCGGGTTAAACTCCTCAGAACTTCCATGGCTTTCGGTGGGATTAGCTTCCCGAAACCCCGTCCTTTACCCAAGCCACCCAGGTAGGGTTTTCCCACTCGGAGTTCTCAGACCGACTGACGCGAATAATATTTAGCCCTCTCAGGCGCGAACTTGCCAAGGGCTACTTTTAGAACCATCTCTATTATTGACGGCCCACGTAGATATATTATTAGATCTTTCTTTACATCTCGAGTCAATAGGCAGAGAACTTAGACCATCGCACATATACATACTTTAGAACATCTCCACCTTACTCGTTTCCAATCTCCACTCTTTTTCTTCTTCTTCGAATTACATAGACTGTGGGTTTTTAGACTCTTGACCTTGCTTTCGCACGTGTGAGCTACGATATCCTAGACATTCCATCAACGTGGGTCTTAGGTATATCGCTCGCCTGCCTGGTTTACAGTGGGTGCGCATCTGCATTATGTGGGAGCTGAATACATGTAATAAAAAATACACCTCGCCGTCTGTGTGACGGTGGAATTGAAGAACGAAAAGCGAGCAATGCTGGAGATCCCTAGACCTCTGTGTCGACGTAGTTGGCCATGGGATCTTCCATCCTGTTCCTGTTCATCCTGTATGCCTCTATGACAAGAGTCAGTACTCGTAGAATCGTATCATGTACCGGCTGCTTACCAAGTTGTTCTTCTGTGACCTCGTACGGTTCATCTCCCCTCGCCCGTTTCCCTGACCGACCATCATCGTCTCCTCGAGCCTTCCGTTTTTTCTCCTCCTTGAGAGCCTGAGCGAGTCGCTCCTTGTCAAGTTCAACCTCTCTTTCTCCCATGCGCTCCTTACCGAACGCATTCTTTGCGGCCCTCCGACGCTCCTCTGCGTCTTTCGATGACCCCTGTACCGTCTCCACGGGTCGTGGCATCGTGTCCACAGGTCGTGACGAAGCTAACAAGTTTTTCGCGCTCGATGCGGCGTTGGCCTCGATACCCGCTTGGCCTGTGCAGTACGAGATGTGGACTGTGGAGTGGCAGCAGGCGTAACCCCATGAACTGGTTGAGGGGTCATACCACGAGCCCCAGACGTGTGTATGGTTGTTGATGTACACTAAAGCAAAATAGTTAGCACGGCTAAAAGTCTCACAACCACCTCCACCTACCATCCTCGGCGTATTTTGACCTCGTCTTAGCACGTTCCCTTCCTTTCAATATCCGGCCGGTTTGCGAGTATTCGGCATAATCCTCCGTTTGACCGAGAAGTAACTCCTTCGGTGCCTTCTCCAGGTACTCCTCTCCACCGTACTTGCTCAGGATACTTCCTTTGTTCATCTCTTTGAGTTGTTCCTTCTTCTTCAGGAAGTGCTTGTGTAAGATCTCTCCCTCCGTCGGATTGGCATGAACGTGGATATCGTGACCGCGTTGGGCAGATTGCCAGGCGAAGAGTTGGAGGTTCTGAACTTCGTTGGCTTCACCGGTGGCACGAGTGAAATTCTCTCCGGAGAATTGTGACTACAAATGCGTCAGTGATGAGCGTATTGGATATTAGGAAAGTAACGCACATCCTCTGGCTGTTTGTTCCCCTCTGGGTTGTCACGCATTGAGCGTGTCTTTGGGTCATAGTAGGCACTGGATGGGTCGAGGTTGATAAGGTATTTGGCGGTATCCTCTCGAATACGAAGGTTCCGGACGGTGATACGCGTCTTGGTGTCCAATTTCTGACCAACGGCATCCGCGGCATCAGCGTACTTCTCCTCATCTTCGTCTTCGTCGTCGCTCGAACCAAAATCGTCGTCCTTGCGTTCAGTTTTCCCGGCCTTAGCGACTTTCCGTACCGCAGCGAGGTCCGTGGTCGTCTGCTTGTCGATCTGTTCCTCTCTCAGCTTCTGCCGCGCCGCTTCCAACGCTCCGTACTCCTCGTAGATCTTCGCATGCTCGGAGGTATCGTAGCCGTTCCATCTGTCACGCTTGGCGGAATAGCCAGTCGAAACATCTTGAATCATCTCGTCGGGGGCGATGTCCTTGTTCGTGAACTTGGCGCCCTTCTTCCGTGGTCGTTCGAGGCAGTCTTGCTTCTTGTGAGTCATTGCACCGCAGTTCTCGCATGCGCCTTTCCGATACTTTTTTGCGGCTGGACCGGTAATGACACCTCTGTCGTACCATTTGTCGAGTTTGTCGGAGGAATTGTCGTATTCCGGTCGACGTTGGTGGGCTAACGAGGGCCCTCCGGTGTCCAAGTACCATGGTGCTTGGGCAATGTATTCTGGGGGAATTCAAGGTCACATATGAGCCAAACGTCGCCGAATAAGCAAAGCGATAAACGCACGAGGAATATGGGGGTTAATGGCCTTTCCCTCCTCGTCCACAGCAGCTGGGGCTGTGCCAGCCTTTCGAGCAGCATCGAGGTCCTTTTGCCTGCGGAACTCCTCGCGAGATAACTTTCCTGGTCCTGCGAGCCATATCAAAGGAGTGAAATATGCAACAGGTCAGCTCTGCGTACCTGCACCGGAGGCCATGATGGCGCGGGTGGAAGATCGAGTTACTAAACCCGGAAACATGATCACGCTCAAATCCCATCACGTGTTCTGGCCACAACGCGCCTTGGCCGCGATCCTCCACCACCGTCCACCATTGGATGACCACACACATTAGTGTTCTGCCTACAGACATACTGGACGTCGTTACGACCCAGGTGAACGATCAACCAAGGTTCTTACGCCTTCCTCACCCTCGTACAGGTATGTACAAGCTTTACGCGAACAAAATGAAAGGCTCAACACTAACTAGGTGTCCCTTCGCTATTTTTACCTGGCAAAAGGCGGGAAACGGATGATTCTCTCAATGGGATCCTAGAGGTTCATGCAATTGCGCCTCCTAATCCTCGTTCCTGGTTTATGGACGATCAGGTGGTCGAAGGTATGTATGTGCGACACTCAGATGTCGAATCTCGGTACTAAAGCCATAATGAAGAGGGTAAACTGTTGTTGATGACTCCAGTTGATCCTGTGTTCCTTTTGATCCCGATTGTCAGAGCCATCTCTAAGGTGGGTGCCCGCTTCGGCCATCCGTGCTTCCTCCACATTTAACTTGAAGTAGGAGGGGGCACCCGCAAACTTCCGTCCCCTAGATGACATATTTGACGACGCCGTGACTGCGCTGATGAGTCGGAATAGGAAAATCACTTCGCCTGATCAACAAATATCTCGCCATGATATCGTGAAGTTCACGTCGATGAAGTGTGCCGCAGCTGCGATGAAACACCTTTGCGAAGTGAAAGGTGGAAAAAATTTGCCCTACCATGTTAAGCCTTACTCACACGGCGTTCAGAGGTCACACCGGAAATCAGTGTTTACCGGTTTTCAATGCAGATCCTCGTCGGTTATCTCAAGAAGAAAGTCACCAGGCTCATTGCAGCGAACGACTTCCGAGAGTCTCTGACGGTGGTTCGCCTTCTGGCGAGGGATGGGCTCATGGAAGATGGGGAAGAGAGTCTGCTTGAGGGTGAATTGTATCCTAAGAACTCCTGTATATCTCGCTGATGCTTTTCCAGCTGGGCGTCTCAAAGCCGCCTGTGACCTAGTCGCCCACCATCTGCCTCCAGACGTGAAGACTGAATTGATGTCTGCCTACGAGTATGCCAACCATTCGCTCAAGTTTCGTTGGTTGATCAAGATTTTGGTAGTTTCTCGGCCTTGGACATTCATGTGAAGATAGTTCAGGAAGAATTGGTCGCAATGGCGGTCGTCGAGGTCGATAAGGGGAAGAAAAAGGTTACAAAGGCTTCAAAAGCTACGACGACGAAAGCCACCCCCCAAGAAGGGACTAGCAAGAAACGCAAGATCAAGGAATCGCACGGTGTGGAAGTGTTGAAGAAGGTGAACACCGAGGGGATGCAGAGGATATCCACCTTCTTCCAGAAAAAACCCAAAGCCTAGCGTGACGATCCTGTAGAGTGTCGTCACGTTTCACGTGTTTGGTTGTCACGCATCCTTTATCAGTGCGCCGTTCGATCTCTGGTTCAATTTCAAGTTTTCCTGTCTTCAACTCCCATCTGCTTGTTTGTCCCTTGTCCTTGTCGCCTCCCCTCGCTGTGTGTTCATGTCTTCGTCAAAGGGATACGAATCTCGCGCTGTCCAAACAATGTTCTCTCCACCTTGTTCTCCTTGTTCTGTCGTTTCTCCTCAGCCTTCGCATGTAGACGGCGGCCCCCAGTTTGAAATACCAACATCTGCCGTCGAGTCATCGCTCGAGACACCAAATAACCCCTCTCAAAACTCTGACAATTCTCTCATCTCCTGTCTCTCTACTCCAGACCGTTCCATAACCACCAGTCGGCGAATCTTAAAAGCCAGATTAGCACCAAACTTCCCTTCCCGCGTAACCCACACCATCACCCAGCGAATCACTTCTTTACCAGAAACAGCCCCATCATTCTCAGTCAAGTCCCAGGTCGCATCCCAACAACGTGTCGTGACAATGCCAGAGGATATACGGTCTCAGAGATTGGAAAAGGAATTCGTTCTCTATCCGCCTGAATATGAAGATTCGCCCATACGAACCTCTAATTCATTCTCGATAAGCGATGGCAATAGTTCCTTTGCTCGCGCTGACCAAACTGGGACAGATATTTCCCACTCGAGCTCCTCCCCTTCGTCCCCAGACTCGGTGGTGATCATCCAGAACAAGTATCGTATTTCCCAGGCATTCTTACGCCAAACCAGCGTTGAAACGAAAGCGAAAACTGACGAAGGTATGACCAAAGGTATTTGACGTGAATATCACTGATCGTTTGTGGTGTAGATTGGATGACATGGGCAAGTTCTCCGCCACGTCCGATTCCCGCACTCCATGGACCCTCTTCCCTCCCTTATGCCCGTTGTCCATCGTAAGTAGGGTTTATCGTTGGTGTTTGAATTCCTGATTTATTATCTTCAGTGGCGCGGAGGGGACAATAATCGAAGAACAAGACAATCTGCCGAGAATGATTTGGGGACTGGACCAAGATACAGCCAAACCTGAAATTATGCCACCTGAGTCTTCTCATCGCACTTCCGAAACCGCTCCAGCCCCTGGAGCCCTCGGGAATGTTTCCAGCGTCATCGTGTCACAGAACCCACCCACAACCGCCAACACAGAAAACACCAAGCCCGTGGCGGAGCAGAAAACCCATCACCCCAATTTCATTGAACCAATTGATTTGGGACCTATGCTGGCACCTCAGGTTCAGGAAAACGCGTACCAGCAACCCCAAATCGATGTCACAGGTGCGACTCCTACCGGTGTCGCTGACGTTCCATTCCAACAAAAGACCCATCACGAGCGACATTCCACTAGGAGGCAAGAATCAGGGATTGGCCTCAAGCCTTTACCTCGTAGACACGAAACCTTCAAGAATACTAAGCCACTTGTTTCAACTCAAACTGTCGTGGGCTCCTCTCTCCCGATCATCATCCTTGAGTCTCAGCCTCAGTCAATTTCCATCCCCACGAAACGCCGACAATCTGCTATGGAGATTGCTCAACAATACCGCAAGAATCAGGGGCTCTTCCACCCGACGACTCAACCCCAATGGTCTTCTAATTCCTCGTACTCTCCGGTAATGCAAGCGATACACCTTCCCACTCTGTCCGCTGAGGTCTCTGAATTGTCTCTATCACATCAAACTCGGGCGCACAATCACTCTGTGGGCGGTGTCTATCTGGCTCCCTCGACTGCAATCGATTCACGGACAATCTCTGCCTGTGGCTTACATTATGCTGCTGGCTTGTCTCGCACTCATAAGGCTTTGGCTTCTCCGGGTTCTGATCTGGGCTCTTACCCTCGTCCTCCGCCGAATACTCCCATGAGTGTGCTGGCGAAATCTCGTATGGCCAATATCCCTCAGATAAATCACCTCCCTGCATCTCCTGATTCTCCATCTATTGCTATCCGATCCCTGCAGCACACCAAGGTGGGACCTTTGAGTCGACTTTCTCACCGCCGTCTCTCTGCTGTTTTCGAAGCGTCCGAAGATCAGAATACTGGTGTTGGTATTCGGCCATTGTCTCCGCCACCATTCCAACAAAATTTTCACCTCTCGCGACCTCTTATCCCTGATGGAACAACTCACCCGTCTAGTTGCGCAAACCTTGCGAAGGATCGGCAGAACTATTACCATCAACTCGGGAACGTGTCTAAGGCTAATGCTGCCCTCCTTTCCGAAGAGTTTGCAAAGTTGACCGTGGAACCACTCACTCCTGGCTGGATTCGGTCTCAGGCTCAACCCAGTGGATCGCTCGTGAATGGACGTCCTGAGATCGTGAAGGTTAATTCCCAGCCAACCCAGCGGGGCCACAAGGTTAACAAGACTGTGCCTCCTGGAAAAGCTAGGGGCCCAGGACAGAAAAACCAATCCCAAGGTCAAGCTCTGGGGAGGAAGAATCGCTCTAAGAAGAAAATTGTCAACAGTATGGTGGTCATCGCGGCGTAAAGATGGGTCTGTTCTTCTAGTGGTGAGGCTACTATATTGGATCTGTTGATTGTTTTGATGACGAATTTGTTTGTTATTCCTTCCAGTATCCTTATTTACCAAAAACCTTGAGTTCGGACACGATTAACCTGTCGATTGTGTTTGTATTGTGACAATGTAACTGAACGACCGGTTTGTATACAGACGAGACAATCGATGGCCTCAAACAACCCTATCAGCAACCTTAAGGCTTGGTGAATAAATTGGTGAACTTGTCGACTGGAAGCTGGTAAAGCTCGGCAGGGTTCTCGACAATGCCGAGAATCTTCTTCTGGGTGGCTTCGTCGAAGTGGGGCTTGATATGACTGTTCACCAGAGTGTAAGAAATAACATAGTCCAATTTCACAAACGAGAGCGGATCTTACTTCTTGAATTTCGCCATCAAGAGAGGAGTACCCTCAGCCCTCCTCCTCTTGTGTCCAACGGGGTACTCGACGGAGATCTCGTCGAGGACGGTCCCATCGTTCAATTCGATGGTTATGGCATTACCGATGGACCTCCTCTCGGGGTCGTGATACTCAGTAGAGAAGATTTCATCCTGGACGCAGGTGATCTTGGCACGGAGAGCATCGATTCGGGGGTCAGCGGCAGCGGCGTCAGTGCTATACGGGGGTTGGCTGTCGGAAGGGAAGGAGAGGAAGTGGAAGGCGGTACACGTACTAAGATTGAGAGGTCAACTCTCCGAAAATGAGGGGATAGGCGACCATGTAGTTGATATCATGACTATACGCACAAGTTAAATACGTCAGCGATAGTCCACGGATCTCATGCGGATACACGTACTCTCGATCAGCGAAGTTGGCAAGAGGACCCTTCTTGTTGATGATCCTCATAGCGGCCTCCTGTGTCCTGACCCTGACGCTCTTGATATCATCGGAGGTCTTTCCGAGAGCCTTGAGCTTGTCGTGGAAGGTATGGGCAATCTCGACGGCGGTCTGGGCGTGGAATTCTGCAGGGAAGGAGATCTTGAAGAGAACGTTCTCCATGATGTAGGATCCGTAGGGGCGTTGGAACTCGAATGGTTTGCCCTTAAAGAGGACGTCGTAGAAACCCCAGGTCTTGGCGGTTAAGACTGAAGGCATGCCGGTCTCGCCCTTTTTGACGAGAAGGGCGATGTTCACGGCACGAGCGCAAGCATCACCGGCAGCCCAGGACTTCCTGGACATGGTGTTGGGAGCGTGACGGTAGGTACGCAAAGACTGTCCATCAGCCCATGCTTGGGAGACAGCGTCGATTATTTGGTCACGATTGAGACCCAAGAGCTTGGAGACGACAGCGGTACTGGCGACCTTTACGAGGACGACGTGATCGAGGCCGACACGGTTGAAGGAGTTGAGGAGGGCAAGGCATCCTTGAATCTCGTGAGCTTGGATCATGCTCGTGAGGATGTCATGAACGGTGAGCTTTTGGCCTTGACGAGCGAGATGATCAGCGACGGCGAGGATTGCACCTAAATTATCGGATGGGTGGCCCCACTCCGCGGCGAGGAAACAGTCATTGAAGTCGAGCCATCGGATCGTCGTTCCAATGTTGAACGCACCCCGAATGGGGTCGAGCTCGTAGTTAGTTCCAGGGACTCGAGTGCCTTGATTGTAGGTGAAGGAACCCGCATCAGGTATCATCGGACCATAATAAACGGCAAAAAAGACGCACCATTTGGTACTTTGGTCCCCTCGACGACTGGTCCGAGGAGTTTTGCGCACTCGGGGAACCTCAGGCCCTCAAGACCACACCCAATGGTATCGATAAGACAGAGCCTGGCGGTATCATATGCGAGCTTGGAGTCGATTTTGTAGTTTAGGACGTAGTCAGCGATGTCCTGAATGACCTGATCTGGAGCTGGACGAACGGCAGATTCGGCGTGAGCGGACATGTCCCTGGTGTATGCGGGCAAGTTGAGGACGGAGGCTGAAGAGGACGTCGGCCGGCTGAGAGCCGAGCGAGAGTGTCTGAGTGCGTTGGTAGTCGAGGGCGCTCTGGTCGAGATCCCGCTGGAGTTTGAAGGTCGCAAAGGCTGAGCACGACCAGCGACGCGGTTGAGACGGACCCGAGAGAGCATACTATTTGACCCAGGTAGGAGGAAGAAGGATACAAGAGAGAGAGGCGTTCTATGCCGGCTATTTCATCCTCCTTCTTCAACGATCGGGAGCGGCTCCGCCATGTCCGATTTACTTTCGACTGCTGATGGCTCACCTAAACAGCATCCTCGCTTTCGAGTCTAGGTTTGGTCCTCAGTCGAATCTCATAGACATAACTGCTTTCGTACAGTCCGCGAACAACCAGACACCGTTCCAGGTCGGCGAGGTAGATCACGGAATCATCCAAGAGTGCAGGTGCGTTATCTTTCCCTCGACCCCTGCTCAAATTGGATTCATAAGAACCAACACAGTGTAGATGACCTGAAATATTCTCTGGAGGACGTCTTGAATAACCCTCGCCTTGCGGCGCATGTCCTCAAGAACCACGAATTGACTGTGAACGCAATTCACGAGTCTGCAGACACATCTGGAAAGCGAAAGCGCAGGCGGATGAACCTACCAGAACCCATCCTCGAGCACCCAGAGGTTACCGCTCTACAGCGGAAACTCGACGCCGTGAAACTCAAGTCTTGGCCCTACCTGCTGGGCTCCGCCGCGTTTCTGCGTGGTCCGAGGTTCACGGACCTCAACCCGTTCACAGAACCGGTGCGTGAACGCGTCCGACCACGGCTCGTTCTTATTCACTGATGCTTGTTTTGTGTTCTCGTTAGAAACTTTCATTGTCTTCGAGTGCGGCCGCTGTGTCCTCAAACAGAGAGGCTGTATTGACCGTGACGGTGTTTCACCGACTGCCATACCGTCTGACCGCTGCGGCCCGGAGCTCGCAGCATGCTGCATTGTCTTCTCAAAGTCTTGGTGATCTGGTAAATTGCATACCATGTGTATCAAATGAAATGCCAGAGGAGACTTACAAGGGGGACGAGTTTGCCGGGTATGACTTAAACACCACTCACGAGAACCCTGGTGCTGTCGTGCTTATCGAAGGTGTACTTTACGGCGATGGTCAAGGCGAGCAGGATTACGCAAAGTGCGCCGTTTTCACAAACCGCCTGCCAGTCTGGACTCATCCCCCGCTTGGTGTAGCAAGGTACTAAAACAACTTGAGGAACTACCCATCGACCAGCTCGATCCGTTGGCTAAATCTCCGACCTCTCTCAACTCCACACCGCTCTCCTCTCTCTCACTCAAACTCAACAAACCGTATTGGTTCCTCCACCGAGGAAATTGCGAGCACTTCCTCGTCTTCGATCAGATCAGGTCAGGTCCCTCGCTCTGGCGGTACCTTCGCGACCCATTGCTGATCCTAGTTCAGGATGCTTCACCAAACGGATCCCAAGGAAGGTTATCCACTAACACTCCAAATTACCCCTCCTCAACTTGACCTCTGTCGGGGTTGTTCTCGTGTCCCTGCGGTTTGGTCTATCGTTGGTGACATGCGGTTGGGCGAGAGCCCGTGTCCGTTGTGCCACCCCTGTTGGACGATGATGGGCATCCCAAAAGACGAACAGGCGATGCAGGGAATTCTCGCTGTTCCATTACCGAAACACGTTGCTGGTTGGAGGTCATGATCAAGGTGAAGACAGAGGCAAGTGTGCGACGGTAGTAGTGAACAACATTGAATTAATAGCGAGGTGAAAATGCAAGGTAATAATAAAGGCAGTCGTGCGATACATATGTAAATGGGTCCGATGAAAACATGTCCTTGCGTCAATGTTCCCTTCTATCCTCAATTAAAACCTCCGCGATGGCTTCATTTCTGGTCTAACCCCCAAACGTTTAAACCAGGACATCACTCCATGAAAAACCCTTACACCCTTCCGTAGGAGGGCAGGTAACTTTACGCCGAAGGAACGGGGTCGTGCATTCGTTGATAACCCCCCTTGCCACCAATTGGCACTCCCTGCATGAACCGCACCCTCCTTCCATCCTTCTCTCTAACATTAGTCCTCCTGCAGAAGCACAGCACAGCAAACAATATCAAGAGGACCCCACCGAGAGATGCCCCAACGGCAATGAGGATGACTTTGTTCTTATCGAGCCAGTCGGGGAAAGCGTTATTGCTGTTGGTCTTCTTGACATCTGGTGGACCAGAGGGAGTGAAGGTATCCAAAAGGGATTGATCCTTAGTCGAGTCAACACCCTTCAAACGGACTTGTACGAAGTCATTGTGAGCCTCCGTGGTGTCGCTTGTAGTTGGAAGGAGTTGGACATATGGGTCGGCGGTTTTGCCCTCCTTGCCATCAATAAAGTCACCGAAATTGACCAGCATGTAGACGTTTCGGACTGAGCGAAATGTAATTGAGCCGTCCGCGTTCGTAGATGAAACGGGGGATTGACTCACGAAAAGACATCCCCAAAATCATGTCATAGTTGTCATCGTTGATAACCCTAGGCTGGAACTGTGGGGAGTACGGTCAGATCACACGTGTGTAAGACCAAATAAGAGCACTGACAGAACCGATGCATAATTGTGTTCCGTTCTCGCTCCAGTCCAGGGAGATATCCAAAGGGTGAATTGGGTATATCACACCGCCAATCGAGAAGGTGAGGTTGACCTCAGCGTCACAAGGGACCTTCCAAGTTTCGCCAACGCCGCGCCCAACCGCACCAAACGTCGCACCAGGAACCCTTCCATAGATAGCATCAGCGATTTGCCTGGGAACCTGCGTCAAAGTGAAACCGGTATCCAAAACCGCGTTCAAGCGTTTCCCTCCATCGACTATCGAGGTGACATTGATCACTTTGCTGTCCGGACCGGTGATGCCATCCTGGTCCAGAAGGATTTGCCAATGTTGGTCATTCTGTGCCCGGAGAGAAACCTCAGCGACGGGGAGCTTTGGCATCTGCGTGACGTTTTCGAAGCCGGGGATAAGTTCACCGATGGTAATATTACCAGGATAGAGGTCCGTAGGGTCGTGAGACCGCCCAAGCAAGACGGTGAGGAAGTTGGGCGTGGAAGTGTCGGAGAGGAAGATACGGTCCAGGACCGCATTTCCTGCTGAAGATTTGAGGACTTGCTTGATGCTGGAACCGCGATTGGGACCTAAGCCGATGAGACCCATCCCATCGTCTTTGCCAGTTGCAGAGACTACACAGAAACGCAATGATCAGTCAGGTGGAGTCGATCTGGGGTTGACAGGAGACATACTGAAGGCTTGATCTGAGACGTTGAACCCAAGGAATTCGAGGTCTGCGAATTGTATAGGACCCTCGGCAGCCCCAACAGCGTATTGGACTTTAGCAGACTTTCCGGAGGATTTCGAACCAGGAACGTTGCCTCCAACCCACAAGTCTGCGCTAGTGATCGGAAACAAGGCGCGATCAATATGTACTAGAGGTGGATTTGTCATTCAAAAGTGAGATTCACCTTCCTGCAGCCAGATGAGAGCAAGGTCAGCAACGATGGATTGAAGAAAAATAGGAAGAGAGGCTGACCGGTATCGATCAACACCTCAAACACCTTCCCGCCCAGAGTGAGAGAGGAATAATAAGTGATATCATCCGAGTTTGTGAGGATGCCGACTCCATGGTCAGTGTGGATGTTAGATCTCTTGTCGAAGGTCAGTCCCCTCTTCTGGGCGACTGCGAAGGCGTTGTCTTCCCATCGAGGAGATCTTCCGTGGATTTCGAGTTGGGCGGCACCCACAAAATCCAAACAGGACGGGAGGAGTGGAACAATCGACAACAGGAGGAACGTTTTCATGAGGCAGTAGGTCGTCACCGGGGTTGGTTGTGCGCTGAGGGGTGGGCAGGACCCCGACGAGGTGTGAGGGGAGGGGTAAAAGACGGAAAGAAGGGGTGCGTCATGCTACGGATTACTTATAATAACTGGCGGTCGACAACGCGGCAGTGTGGCCTCGACAAGCTGAGCCTCGGCGATGCCAGGCGCCGAGAAGGCCAGTACTCTCTTTCCCCGAGTAGTTCCTGTCTCGGATCCCGCCTCGCACAGCAATCCCGTTCGAAAGAGTGGCATTTCTAGGTCTAGGTATATACACAAAAAAAAAATTTACACGAGGGAGGTCGTTTCCAGCAGCAGAACAACACCTGGATCAGAAGGAAAAGGGCGCGGAGGGACCAAGAGATCAGTAACCACAGACGCCAAATAGAGATTCGATGGGCAGACTCACTATGTACGATTTCCGGGATTCCTTGAGCGGTGACATCGACCGACAAGTGCGGCTTTTCCGGTGTTTCATATTCCACACCGACACCAGGCAATCCGTTCAATTCTCCCTTCCTCGCCCGAGCGTAGACCTGTCTACGATCGGTCACCTCGGCGTGCTCCAACGGAGTGGCGACATGAACGTGGAAAACATTTGCGCCCGTTCCTGCCGCATGAAGTACTGTCTGTAAGAATTGGTTTTGATCCTCCCGCTTGGGCGTTAAGGAAGTGACGATAACCGCAGCACCGGCACGGGCCAATTCGGAGGTGAAGAACGCGATGCTGCCGAGATCTTTAGCTACTTGGGTCGCACATTTCAGGTCTTCGAATTTGGAACGGGTAAATTTTCTGAATCAAAAAACCCCAAGACCAATCCGCTCTCACCGTTGTCTAGCACAAGGGTGACCGACCGCCCACCCTGCTCATTCAGAGTGACTTGCAAGGCCCTGGCGATCGTGTCCTGACCAGCATTGTACAGACCGGTCAGGAAGAGAACAAAGCCTTGTTTCGACCGAGGTGGGTAACTTTCTCGCAAAGTTTTCACGACGGCTCTGGAATGTGGGGATTAGATGAGATCGACGCGCACAGCCTGTCAAAGTCTTTTGGAACTCACTCGTAACTGAACCAGTCAGGGATCAAAGCACCGGTCTTCAACCTCCTCCTCAACTCTGTTCCAGATATATCCAAGGTTTGGACGTCCTTGGGCACCTCGTCCGAGGGTTGGTACTCATCCGTTGACGGGACGTAACTCATTTGCTGGAATGGAACCACCCCAATGCGTAGTTCGTCCACGAACTCCGAGACTAATGCCTGAGCATCGTAGGGTCCGTAAAAGTTCTCTCCAGCAGAGTTCTTTCCGGGTCCAGCGTGGTCTCGTCCGACAATGAAGTGAGTCGCACCGTAGTTCTTACGGATGATCGCGTGCCAGACGGCTTCCCTCGGACCAGCCATACGCATAGCAAGCGGCAGAAGTGCCAAATGGCCCATACCATTGGGGTACTTGGCCATGATAGCTTCGTACACCCGAACGCGAGTGTAATGATCGACATCCCCCGGTTTTGTCAGCCCCACGACAGGATGGATGAGGATGTTGGCCTGACGCTGGCGAGCAGCTCGTACAGTGAGTTCCCTGTGCGCACGGTGCATGGGGTTCCTGGTTTGGAAAGCAACGACCTTGCGCCAGGCGAGTTTCTTGAAATGAGCGCGAAGCTCAGAGGGGGTATCTACCCGAGGAGAATGGTCAGCTCTATGTGGAAGTTGAGAGGCGGGGCATCCGCACATCTGAGAGCGACGTAGTCAAAGTGAGTGGGGAGTTGGATCGCTTGCACTTTTCCGCCGACGTAGAATTGCTTTACTCTCCTGTGGAGGTAAGCGACCGCGGGGTGAGCGAGATCATCCGCTCCGAAGACGTTGAGTGCTTCTTTGACCCTATCAAAGGTGTAGATATCTTCAATCGTGAGGATGGCCAGCGCTTGGTCGTCTCGGGGATCAAGTAGAGCCAGGCGCACACCAGGCTTCAGTCCGAGGGTGTCGATCTCTCCTTTGGAGACGTCCAGGGTGATAGGGATGGGGAACAGTGTACCATCTGTGAGTCGTAGGTTCTCGACTACGCTGCACTGGTGCTTCAGAAAAGGGTAACCGATCTACGGTACCGAACTAACCTTTCGTAGTCTGCCTTACTCAGGAACCCCTCTAGTGGGCTGAACCCTCCGTTGAGAATTAACTCGAGGTCGCATAATTGTCGCTACGAGCGTAACCGACATCAAAAGGGTACCTGATGAACAGAGGACATACGTACTTCTGTAAGTTCAAGAGCGGGCAACGTTACAGCCTCCTGCTTCAAAGCATCATGGATTCCCTCATCCCTCCGAACGAGGTCCTGACGACATCACCAGATTAAAAACTCGAGGGATCAGAGGTAAATGATCGGAAACCGCAACCGGACCTTCAACACGCCACCGTGAGGGATGTTATTGATTGTTGACGGGGCAGGCATTGCGACAGGCGTAAATGGTGTTTTTTTATGTGAGAAGGACTTGAACGGTGAGGGACAGCAGGGCATATGCGGCTGCTGACTCTCGGAGTGGGGATAAATAAACGATTTCGCATGCGGGCATTACGAGATTTAAGGCGAACGATGGTGACTCTATCACGCCATCCCTCAGGAGCTTCCGTCACTCGTTTGCAAGCGGACTGCGAGAGTGCTCTGACCGATTTCCTCGCCCGGTTTGGTACGAACGTATCACCAGCCTTCTGTTAAGTTCTCCTGAACGCTGGGGTAGGAGCGACTCCACTTTTTGTAGGATTCCTTTGGAGGATGCGAAAGAATTTTCGAATCCTAAGCGACGTTATCTTTGGAAACCCTCCGTCTGAGGCGGAGGGCGGAGGGCTATCGGAGCGTTACTGGGTGTATTTTTTTCCGCTCCCGTGTGCCGCAATTTTGCCCCCGCAAGTCCAACCCTTCATAGAAGATCTATGTGTGCATGAAGGTCTCATCCGGTCGTACCACAATCCCGACTGGTGATACTTGTCCCCTTTGGGATGGGCAGCCATGTGAAAATCCAGATACCAGCTCACCCGTCGAACATGAAAGGTGAGTGTTCTCGAGGCTTTACTCTCCCATGCACAGACTGGTGGAAACTGATGTCGCGATTTTCCACAATACAATGAGTGCAGAGGCGCATACGCACAAATAGCTGCTAGCCATTCTAGTCTAAAATCCAAGGAGGCACTGTCAAACCGGAGGATTCGGAGTTGGATGAATCGGCTACTCTAGGGATTCCGGGCCGTCCACGCCCTTTGGGATCCACGCAGTGATCCGAGGTGGAATGGAGGCTCTCCCTCATTTCGCTTATCCAGTCAGCTGTCCCCCTCCTCTGTATGCTAAAGGATGTTTTGGTTGTGAGCTTGCGATCTATGTGTTCTATGTTCTATCCCTCCAATGACGTCGGTGTGGGGTTCGATAACTGGCTACGATTCGCAGCTTCCCGTTGGCTCGTGTCATACTTACTCCTCCCCGCATACACCCCTTTACCGATGTCCTCCGCACATCGAGCCGGAGACTGTCCCTGCGACTCCTCTCTTAGTCAGGCTCACGATCGCATTCGGGTGGTTCGACGATTCACGGAGATTGCGTCACAACGTCCGACCCATGAGGTCATTTCTTCAACCCCCTGTTGCGGTGTATAAAAGAGAGCAAACCTGTCCGTTTTCCTCTCAACATCCTCTTCCACAACCCACCACATTCAAAGCAATCGTCTCATACTCTTTTACGACATGTCCTCTGCCAAGAACCCAGGCAACGTTATCGGTGGCCACAAGGTACCTGTACTAGTTTGCTTCGTCAAGTACAAGTTGATTGACGTATAGAACCCTCTAGGCCAATATTGCCAACCCCAACACCTCTGATGAGTCCAAGGAGCACTCTCGACAAGTTATCCAAGACGTCGAGAATGGTAACGACGATCTCACCTCTGGAACTAGCGAGTAAGTCCTCTCCCTCTCGCGCGCGTGCCCTCTGCACGTCTATATTGACCGCTACCACTAGCCACGCCACCGACGAGTCCGGCAAGGAGGTCAACCGCGTCCTCGGCGGATACAAGGCCACTTTGCATAGTACGTGTCTGCTGTGGCCATGTCTACATCGTCCTGACAGATTTCCCAACTTTTCCAGACCCTAATTCCGGTGAAGAGGCCAAGGAGCACGCCAAGGCCAAGTTGGAGGAGCACGGCGTCGATGTCGAGTAGATGCAGTGATACGTAATAGTAAAGCGCACATAATTTCAAGCTCGGACTTTGTACTTTCGTGTTATGGATCCTTTTTTGAACCTGTCCGCGTGATGTGGACACTACATTGGTGTGAATGACTATCGACTAACGGCAACTGGATTTCATTACTACGTCGTATATTGCAGCGAAGAATGTTGCGAAGATTGGAGATAGTGATGGGTCCATACCTCGTCTCAAAGCGAAGCACTGCACGAGCACATTTTCAACCTCTTGAATCGGCCAGAAAGGGAAGGGATAAATGCGGGGGTGTCCACGTTCTACGCCGACGCCATGATCACATCACCATCCGGCTCTAACTCTGGGCCAAAGCCAACCAACGGTTGCAAATCCAACCCAGCAACAGCAGACCTCAAGGCCCTTTCCCAGGCTTCTTCGATACGGTACCCACCAGCTCTCATGATGCCCTCCTTGTCCTTTCTTACCGGTTCGCTCATGGGATCATAGTAATTCGTCTGAATCACATAGTTGTCCGTATAGTCGTCCCAGTCGTCCTGGAGCGGAACATGTGGCAGATCTGGTACGACCGTACTCTGTGCCGCCCTCGACCTCAATAACGATGAGGTGCTCTGGAATGTCGTCGTCGACCTTGCCGCAGACCTCTTTTGCGCCTCGGCACGAGCCTTGGCCACAAGCTTCGAGGCATCCTTTGTCGATGTTTCGAGTTTATCGATCAGCTCTCGCTCGCGTTTCTCTCTATCCTCGCGTTCCTCATCCTCTTCGCGGCGGAGCTCGAGGGCACGCTGTTCACGGAGCTTTCGTTCGTACTCTTCTTGTTCTTTGAGAGCCTGAGCGGTCTGTTCTTCGCGTTGGATGTTGAATTCGATCAGGGCGGCGTTTTCGGCGCGGTATGCTTGGATTCGGGCTTCAGTCTGAGCGGCGTCGATATCATTTATCAGGTTAAAAGCTGTAGGTGTGATTCAGCGATTGGTCAGCGGGGTTAGCTGGAAGTCACGCACTGATATCCTCGACTTCTTCGAGGTAGTCATTGTAAGACCGCAGATCTATGAAGTCCTCTCTTCGTTTGTTGAACTCTTTGGCCATCCTTCGCCGCACGGCCACTTCCTTTTCGACTGTGAGGTCCTCAAAGGTTTGGGGTATGAACGCCAGCTTTCGTAGGGTCGTCTGGCACACCGGGCATGGTGCAGGGCCAAGCGTGAACAGTCTATCAATGCAAGATTCGCACCTGCGATATCCCAGGCACTCAGCATGCGGCCCGCCTGCGAGGGTGAAGAAGGGTGGCGAACATTTTGTGATAGCACGAACTGACGAGGAGCCGTAACTTCGGGTTCAAATACCTATCAGATTTACACACTGGACATTGGTCGTCCATTGACTACGCGAGGACGCTGAATCAGCACGACTTCTCGGATACGGTATCGCGCGACGCACGAAGTACTCAGACGTCCTTCCCGAAGGGTCCTTTACGCCGCCGCCAAAGATCGTGCTTGAAGTTGAGATTACATGGCCCTGGTTAGGACGTTGGGCGTTGGTTGCCGCACCGCCCTTTCGAACGGTCGTACCCCGTAGCCAGCCGTTTGCGCTGGAGCGGGACATGATTAATCTGGTTGTCCACGATGCCCGGGTGTTACAACACACGATCGGCAAACTCCGGCGTTCCCCTCGACTTTCTTGTTTGATTGTCCGGCTGAGCGTTCGTCTATCATTTCGGAGTGGTACTTGGACTAAACCACCCTCTCGATGTGGCGAAAGCCCCCTATTTGAGTGAGGTGATCGGTCAATTCTTGGTCTTACTATGATTCACTGGATCGTTGGTCACCCTCGATGCCTCGTAAGCTCAAAAAGTCATCGATTCATCACCGGGCTGGATTACCCATCCTACATTCCATGTTTGGGGATGGTTACCCACGCATCCCCAGGAGTGAACGTTAAAACACCTCTCGTCAAAGCCCTAACATCGTCCTCTCGCCCTTACTCCCTCTCATTGCTGTCTCATACAGGTCTCTTGCTACCACTCCCAAACTCGTCATTCATGACTGTGACCGCTCCGAAGACCAGAGAAGAGTGGCTTAAGGCACTCGATGAACTCCCTTCTTCTCCTGAGAAGATCCCCGCGTTCTACTTTGCCCATTCTTCCCCGTTGATGGAGATGGATATCCCGGACTTGCCCATGGGCAAAAATGGTGCCCTCTCTCATTTCCTCGGGGACTTTGGAAAGGTTCTTGTCGAGAAGTACAAACCCAAGGCCATAGTGGTTTTTAGTGCCCATTGGGACACCGACGGAACGCGGCTTGGTACGCGACGATTCTATGTCGCCTTCGCGATATGCGCTTACATTTGTGGGCGATCATAGTGACCGATTATGGTGACGAGAACCCATTGTATTATGATTATTACGGGTTCCCTGGGGAATTCTTCGAAATCAAGTTCAAGTCACACGGGGACTTGAACTTGGCAAACCGCATCGTTGATCTGTACAAAAAAGTGGGCAATTTTGATTCTTCACGAATGCTAATGGTGCTGACCTATATTTTGTCAGGCAGGGTCGATCGCCAGAACCACGACGGTTTCAGAGCATCGGGGCGTGGATGGCCTGGGGAAGAGGTCTTCAGGCATTGACCATGGTGTCTTCATCCCATTCCGACGTATGTTTGGATGGGAGATAGACATCCCGATCGTCGAGGTTTCGATCGACTCGAGCTATGACCCAGAGGAGGAATGGAAAATCGGTCAAGTCTTGGATGAATTAAGGTATGTCTTTGTCCGAGAGACAGCGCAACAGCACGGTTCACTGATTCTATTTTTCTTGGAAGATCTGAGGGAATATTGTTGCTCTCTGGTGGATTGTCGATTCACAACCTTAGTGATCGAACCTGCTTCAACGAAACCAAGGCAGCCGATATTTACAAGCAGTTTGACAGAGCTGTAACCCAGGCCGTTCAAGTTCGCGACGTAAGTAGTCTCCCTTAATCCCCTCTTTCCCTCGTGATCGCTTGGGTTCGGATCTGTCGATGCTCAACCGTCGCAACCTGGACCCTGCGAAGGACGAAACATCATCGAACGATTGTGATCTTATTATATCCTCTCTCTCATCGACGCCTATTCTTTTAGCCGCAGGAACGGAAGAAGGTCATGTTCGACCTCGTGAACCATAAGGGATTTAGGGCCTCGCATCCGACGGCAGAACATTTCGTTCCCATCTATGTCGCTGGAGGCGCTGGTGGGAATGGAGACACAAAGGTCCTTGCGGCGATCCATGGGGCACTCACTGTCGCTTTCGGGTTGTAATCGTGTATAACATACGTTCCCACCGAACTGGACAGGTTACACATGTACGAACGTTTCTCCCCGGATGTAGCCTAGATTGTCGACCGTCGTAGATGAGAAAGAAATACTGCCGTTGCGTTGATACAGACCAAGAGGATGGTACAGGACCTGTGATCACGAGAAGCGGGGTCGGGTGCCGCGGATCTGATCCAAAGAGTTAAGACCGCTGTGTTTCTCGGCCCGGGCTGACAACATGTGGGCTGGGAAGGGTTCGAGACAGGCTGCTAGCGTTTTGTCACTCCTTTGGGGACATGCTAAGCCACCGCAAGGGGTATGTATCTCTGGCGTTGGCTGGTCCTCGACTCGGTTGACCAAACACTATACGGGAACTACGCATCGCAATACAACTGGTGCGGACAACGTCCAAGCGTGATCTGTTTCCCGTCGGGATCGCTTACGGTGAATAAATGTTTCATAGAAATGTCATTTTTGACGGATAGCGGACACGTAGTAGGGCGCCACAGAAGACGAGTGTTACGCGCATACGCCGTAAGATATCTGTCTAAGTACATACCGCGGCAGCTCAGTCCGAAGGGGACACTGCATGGCGACCCTCCGGAGAAACACGCGGTCTGAAACTGTTCTTTATTCTTCGGAGGTATCATTAGTGTACGAAGGAGCGGTTGCTAACACATCGTATTATCAAAGGAGAAGAGACGTTTGACTATACGATGAGTTTATTTGAAAGAGATACTCATATTTGTAAATTGTCTAGATAATAATTCCGGAGGCGAGGGTGCAATGATGAAGATGGAGATGCAACTGATCCCTCTCTCCTTCAAAAAGCTCCCTTCGACAGCGACCAGGCTCTCTTTTATAAAAATATTCCTCTCCCCTCCTTCTACCACTTCCACGCCTTCCAGTGGGCAAAGGCAGAGATCCCCCCCCCTCCCCGCTCGGGTCGTTCTCCCAGGCAATAAGTGGGACTTGAATTACAACAAACACCCACGATATCCACGAAACGTACGCGGGCCAACGGTCCTCAGCCTCCTGTCTTTCCTACACCGCCATGTTCCCAACCCCTCGCTCAACCTCCTTACCCACCGTTGCGCCCCCTTTCCCTAACGATGGAATCAACCTCTTCCACCCAATCGTTAGGAAAGACTCGCGATCCATGGCACCAATGACCCCACCCATGTCCCCGACAAACACGGAATCGCGAATGGACGATATGACGGTCGACCACCCCTTACCTCGCTCTAGAGATTCCGATGTAGACCGTCTCTCCATCCAAGAGTCGGAAGTCGATCCAGAACCTCTGCCCATCCACTCACCGATCCGAACCTTGGACGAATCGAGAGAGAGTTTGTCCAGGGGTCTACGTCTCACAGATTTCGAAGTCAGGGGAACCCTAGGTACGTCCCAGCCAGTATCTTGTCGCGCTACCCTCTCCTATGCGATGTATGCGTAGTCTTGGTTCTGACCGCTCTGATCTCCACCCAGGTACTGGCACGTTTGGGCGTGTGTTGCTTGTTCGACTCCGTAGTCCCTCACACCAAACGAGATCTGTCAACTGTTTCGCTCTCAAGGTCCTCCGCAAGTCAGAGATCGTCAGACTCAGACAAGTAGACCATGTCAACGCGGAACGTTACATCATGTCTCGTGTAAGACATCCTTTCATCGTCGATCTTTATTCCACCTTCCAGGACAGCCTCAACGTCTACATGCTACTATCCTATGTTCCCGGGGGAGAACTCTTCACACACCTTCGACGCGCTCAAAGGTTCACGCCGGACGTCACAAGGTTCTACCTCGCAACGATCGTGCTTGCCCTCAAATACTTGCATTCCTTCAACATTATTTATCGCGACCTCAAACCCGAAAACCTGCTACTGGACTCCCGGGGATACTTACGGCTTACCGATTTTGGGTTCGCGAAGATCGTTGAGGACCGTACCTGGACGTTGTGTGGAACCCCCGAGTACCTCGCCCCCGAGATCATCCTAAATGAGGGCCACGGGAAACCTGCTGACTGGTGGGCATGCGGTGTCCTCGCTTATGAAATGATGGTAGGGTTCCCACCCTTCTTCGACGAGACCGCGCCTGGGATCTACGAGAAGATCCTTAGGGGAAAGATCTATTGGCCCAAAGAGACGGACAGGCTGTCTAAGGAACTTATCAAGGCCTTCCTCCATCCAGATCGTACCAAGCGGTTGGGTAACCTTATCGGTGGATCACAAGGTGTGTTGAACCATCCTTGGTTCAGGGGTGTCGACTGGGATGCTCTGGAGCGGAAAGAGATTCGGGTGGGATCTTCGTCGCTTCCGTCTACGGACCAGCTCGTGCTGACCTGTGATTGATGTAGGCACCCATTGTTCCCCATGTATCATCGTTGGACGACACACGGCACTTCTCCCATCTCCCCCTTCCTCCTGCGGAGGATATTCCGGGGTTGATGAGGAACGAAGCTGTCCCGGTCGTCGGCACACTCAACTACGCCTTCGCGCAGTTCTGAAAGTTTCACCTTTCCCTCCATCCACGGGCTAGCCTGTCGCCAATCCCCGCATCTGTCTTACCGTCGCTCTCGTGTCATTTTCGCAGCCTTCATTCTTATTCTCTTGCCCGCTCTCCCACTACCATTAATCCTGCGGGCTATCCGCCCGATAATCTTTACCCCCAGAGAATTCTGTCTGGATGGTTCTATTGTCTGTCCTCTTCCGTATTGAGTACTTTTTATATTTGTGTTGTGACGAACGCTATCTCTCCCCATCCGTATAGCCTTGTCCCCTTTCTCCCAGTCTCTCTGCTTGCTACTACCATCCATTGCTTTACTAAGTCCCTCGTCCCACTCCCACTCTCTTACCGAGTCCGTTAATGTTATAGCTGCACCACACTGTCATTTCTGGGTGTATTTTCCCTCGCCCCTTCCCCTCTCGTGCCTTTTTCTTATTGTTCCCTCGAGTATAGCCTATCAATCACCTCTGTTCCCTGTAGCCCTTACCATCGTCTATCTCAATTGTGTC
The DNA here is from genome assembly GCA_014904855.1 of Thelephora ganbajun. Lineage (NCBI taxonomy): Eukaryota > Fungi > Basidiomycota > Agaricomycetes > Thelephorales > Thelephoraceae > Thelephora > Thelephora ganbajun. The sequence goes on along the minus strand of MU117966.1, from coordinate 300,443 downwards.
TACTCCTTTTTGTTTCACTCCTTTTCTTACTACCACTATGCATGCTGAGCGTCCCTCTCTGTGATTATATATCTTCTCGCTTCGAGCTCGAAGATTCCTACACACACCGGATCCAGTTGGCGAAGTGGTAGAACTACCCGTTTTGGTAATGCTAGGGCGATCGAAAAAACTCGACCTTGTAGGTCCCATACTCATCCTTGTCCTCCACGCCCTGAGAGAGATGGCTCGTAAACGAAAAAATCGCACACATGTTAAGGACTTGCCTGGAACCTCGGACAACACCCCAAAGAGCTTTGTGATTAAACATGGTCAGGTTGGACGTTCCCTCACTCAGCTTGTGCACGACATGCGAAAGGTCATGGAACCGAACACAGCTAGCAGGTTGCGGGTCAGTCGTCTTTCTCAAATTTCTTCTGTTCGCCGCGATTAAAATTTCTCCTTGATTCTTTGGGTTTGGTTCGGTGCTGATGGTTGAATGCAAGTGAAGGAACGTGCACGAAACAAACTGAAGGATTACATCGTCCTCGCTCCTGCTCTTCATGTTACGCACCTCCTCGCGTTCACTTTGACGGATGTTGCGCCGTCGTTGAGGATTATTAGGTTACCTGGTGGTCCGACGTTGAGTTTCAGGGTTGAGAGGTACAGTCTCGTTAAGGATATGCTGAATAGTGTGAAGAGAGCGAAGAGTGTCGGATTGGAGTATTTATCCCCTCCACTGGTGAGTATATTCCGTTCAAGCTACACAGGGTGCCTACCGAAGATTCCTAACAACTACTTAAGCTAGTGCTCGCATCGTTCCCTCCCCCAGGGCCAAACGCCCTTCCACATCTGTCCCTCGTGATGAAAACCTTTCAAAGTCTCTTCCCTCCCCTCTCTCCAGGAACAATCTCCCTCTCCTCCGCCCGCCGAGTCGTCTTGATCTCATACAACCCCGAAAAAGACACGATCGACTTCCGTCACTACCTGATCTCAGTCAAACCCCACGGCGTGTCCAGGCGGGTACGAAAAGTCCTTGAAGGGGTCGCCTCGTCGTCGAAGAAATCGTCATCTTCAGGGTTCTTGGATTTGGGGAACGAGAGGGATGTTGCGGATTTCTTGCTTAGGAAGAAGGGTGAACCTGATCTTGGAGGAGGATATGAATCCGCTGCTTCTGATGTGAGTTCCGTGGCCGGGGGTGAAGGCGATGCCGTGAGCCTTGCTAGCGATTATGTCGGGAGGAACAACAAGAAGGGTCAGAAGAAGGCTGTCAAGCTTGACGAAATCGGACCGAGGATGGAGCTGAGGTTGATCAAGATCACGGAAGGCCTTCCTGGTAAAGAGGGAGGTGTGATTTATCATGACATAGGTTGGTACCTGACAAGCTCATGTTGTTTATATGCACGCTGACACCTCGACAATCATCAGTCAAGAAGACGAACAAGGAGATCAATGCTCTCAAAGCCGCCGCCACCGAAAGGGAACGGCTCAAGAGACAACGAAGAGAGGAGCAAGAACGGAACGTCGAGAAGAAGAAAGCGAAAAGTGAACAGGTGGACGAAGGCGAGGACGCTACCAGCGACGATACTGTGGATGACGAAGAAGCTGGTGGAAATGATGATTGGGATGACGAAGAGGAAATTAGCGAGGGAGAAGAGGAAGATGGGGGAGCCTCCCAGAGTGAGGTGGAATCAGAACCTGAACCTCAACGACCGACCAAAAAAGCCAGACCTCGGGGACACCGGTAGAGTGCATTATCTATTGATCGTGTAGTAATGTACAGAGTGTTTGCACTCATTCTATCAAAAGCATGGGAAGGATGCACCTATGAGCCTACGGGAGGTTGTGAAGGGGGATGTGGACCAGGGGATGAGGAGGATAATTGAGGGATGATACCGAACCACCTTCCGCAGAACCTCTCGAATCGCAATTTTACCCCCTCCCAGCTGTCGAGAGCTGGCCGGACATCGAGGTAGAAAGAGGGTGTGCTGTTTGGACCGAGACTTTTACCTGTGTAGAAGTCGATGATGTAGCGGACGCGGTGACCGCACCGGTCGACTACCCAGTCGTGTCGGTCAAATGGGGGCGCGTATCTATGGGCCCAGTAGTATACTATATGGGGTAAAGAGGATAACGGAGCGACGACTCACCCTAACAGGGACTTAAATCTCGCTCTTGGGCTGAGTTCCTGTGATTTTCCCTTGAAGCTGACGAGCTTCAATCCACCACACGCTTCCGATCCTCTTCCCTCTTCCCACTTTAAGACCTCGTACCACGTACGCTCGTTCACGGCGTTATGTATCGGGACGATGACTCTCATGTCTTTCGCCTGGGGGTTATGGTTTTTTCTAGCCATAGCGGCAAAGAACTGTGATTCGGAGGGATACACCCATTTGTCCCCTTCCAACCGCGGAATCGAGGAAGCTTCTCGGTCCGTAGAGAGGTTTGTGAGTACGTGTGAATGTCGCGAAGGGTGAGTGTCATCCTCGCTTCGGGAGGAAAGGAAACGCGACCAGGGTGATGATGAGGATTGATGGTCAACGGGGCATTTGTCCGCTGACGACGAGGAAGACGACTGCTGGGGGAGACTTTTGTGGTCGACTGGACAACCACCTGCGTTTGAAGGTGGGTTAGAGTGAGCGGAATGGTCGACGGGACACGACATGGATGCGGGAGGAATGGATTTTCCGCCAAGAGCGGCGGATCGTGACGGAAGTACCTCCGTTTCCCACGGGTGCTTACTCTGAGTCCATATGTTCTACATCTGCCGCACCCTGTCGAATGGGGGACGAGTGGGTGATTATGCGCTTGATTTGCCCTCGAAGGTTAGACCCGGCCGTCCTGACCAACACCTTCCATATGGTCTATTCATTCCCTTTCGCCGAGTACAGCCAATGCTTGTATATTTTCATAGTTCTTTATGGAATACTTATATACCCGTTCGCTCCGCGAACAGGTCGAATCAAAAAAAAAAAAAAAAAAAGTGGTCTATTCACCATCTTCACCATCAGAGTCTGGTCTCCAACAACTGTGTGGCTCACTTGGGATCGTGATTCCACAGCGAGCCGGCAGCTGATTGTGGTCCGGTAGCTCGGCTTGTACCATTCCGACCGCCTGCAAAACTCTGCACCGTACCACCCCCATGCCACCTTCAAAGCCCATGCTCTCTACCCCGCTCACCAAGCTATTTGGGATTAACCACCCGGTTATGCTCGCGGGGATGAATGTCCGTACGAAAACGAATGAGTTTTGAGTGGAAGGTGTCACTGACGAGAGTGACAATGTAGGTTGCGGCTGGACCTAAACTTGCTGCCGCTGTTACGAATGCTGTATGTTCCCTGTCTGCTCCGGGTGCGGTTCGTCAGTTGAATTGGGTGCAAGGGTGGTATCGGTGTCATTGGGGGCATTCGCATGAGCCCGAAGATGCTTCAAGACTCGATCGACAGGCTGAAATCACAACTCGAGGATAAGGATGCACCTTTCGGTGTTGATCTTGCCTTCCCGCAAGTCGGAGGAAACGCAAGGAAGACAAACGTACGTTCACATTACTCTGAGGATGGTTGGTTACTCTGAAGCGTTGGGGCGTGTAGTACGATTATACGAAAGGTCAGCTCGGCGAGCTCGTGGATATTATTATCGCTAGCAAGGCGAAGCTGTTCGTTTGCGCAATCGGCGTACCTCCGAAGGAAGTTATTGAGAGGCTGCATAAAGCTGGGATTGTCGTGATGAAGTATGTGTTTGCGGTTGCATAACTTACTTCGAAGCGACTAACTTTCCTCTCTACCATAGCATGGTAGGACATCCGAAAGTACGCGAACAGGTGACTTCTGCCGGAGTACGGTGATTCACCATCCGCATAGCACGTTACCAAGGCACTCGATCTCGGTGTGTATCCTTGGATCGAACTCTTGTCAAGCGAACTCATACAGTCCTCCCAGGGGTTGATGTGATATGTGCACAAGGTGTATTGTGGTTCAGGCCCATTTTGAGTCCTTGTTGACCTAGAATCATAGGGGGAGAAGGTGGAGGACACACGGGAGATACCCCGTTCTCAATCTTGATCCCGGCCTGCGTTGATGCCGCAAAGGGCCGCAAGAGCCCGCTCACAGGCGAACCAGTAATGGTCGTCGCAGCCGGTATCCGTCACCCCATATTTTCAAGGAGAAGGTCGCTCAAACTTGAATACAGGAGGTATTGCAGATGGCAGAGGTCTCGCTGCAGCGCTCTCGTATGCCACGTCTCCCCTCTTCGATTGATCGACAGCTACAAACTTAACTCCCCCCCCAAAGTTACGGCGCTGTGGGAGTCTGGGTTGGGACTCGTTTCGTTGCCAGTGTTGAGTCTGGTGCCCCCGAAATACATAAAGACCTCGTCGTTTCCGCAGGTTTCGATGACGTAACACGTACGACCATTTATTCCGGCAGACCCATGAACGTACGCAGAACTCCATACGTTCGTGGATGGTGAGCGTCGTGTTGAAGTCCAATTCGCTTCCTCGCGTGTCTAACTAACTCCAACTACAGGGAGGACAAACCGCAGGAGGTCGATGCTTACCTTGCTGAGGGCAAGGTACCGATTGACGTGGACTTGTCCCAACACCCGGAAAAGAGTGTCGAAGCTCGGGCGTGTATGTTCCTCATACCGTTTAGCACGCTGGACCATAAATTCACTTTACTGATAGGGCTTATGGGGAGGGTTGCTGCATCCATCAACGATATTAAGACCGCTCAGGAGATGTGAGTCACCTTATCTCTCATCATCTCTGTCGTTCAAACCCGGGAGAACAGTGTGGATGAACTCGTGAACACTGCGGCGAAACAGCTGTTCACTGCTAATTCGTTCGTTATCTCCAGAGCCAAACTCTGAGCAATGTACAATATCAGGAGTCATCCCAACGGTTGTAGCTACAGGCTACTCATTAGTCGTCTTCGTTTAGCAGCTCATCCAATTCTCGTTCTTCCTCTTCTGTCAGCTCTCCCGGAGCTCGCCGATGCGCGGGGGTGTTTCCTTCTAGATCACTCCTCTCTCCAGGCGGCTTTGGGGTCAATAAATCTGGGAGTCTTTCATCAGCCAGTTCTACGCTGAGCGAGTACCATCCTGTACCTTTTACTTTCCAACGCCTGATTGTGCCGTCGAGGCTCGCGCTCAGGATGTACGGATCAGGAGAAGCGAACCACGCCTTGAGAAGCGTTACGTCGTGCCAATGGCCGTCGATCTCGTTTCTTTGTTCGACCTTGTCGTCTAGGTCGGAAGTGTCCCATGATCTGATGATGTCTCCGGAAGCTGTGAACAGATATGTTTCGTCCAGCGAAGGGATATATAATGGAAGTAGTGCTTTCACTCCGGTTGGGTGTTGGATTGGTTTGATTGGTCGTTTCTTTTCATCACCTTGCCCTCCGGATGAATAAGGATGGATCTTAACCGTTTCGTCTGCAGAGGCTAAAAAACAGTTAGAGGGTACGAAGGTTATGTGCATTAACTGGGGGACGTGTACCCGTCCAAATGTAGCCATCGTGGAGGACTAACTGGTTGATTCGAGTTCTGTGATGGGTGAGGTTTTCTCGTAACGTAGTCCGCCACCGAGGAGGTAGACCATCGGCTGGTTGTGCCACTGCATCGCGCTCTAGAAGCCAAACGTTCATAACACCCATAGTGTCCGCCGAGTATAATACCGCTGAATCGCCGGATAGAGTTATCCCATCGAGCATTTCAACAGGGCGAGAGTGAGCTGAGATGCTCCCCACTGAGACGAGTGGGTCCTTCTCCGTTACGTTTGAAAGATCCCTGAGTGGCGGAGAAATTAGGATATGTACACATTACCGCATAGTAGCGTTTACCATAGCCTCAGGACCTTGTCCGAACCTGCGGAGACAAGGAGATTACACTTTGGGAGAACCAACAAAGCTTTCACGAAATCAGAATGTGCCTGGGTTGTAGATAGTAGCTCCTTCGTCTGCGGACGTGCATCAGATGTGAACTCGAGTGGAAAGTAATTATTTTGGAATACCTCTGTATCCCAAACTTTAATCGTCTGACATGCAGTCAGCACGGTGAAATCGGGGACACGAATTTGTTACGTTGATACTTTATCCCATGAACCGGTAATCATGATCTTTTCGTCCCCCGACCCCGGAACCCTGTCTACGAAGGCCAAAGTGGTGAGGGGTGCCTGGTGACATCTATAGGTTGAGACTGTCTCGTTCGTCTGGATTTGTGCTATCAGTTTCTATCGCGCGAGGCAAGAACACAGGCGACACACTATCAAATCAATAACGAGGACAAACCCAGTGTTCTCGGCGACCCATAGAGAGTTGCCTCGAACGAACATATCCAAAGCCTGTCCCTTCAGTTTGATTGGTGATCCCAAACCAGCGACCTTTTTTTCTTTCCCTTGCCTCGCCTTCGGAGATTTCAATTCGACTGTCAGTCTGTAACCTCGTTTACGCTTCTGCTCACCAGATCGAGAACGAGCTCTGACTCTGCTCGCAAGAAACTTGATTTGTCGGGTTTGTTGGACATGATGGTGGCCGGGATTCAATATTCAAGCTACACGAATGATCGTAGTCTCGGCTCCATCCGGCCAGATCATTACGAAGAGCTCTCATACAAGCTGCTCTCCGGCACTCACGCAAAAAGAGAAGGCTACGACTCTCAGGCTACTCGGCACGCGCTCTCTCCAGCTCTGTTACCACCCTGTGTACTGTAATTACGCCATGCGACTAGCAGATTGGTCTCGCTGAAGCGCTGACTCTAGGACCTGATGCTACTGTTATTGCTGGATCCGGATCCGGAAAGACTCTGCAGTGGACTATGTCATTGCTTCTGGGAGAGAACCGTGACAGGGTCTGTCTGTTCATCTCGCCACTGAACGAGCTCGAGACGGATTATGTATGACGAAGGCGCACACTCTCGACATCACGCATCTGTCCTCAGGTTCGCCTTTTCGCTGAGAAGCTCGGAGTACCCCCTGTGGCTGTGAACCATGATAAGTAGAACGCTCGAAGGAACCTCATACGAAGTGTATGTTAAAAGTACTCGCTGTATGCGCTCGAATCCGCCCATGGAACCCATAGGGCGTGAAGGGAAAACTCTACCGGGCTATTCTAACGTCTCTAGAGATGTGTCTCGGTAACAGCAGGTTCGTAGCACTCCTCGAAGAGCCCCGATGGAGTAGAAGCATTCTCTTCGCGGTCGTGGACGAGGCTCATTGCATCAAACATTGGGGCGCCAAATTTCGAAAGCATTATGCATCCCTGGAGACACTCCGCTCATTTGTTTCCTGAGGCATGCCAGTTCTGGTAAACTCAACACCCGTGCCTCCAACGACAATCAAGCATGCCCAATCCATACCGGGGATGATCGATGAATGCTGGAAAATCGCAAATTCACAAGGTGGTCAGGAGGCGAGCACTGAACGTGAACCTTGCTGAGAGACCAGAGTAATCTTTAGCTACTTCAGCCGTTCTCATTTTCACCTGAAGGAAGGTCGCGTAATCACAAAACCTACAATGGCGGCCTCGTAACCAACGTCGAGGTCATGTGTAACGTTGCAAGAGGAGATCACAGTAGGGGGAAAGTTAAATGAGTCGGTTGACTACTAAAGTTCGTCAAAATAAAAACCGTACCCGTGCTGCGACTCGGGGAAATTGGACTCATAGCAAATGCCGGTCCACGATCAGCGTTGGATCGACTCCTTTAATGAGAACCACAAAGTTCACGAGGAAACAGTAATCAGAACCAACGAAGTATATAGCTAGTATATAGCCAGTACCGCACGCCAAGGTTTATGCTAGGGAGTCATATCAACCCTCGTTAAGGAGATAGGATACCCTATGTTTCCGCCTCCATTCTGCGTAGCCCTCCTCTCCCAAGACATCACGAAGACGCGCTTCAGCCTCCGGGCGGAGGTTGATCAGGGGAAGGGGAGAAGCTAGTTGTTCCTTCTTTTCATGGGCTCGTCTCGCCATTGCTTGCCTCAGGGAGCTTTCGTGCCATGGGAGAGTTTCGAACTTGTAGACACCATTGCCAACGACTCGCCTCTTTGGTGGTTTGAGGTCCTTGAGAGTTGGATTAGGAAGAGAGCTCCGCCGCATGTGGTTGTCAACTTCAGTTGCCAATGAGGCACGGCGGTCGGAAGTGAGTTCCAAGGACTGGCGTCGGTAGCTCTGGCAGGTACTATCGTTCAACTCGGGAGTCCGTTGGTCGAATGATATGCGACTGGAGTGAGAGTCGTGACGTAGGCTACCCATGGACCCTCGTAGGGCAGGAGAGCCGAGAGACTGCCGGTGTTGTCCCTCTATCGTAAAAGATTCGGAGCTCCCAAAATTCTGAGGACACCTTGCTGCTGAAGATTCGTTGATAAAATGTGCATACTCCACTGCCATCTGCTGCGTTCAGAATCACAATTAGAAAGTCGAGTATTGTCATGACTCACTGCATACGCATCATCTTTGGCCGATGGGTCCTCGGACAACACCAGCCCAGCTAACATGTCGAGCATACGTTGCTCATCAGGAGTTGGAGGAAAGTTCATGACGAGAAGGATTTAGGGAGAAGAGGTTCCGTCGACCAGTTTTGCGCTTATAAGTCATCCTCGGCGCCTCCTGAGCAAATTTTAAGCTTGAGGTTACAGCTGCAGCGATCCACGTGATCGTAGACAGAAAGGAGGCACCAATCGTGGGAAAGTACGCTTCACCTTGAGTTGTGGTCACTGGTCAGACATGTTCTTTATCGTGAGGCCCTACGTCCCGAGTACGCGTCGGCATGCACCTAACACACGGTTCCGCCTTTGCAGAAAGAGTTAACACACACGATTCTACTCCATCCATCCTATTTCGGGCCACGGATGCTACAGTTCCTGGAATCGAAGCTGTACTCTGACGTCGAAGGCACATGTTCTGGCCAGTTCGGATACATCATCGCGGTCGTTTCTATGTCGGACATCGGAAATGGGATTGTTTTGCCAGGAAGTGGACAGGCAGAGTTTGTCGCACGATACCGAGCTATTGTATTCAAGCCGTTCAAGGGGGAAGTCGTGGATGGTATAGTGAACAACGTTACCAAGGCACGTCAATCAACATTTGCCAAGGGTTCGAACTCGAATCCTTAGTAGATGGGCTTTTTCGCGGAAGTTGGACCCCTCACAGTTTTCGTGTCACACCAAGTATGTCCATAGGTGTGGCGAGACACGACAGAAATTTTGACCTCCGTCCAAGCTCATACACCCTGACATGAAATTCGACCCTAACTCAAATCCACCTTCATTTGCCTCCGAGGATCAGGTGGGTTAGGAGCACACACATCATGTTCCACATCATTATACGAGGATCTCCAGATCATCGAGAAGAACACGAGAGTGCGGCTGAAGATCGTAGGAACTCGAGTGGATGCTACAGAAATCGTGAGTGGTCCTGTCACTGTTTTCCCCGGCGGTACTGACTGTGCCGTCTAGTTTGCCATTGGCACCATCAAGGAGGACCATTTGGGCGTGATTGAGTAATCCCGAAAATAGTTTCTGCTTCCCTCTTGGCCGTTGGTCCCGGTGTTCTGCACCATTTCAGCGGGGCGACCATCCCTACAGGTCTTTCTTCCGCTGTACATTATGTCCACCCACAAGTTGTATGGTCGACCCCGTAAATGTCTGGTATCTGCTTCGAAAATATATCGCTGGCTTTTGGAATCCCCTCAACACTTTCGACACTCCTACTAAGTACGATTTCTTGTTTACCGACAGGCTCGGGGACAGGCAGGCCGGAACAATCAGGTGACCTGACGTCGTTAGGAGTGACCATTAGGATTTGGTTTAAGGCGCCTCGCTACTTTTCTTTAACCTTCATCTCCGAGTTATTTTCGCCTAGGTACTCAATATGGGAGGACGGACAAAGCGGGTCAAGGCCGACCATCCGCCTTCCCAGTTAACAGAGGTGTCGCAGTTGTCCGTCGCCCCCGAAGGGGCTCCGTCGATTCAGCCATTCCCAAGCGATTTCCCTACAGAAGTTTGGCTCGAGGTGCGTCCTCGCTTCAGCCCTGTCATTTTCTTGCGCTAAGCACCGTAACAGATTTTGGAGAGGGTCGGACTATGGGACCTCTTCTCGCTTTTCTGGACGTCGAAAACCCTGCAGTCATTGCTCAAGCGGCCAATGTGCATCAACGTCTGGGAAGATGCCCTGCGATGCCTTCATAATATCAACCTGCCTCGCCTAATGGTACCGAAGGGTCGAGACTTGGCTTTGCTCCTCTTACACCCATCTTGTCAAGTAAAGACCATCTCACCTCACCCGAACCACGGCTTACACGTGGGTCGTAGATGTGTGGGGCTCAGGATGTGACACGAGATCGTCTTCGATGGGAGGTAGGTGTCCGGGTATGTGGTCCCTGTGCCTACAAACACGAAATGTAAGTGTAAGGGGGATTTCATGATGTTGCAAGCTGACCCTGAGTACTAGATTTGTCCATGCCAGAGATGTATCGGATATGGGGGAAGTGCTGGATCTCGTCTGTCACATCGTACCTCATTTCGTCCGGCGGTACGCTTACAACAACAGTCCATGTAAGTTCCCTTCCTACAAGTCCCAGCGGGATCATTCATCCACTTCTTTGTAGCATTCCTCCGGAGCGACCTAGTGGAAATCTCAAAGTGGGCAGCAGAAACTAGGCCTTGTGGGCCAGACGCTCTAAAGGGGCTTATCGAGGAACTCCACAAAGAAGCTTTGCGTATCATCGAGGTACAATCTCCTTCCATTTGAGCTCTTCCCTTAATTCAAGAGTTTTACTCCAGTACGACGGGATGTGTAACCGATTCTCGGAGATGGAGAAACAGCGGTGTGCTATGATGAAGGGCAACTAGTGAGACACACTTTCCTAATCCTGCGCTCTCATCAACCAACACATCCTCCGTCCAGTATCCGTAGGACGCTAGAAAAGATGGGTTTCCTAGATCCAGAAGCTCTCAGGGAATTCATTATCAACACTCCATGGGTGGTAAACAACCGTGGTCCCATGATCTACCTACGCCGTCTTTCCGCTCAAGGCAGGTTCTCCCCTTACCGTGTGCTTCGTCGGTCCTTAGTAATAGTTTGCGGTCAGAGTGGAAAGATGATCTCGAGGTTCTGAAGGAAGCGATTGAACACATTGAAGCCCGGCGCCTTCAGTACGAATACGAAAAGAAACTCAAGGAGATGGGCTCAAATCCCGAGTTCGAGAACAGGCGGATCTCGAGATCGATGGTGAAACACAGTCAATACACGGATTGAATCCAAGGAGGAATGGGGTCTCGAATTACCGTACACTTTACTCACCAATTGCAAAATGTTAATGTTACAGTAATTTCGCATACTGCATATTAGAGGACAACCGTGAAGTTCTGGTGCCTGGCTTTTTTGGGATGAAGCAGCGAAACACTTTAATCCTTTCCCGCCATCACCCTCGCAATGAGCAGTAGATTGGCCTCCTTCAAAGGCCCTTCGATCCCATTATCCCCAGAACCTTCACCTCCTGGTAAGAAAAAACCTTCCAATAACAGAGGCACTCTTGCCAGTAACAAAGGAGGTCCAAACCCGACACCGCCGGCTTCACCTGGGAGAGAGCTAGAGTCGACCTTCCACAGGAAAATTAGAACCCTACTGCTCGAAATCAGGTCGATATGTAGATTGTGGTCTGATGTCGTGCTTCACGACGGCTTGAAGGCCGCTAGAACACTGGTGGACGCACGCACAGAACTAGAGTGCGTTTCCGCATCAGCCCTCTTGGACCATTTCCCATCCAGTGTGTCTAACCGAACCTTGGTCGAGCGTAGCAATGCGCTGGCTGCTCTGCCACCTGGGGAGAACCCTAAATACCGGATTGCTGGTCCAAAACTCAGGATCATGGACAAACAAATTCGTGATCTAGATAATGTCCTCGCGAAACTTGTAAGTTCGAGACCGTCAGCTTCTTTGCCCTTTATCGCCTGATCCGCGGACTAGAAAAATCTCCTGGAGCGGTTAGATTCAGCTGTGGATAAGATGGAACTTGTGCTTTTCGAAGCGCATAGAACTAAAGGCTGGCGGTGGGTCGAAGAGGAGCCGTTATGGACCTCATGGTCGCTTCATAAGTTCGGTACGGGCATAAACCTCTGTACTCTCGTCGTGCATGCTCACTCGTGTTTCTCAGTCACGAAAATACCCCAGATCGTCCGTGCCTATCATAGGTCCTATCACATGCATTTGGGAACGGTAGAGATCCTTCGACCACACTCCGTCTCATTCGAAACCTCTCGACAAGAAATCAACAGATGGGTCGCCCAATCCTATCTGGAAGAGACCAGCTGGGACGCCGAGTGGGAGGACCTCTGTCAAGCCGAAGTGGACAGATGGCAGGTGTAGGTGTAATATTAACACACAAAACAACCAGGGAACTGGAAAATCGATACAAGCGTCAAGAGGGGTGTCTCGTAGGTACCTAATCCTCATCATCGGAAATCTGAATTTCCTCCACATTGGCTTCTGTTTCTGGCCGCGGTTTCTGTGCGACTGGATTGGATGAGGCCGCGACGAACGCTGGTCCTTTCTTCCCTCCTCCAACCTCCCTCTCCATTGCCGCCATAGGGTCGACGTCCATCTCACTCTCTGCTTCTGCTTGCTTAACTTCTCCCTTCTTGCTCGCCATCTGGGCGGCAATGTAGGACGCTTCGGTATTGAACTGCGCCTGTACACTCCTCTTGATCCGCAACATCTCCCTGAACGTATCCTCCGAACCCGTCTCGATCTCGAATGCGTTCCACTCGGCCCAGAAGTTGGCGTTGACTCGTGGGTCGCAGAACTGAGAAGCATGCGCATAGATCGCCCGCGCTCGGTCGATCTCACCCAGCTTGCGTTCCATCGTGGCGAAGCGCAAGCACATCTCCGCAGTTTGCTTATCCGGTAACACCTCGATTGCGCGTTGGTAGATGGGACGTGTGGCTGGCAAGCCAAAGTTTGAGGCAGCTTTGGTAATGTAGATTGTGAACATCTGTGCGGTCCATCGCTTGTTCAACAGGATAGAGGCTAAGGTTAGTTGAAGAGACAAACCTCAAATTTGTCCTCGTCCGCGACCGATCCAGTTCCTCGGTCGTAGATGTCCATTGCACGCTTGGCCAAGCCGTAATCCTCCTCGAGCTTGGCGTACATGAGGAAGATGGGTTTGCAAGACTTAGGAGGGCATTTTTCCAAAGCCTGTTCAAACAAATCTCGGGTGCGCTCCAGTTTCGTGCCACCCTGAAGTTTCGGCGGAAAAAACCACGGGGTGAATATTGCATCCTCCGAGAGGAAATGCAGACACTCACATATCGTTTGGTGAATTTGGACAAGTAAATGTTCCAAATCTCAAATGACACGGGGAAGGTGAACAACTCGACACCCCTCTCGTATACCTTAAAGCTCTCTTCAAAGTACTTGTTCTCTTCGAGGAACTGCGCGTAGTTGACAATGATCTGAGCATTGGCGATCTTGAGCTCGAGGACCCTGTCATAGGCGGTCTTTGCAGACTCAGTAGTCCCCAGGGATTCCTCGAGGTCGATGTAGAACGACCAGAGTTTGAGAGATTTGAAGAGGCGGGCTTGGACAGGTAGTGACTGTAGGATAGTAACGATAAGCATGCTAGGATCGTGGTGAGTTTCCGGTACTTACGTGATCGTGGTAATTGACTTTAGTGTCCTTGGGAATAACGATCGCACGTTGCATTACCCGTATGGCTTCGTCGTAATTCCTTTGAGGTGATTAGTGACGTTGGAACAGACAGAACAATTTCCCCTTCACTCACTCGCGACGAATCTCCATCTCCGCCCATTCGCACCATACTTCTGCAAGGTCTTCGACGGCCTTGAGGTTAACCTTGGTAGCCTTCTCGAGGACCTTTCGCGCACTTTCCAAGTCCCCCTCTGCTTCACCCTTGACGCCGCCCTCCTCGTAGAATTTGGCAAAGTTGATGTAGAGCCGGTGAAGATTCGCAGTGGCTTTTCGAGGGTTGATCGTGGATAAGGCATCGGTATACGTCTGCGCCACCTGTGAAAGTACAAGTAGTCAGTCGAGTCCAAAGCCAGGGCATAAAAGAACAGAAGCAAACCTTTTCATCATCATCTCCCCACATCGCAATCCTTTTCTCCCACTCCTGGACATCGTTCGGATTCCGTCTTAGTAGTACATCATTCACCAGAAACGGTCGCCTGTCCATCAACTCCTCAAACTCCTTCATTTTCACATCCAGTCCCCGCTCCGTCTCTGCAGTTTCCTCCTCCTCCTCTTCCTCATCTGGGTTTGCGAGGGACTCCATGTACGCGCTGATGATTGACTCGCTGAACTCCGCATAGGCGTCGAATATTTGAGTAAAGTCTCGGATCGTTAGCACGTCGACCATTCCCGCTTCGAAAGTTGCCTTTGCACGGTCAAACTCGGCACGCTTTGTCCAATACGTGGCAAGTCCGGTCCACAACCGTCCCGCTTGGTCCTTGTACACGTTCAACCCGTCCTTACGGACAATATGTTCGATGTTAAGCCTTCGAGGACTCGACTGATCTTCGTCTTCATCGTAAGGAGGTGATGCGGGTCCATTGGGGAAGGCGTTCCCGTTCGGTGGATCGGCTTTGTCCTTTAGAGCTGCATTCGAAGCCTCCGTCTCCTCAATATCCAGCCCAACCTCCTCTGCGCGTTTTTCCACGATATCCAACCAGTCTCCGAGAAGTTGATATGGACTTTTCCCTTCGGGACTGGTGTACTCGCCTCGGGCAGCCTTCCTTGCAAGGGCAAGGTAGAGTTTTGCAGCTTCAAGAGGACGACGGCGTTCCGGCTCTTCAGGAGAAAGGAGGAGAGAACTATAGTGTTCCGTGATGCCGGGATCAAGGGCCAAGTAACGTCGATAGACCGCGACCATTGTTGCGCCGCCCCTAGATTCAGCCCAGAGGAGATACCGCACCCAGATGCGGCCGTGCAGAGATGGTGGAAGAGTGCGCAGGGCTCGGTCATACGTACGTCGTGCATGTGTATGGGAGAGGATTGTTGGACATTGGGGATGACTGAAAATCGAGAGGTACATTAGCCACAACCTCGGCAGCTAGGGCAAACGCGAAGATGTTAGTGTAAACATCCCCGAGACACATCGTCAGGGCGTACTTTTGGTAGCCACATGAGAGCCCTTTCGAAGGTCGCGACGAGGGTTTTCCACTCCTCCCAACCAACTATGGGATCCAACCCACCGGTCCATTCCTCCAAGTCCTCCTTCTCTTCCTCCAACGCGTCCTTCATATCTGGGAACTTCTTCTTCCCTCCAGCTCGCTTCTTCATAACTTGTGGTCCCAGCACGTAGTTCGCTCTCGCCTGTAGATATGCCTTCCATAACTTGAAAGAGCCAGGGAAGTGAACGAGAGCACTTTCGTACAAGTAAGTTAGCCTCTTCAGTGCAGTTCGAGCGAGGGGATGAGCGAGGGGACCAAGAACGGATGGTCCGGGTTCCTCCTTGGAGGTTTTTACGCGTGCATTGAAGGAGTCATTTGCGGCCTGGATCGCAATCCACCAACTCCGGAAAGAGAATGGGTTTCGTAGAAGGTCTTCCTCGCGCTGTGCGTCTCGCGCAGTTAGGACATCCGAATTGTTGAGAGGGGTTGGGATGGGGAATGTCAGGGGGAATTCGGCGCGGAGGACATCGATGGGAGAGGTAGAGACCATCTCTCTCGTCACGGTCGTGTCCTCTTGAAGGCAGTCGATCACTCACGCGCGTTGCCAGATTGCGGAACGGAAGGGGATCAGTCGTGCTCTCCCAGCTTCCATCGCTTCCCATGGTGAGCGACATAGTGCATACCATCCTACAGGGTAGGTTTACAACCTGATAGCACGGCGTAAGTCGAGTCAAACAGTCTCAGGCTGCTCTTGAGGCCAAGAGACGGCGAGAACGTGCCAAACTCAAGGAATATCTTGCGCTTTCGGATGAAATCTTATCTCGAGTCTGTTCCTCTCCTTGATACGTTCATAACTCGTATCTGATACTTCAGGCAGAAAAGGAGGAATGATTGGAGTACGGAATCCTTAGATCTTACTACCAAGATGCTACAGATCAACCCGGAGTTCTACACAGTCTGGAACTATCGGCGTGACATCTACCTCAACGCTGTGTTCCCCAACAGGACACCGGAACAGATCAACGAGACCTTAGAAAAGGACCTCGTAATGACCACGATTGCGCTCAAAGCGCATCCAAAGATTTATTGGATCTGGAACCATCGGCGGTGGTGCTTAGAGCAGACACCTGACGGTCCTGGAGGGGAAGGAGGTGATCCCCATGGATGGAGGATGAAGAACTGGAAGCAGGAATTGTTCGTTGTGGGGAAGATGTTGGACGTGGATGCGCGGAACTGTGAGTGAACGAATTACCCCTCACGAATTTCATGTGCTCACTTTAGTCCCAGTCCATGCGTGGAACTATCGTAGATATGTTCTGACTAGTATGCCGGTCAAGAAACCCGACATCGATGAATTTGCATATACCACGAAGAAGATACAGGCCAGCTTTTCGAATTTTAGCGCATGGCATCAACGGTCAAAAATCTATCCTCTCTTGTGGGAAAGCAATGTTCTAGACCACAAGAAGTCTCGCGAAGAAGGTGCGTCACGTCATCCTGCTCTAGCCTCCGGGCGTTGCGGGTGGCTTACTTGGGTGCCGCACTCTAGAGTTTGAATTGGTGAGGAACGCAATGTACACCGATCCCGAGGACCAGAGCGTATGGGTGTACCACCGTTGGCTCGTGGGTTCAGGCAGGTTTGATTTCTCCTTAAGCGAGTGATGCACAGCTGACCTCGAGGCACTACACATGTATTTTTAGGCGAAGACGCCGATCTACTCAAGCGGGAGATCCAGGCGATTAAGGAGCTACTCGAGGAGGAGGCAGGCAGCAAGTGTAAGTGGGCATTAGCCAGATATGACGTCTTAATAATCGGGGCAAAGGGTGCATGGAGTCGCTGGTCCACTATCAGACCTTGCTTGTCCGGTGTCACTACGCTGCGCTCGGTGACGAAGAGTGTGAACGATTGAGGGCCAATACTCTCGAGCTGTTACAACAACTGGAGGTGTTGGATCCCTTGCGAAGACAGCGATATCGAGATCTTGGTGAGTGCAGTATCCGCCATGAATCTTATCGCCGTCTTTGCGGATAAGCATGTAAACTCGTTTGTTTGCTTATTTTCCGTGCTCACAGCATCGACCGTTCCATCAAATCAATGACGTTGACTAGTATTTCGCTCGTTCGATATCATTTACAAGGATGGCAATCACACAGTTGCTGAATCAGGGCAGGCGAAGGTGTCTAACACTTGCAATCACCTGGCTTGCACTGGCAACTGATCGATACGAAGTTAGAGTGAAATTTGGGTAAAGGGGTTATGTCGAGCTCACTTATCGCCGCAGCTACAGTTCGCGTTTCCACAGTCTGCGTAGCTGACAGGGGTTGCTTGGATCTGTGATTGGTCTGGTGTAAGGCTGAGTTGTGAGTAGACGAGAGAATGCACGTACGGTGAACATGACGGTTGTAGATAAAGAGAATATTTGATTTTGACTTAGGAGACAAGGGAACGTGACTGGTGTTTGGATTTGTTTACGATCAGACTGATGGGCCTCGAGGATAGGGTGTGTTTCTGCGACAGCCAGGCGATAAAACGACCCATAGTCTTCACCCCGTCCGCGTTAACTCTCTTCTCTCCTCCCATCCTCATCTACCATGGATCCCATGCGGAGCGTGTTTTCCAGAGGGCCGTCTCCCCCGAGAAGAACTTCCTTTGACATTCTCCCAAATCAACAAGAAGATCCTGCTCTCGTCGCTCCATCTGATCCTGCTCTCGCCAACTCGTCGCCCAACGTTAATAATAACGCCATCGATGCTCTATTCTCAAATCTCACCACAAACACGGCCGGTCCCCAGAACTACCCACCTCTTCCATTCATGAGCACGCTTGCTCATCCAACCGAGTCAACATCGGCCCCTACTACTCCTGGTTCTCTCCACACCGTCCCAGGCGGCGGCATTAACCCTTCTTCCACGGGATCCCCACCAACGAATAGCACGACAAATGTTCTACTTTCTCTTCTCAGCACCGTGTCCGGTACCGCGAACAACACCCCGATGAACGTGGCTCCACCTTTGATCCCCGTCATGCAACCACAGCAGCCTCAGTCCGTCCAGCAGGCACCTATCCAGGTCCCCACTCCTCCTGGGTCTGCTAACACGCAGAGGACAAACACCGTCCAGAGTCCAAGCACTTCTGACCAAGGCAAACTTCTGCTGGATCAACTGATGTCTGGGTATGTTTCCATCGCACCTCCCCGCTTGTCCGTTTTGTGAACCATCCCCGATAGTTTCGAGTCCGTTCCTAACTTCCCTAACCTCAGTACTGCACCTGTTCCCAACTTTTCTGAGCCTCCCACGACGCTTCCTCCGCCCGCGCCAGCACCTATTTCTACCTCTCCTCCTTTCATCCCACCCCCTCAACCTCAAGAGCAGCCTCTGCGGCCAGAGACAGATCAGTATTACCTCCCTCAAATATACAAGCCCGTCGAACAGGTCCCCGAACTTACTCCTCAGCCTGTTGGCCCCCCGAGGCAGCAACAACGCGCGGAATCCCCTGCTCGTAAAGCTTTGTTTGAATTCTCTACCCCATTCGATGTCCTGGCTGGCACCTCTGGCCCTCCTCCCACTCAATCCCAAGTCAAGAAAAAGCCAGTCCCGGAGATCACTCCCGCCCCCCGACCTGACCAAGCCTGGAACGATCCCAAGAGGAAGTCCGTTGAGGATATTATGGACCAACTCACCCGAGGACAAGCGTTTTTCCCCCAGAATACCCAGGCCGCTCCGGAGCCACAGGCTGCCCCTTACCCTGCTTATCCTGGTGAGGAGACTTACCAGCTAGATCAGTTCCAGCAGTATGGAAGGCCTTTGCCTGTCCCCAAACAGACCATCACCTCGCCCCGTTCTTCCCCACCGAAGCCTCAATCATTCCAACAGGCACCACCCCGTCAAAACCCCCGTAGGAACAATGACTCTCCATTGGATCAGCATGCCGCTGAGAGGCAACGAGAGAAAGAAAGTTCACCCGTCCCTCGCGGTGGTAATTGGAAGGGTCAAGAAAGCGGCCGTAGGAGCAAGCAAAAGAGTCCTCAGTACGTTTTCTTTTCGCCCTCTTCATTTCCATAGACGAGTCTCTGATCAACCTAACAGCACTCAAGCCCAGTCAATCGCCTTCGATGTGGCATCGCCGTTGGATGAGATCCAAGCTCCTCGTGATTCCGTCAAGTCGACTGCCATCGCCCTCGTCAAGGTCGATTCAAACTTCTTGCCTGGCACGACCATCGGTGCTACTCACTGGGTTGCTTACGCCATGACGAAGGGCCGCATTCGCGTCATCTCTCGTTCGAGTGGTGATCGCACCCTCCTTCAACTTCCTCAAACGTTTGCGCCCTCGACGTCGGTCATTGACATGGCCGTGTTCGGCAACAGGCTTGCCGGTGTGACCTCTGACGGAGGCTTCGTGGTCTGGGAGTTACCAGAGGTCATAACTGACGATGTCCCTGGGAGAATCTTGCTTCGAGTGTTGCCTTCAACCGGTCCTTCTGCCCTTCGTTCAGTCAAGTGGCACCCCAAGGATCCGGACACCCTTGCACTGGCGTCCGATACTCACATCTACCTCATAAACGTACTCGAGGCCTCACGGATGTACGAAACTGTCCACCCATCCGATCTCGACAGAATCAGTCAAGTTTTCACGTCTGGGTCACCCATCGCCGCGTTTGACTTCGATGTCCTCCACTATGCATTGGCCACGATTTCCGACGACTCAACGATGACACTCTGGAGCATCGCTGACTCTGCTCCCTTCTGGTCTTACAAAGTCAAGGGTGAGGATATACCCTCCTCTTTGAACCTTGTCGACGGTGGTGTCGTGGTCGGTCGCAAGAACGGCACAATATTCCAACTCTTATCGTATAAGGGCAAGAGCGTACTCTCCACCGTCAAGTTCGTCAACTCCAACCGCCAGGAAGATCCAGAGATGTTCGGACACATCACCTACGACTACAGGATTCAGACTTTGTGGGTGGCGAACAACAGGAGGGACAGCATAATCGCATTGCGTATCGGATCTGACGGGCCTGTGCCTTCTTCGATGGGCGACGATGGAGCGAAGAACTTGTTCATCGAACAGGTTGTCGAGTTTGGTGGTCCAAAGCCGACGATCCACTTCGTCATTCTGACCGCAGACTTGGACCCTACTGGCGAGGAGGCTCTTGCGGCGTGTGTAGCCGCGAAGGTGCCTTCAGGCGAACTTGCCCTCGTCGCGTTCTCTGTACATGCAAGTGGAGTGGACCAAGTTTTGATTCGAAGGGAATGGTTCGATTCTGCGAGCCTTGGCGCTCCAGCGAAATATCCCTCATACATCCCGCCACAGGCAATCCAGCCGCCACCATCACAACCAATCGATGCCAGGCTGCTAAGGAACGAGAGGGCTAACCAAGCACCCGCTCCACCCCAGACGCAACAGCCTCAGGTCGCTCCTGCTCCTATCTCTCAACCTCCCGCTCGTACAAGAACACCTTCGGACGAGGTTGATAGCGAGATCGTCAAGGATGAGGCCAGACCCGCAGAGGGCAAGGGTCGCAACGCAAAGTCAAGGAATATCGGTTGGAAGGACAAGAAAGACAATGGCAAGGAGCCTATAGGGGGAAACTCGTCCGGCCTGGATACTGGTGTATTGAGCGATAGCGCACTCGGGGCACTGACGAAGGAGATCAAGAAGACCGAGGAGAATCTTCACACTAAAATTGGGAGGCTGTTGGCTAAGGAGTTGGACAAACAACGTGAGTCTTTAGACTGTTCGTGATTCTTCCTCAACCGCTGATATTGTGTCTCCCTCAGATCAACGTATGGAAGACGCTCGAGCTAATGAACAGGCTGCCGACTTCGTCAGGCAAGAGAAGATCCTGAAGTTGATCTCGAACGAATTGACCAAGAACACTACGAGAGTGGTCGAGATGGCAGTGAAGAGTGAGGTTCAGAACTCTGTTCTACCTTCCCTCGAGACGATTACCAAGAACGAGGTCAAGGCTGCCTTGGGTAACCAGATCGCGAGAGGCGTGACGGACAGCATCAAACAGGTGGCGTGCTTTCTTGGTATTCGTTGGCACACCCGTTGACGCTTTTCCCCCACAGTGCATCCCCGCCGAGATCGAACGTGTCCTCATGCGACCGGAAATTTCTGCGCAGATTGCCAGGACCTTCACGTCCAATGTCACCCCCTTGATTGAACGACAGATCAAAGACACCGTGACGAAGACTCTCCTTCCCACGTACGCTCAACAGCACCAAGACCTTGTCCAGGAGATGCGCAATGAGATGATGAGCCTGAGGAAGGAGATCGTCACCTGGCAAACCGAATCCAGCCGTGCTCAAGACAACGTGATCCGGGATCTTGAGCAGACCGTCAAAATGCTCTCAGAGCAGGTCAAGTACCTGTCTCTCAACAACTCCGTTTCGAATACGCCTTCCCATCTGTTGCCGTCTCGAGGATCTCCTGCCCCTCCTGCTCCAACGAATCAGCAACAGTCCGGTCTGGTGGGAGTTAACCAGTATCGCCACCAGGCGCAGCACCCTACTCAATTGCCTCAACAGTCCGGATATCCTCAGCAACATGGTGGATACCAGCAGTCCCTTCCACCCCCACCAATGTTGCATAACCCCCAGCCCTGGTTCAATACAAACATTGCTGCTCCTCAGGCGTCTCATCCGGCTGCTCCCCCTCCCGTTCAATCCCACACTCCTCCAGCGCCAATGGAAGAGTGGGACGAGTCTTACTTGGCGGTATTGGGTACGCAGGATTTGAGACAGCTGAGGGAGTTGTTGGCGCGTAGCAACCCCGAAGTGATCATGCCCCTCAATTCGACGCCCCCCCTCTCGCAAGCCGTGATCTTAACGTTGGTACATCGTCTTGCGGCTGCGCTTGGCGAAACTCCACCTGTGGATGAGAGTTTCAAAAGCACATTGTGGTGGTTGCAGAGGGCTGCGTCGGTGTTGAACCCCTCGGACCCATTGATCTCCCCGTACGTGACAAGGGTTGTGCCGAACGTGCAACAGGTACTGAACTCGACAAAACAACGACTGATGATCCTCCCTGGCGGTCCTCAGGCGATCGATGCTGCTAGGACGATCACGGACGTTCAGGAAACACTCAGCGGAAAGAGATAGAGCCCGTTCTAGTCCGAGCCTTTCTCTCTTTCCTTTTGTCCTTCTTGTCGCTGCATTCGCTAAGCATGGTGTGTTTGTTGCTTTCTTACCCTAAACTCTACCGGATACGGCTGGTAATGGCGTTTTTACTTGCATTTTTTGCTTTCTTTGACGAACATAGACGTTCCCCTTTCCCACTTAACGATCTTGACGACCGCTTTGTCTACTTCTCGTTCTCGCTATGTTGCTTCACTCTTCTATGTTGACGTTGTTGCACCATGTTGCACACCGCATGTATCACACATGTTGTCCTCCTTTTCTGTCCGTCGTGTTTGTTTGTTACACCCATGTGCCTTCAATATGTGATTCCTCTTGCCTCTCATACCAGTGGCTGCGTCCAAAATATTACTATCAGGCATGCGCAGATTACAGACCTGAGTCACGTGGGCGAAACCCTCGAAACTTGTGCCGACCGGCGAGCCCGCTGCCATCACCGAGGCAAACGCGTTACCCTCGGGACGACTTGGCCCTCACATAAAGATTATCCCATTCTCGCCCCAGACCGACACCCAACCTTCGCCTGCTCACCCGATTTCCAAAATCTGACACCTGGACGCTACGATGCCCGGCAAAGGATGGTTCAATTTGGAGGCTGCGAGCGGTGTGATCCCCGACACCCAGTTCTTCGAAGGAGAGTCGGCGTTCTCGTTCCTAGGTTTGACGAGGACACAACGGCTGTACGGTTTTGCTGGATGGTGAGCATTTCTCCTCAGATGAGTTGCGTCTTTCACTGCCCTTCCGACCACTACGGGGGCGGGAGGGGGCGCTGCGCTTTTATTAAGCCACTCGCAATGTTCTTTTTTTTTTTCTGGCTGCAACATGCTGACCTTTGCCTTGATCAACGCGGCGGGCGGTCAGCTTGGTAGTCGGATTCGTCCTAAGCATCATTGGCTCTTCCTTCCTGTTTCTGGGATGGCTATCGAGTTTTGCGAGTAAGTGGTCCTCTACAGCTCGTAATTGAAACGCACTCGTTAACCGAGTACAATCTGTGTTATCACAGTTTTGTTCGCCATCGGTACTCTAATTTCTCTGGCTGGAACAGGGTTCCTGATCGGTTTCAGCACACAACTCAAGCTGGTACGCGGAAGAGCGCCGATTCCCCTCTACCCTATCCCTCACTGAATCATACCCCACAATAGATGTTCAAACCTGTCCGCATTGTCGCTACCATCGTATTTTTGGCAATGATTGGGTTGATTTTTGTGGGAGCGTTCGTGATAAAAATTAACGTAAGTCCGCATTGCAATCTACCAAGTTTTAGCCGCTCACCTACACTTTGTTTACTTCATCTAGTTCCTGTGTTTAAGTGAGTCATGTTTTTTTACCTTGCGCGGCTGTGCAACCCATGACCAACCTCTTATCAGTCTTCGTTATCCTCGAGTATCTGGCCTATACGTGGTATACGCTCTCCTACATCCCATATGCCAGAACGGCTGTGCTCAAGTTTTTTGGAATGTGAACTTTATCTCCGTCTCGGACTCGGCTATATTTTTCTTCGATCTGCGCCCGTTTTCCGCCTGCTTCCCTCATGTCGTCGATGCGCGTATGTTTCAAGCTCGGCTCTGAACTGTAGTTTCAGACAGGTGTACGATATGTGCCTCATGAATCTAATTACTGCTTGTTTCTGTCTCCCTTCGGCGCACGAGTTCTCGTTCTGGAGTACACAGAGGAGTGATAGTGTAGCGGCTGGCCGTTCCCACACTAGTAGTTCGGTACCTGGGTGTGCGAACTCCGCGAGGAGCAAAGCGTGTGATCGACAGGGGTGGGTCCAATCATAGAATTCTGGAAACCCACATGCGATGATCCGCACCAGCAACAAGTCCTGGAGAGAATGGAGTCGGGTCTCTCAAAGCGACTCATCTTCCCTGCCTTTGACGGGCATTGGGTCCGAAACGCAGGCCACGCCGTACCCTCGCGACACTTAGCGCAGGGTTCAGACCCGCGTGGTCCCTTCGACGAGGAGCGAACTGCGGAAACACCGATGACGACAACACAAACATATCCCCTCACGCTACTGGAACTTGAACCCCAAACGCGGCCCCTAACACGTAGGAGCGTCTTAGCGATTTTAATGCCGCTGGGCGCGGCTGCTGCTTCTACTGGCCCTTCGAAGGTAGGCAACATTAATGGTGTGTATTTTGTTATCGATTGTTCGCATCCGAACATCCTAAATCCTCCTGCACGCAATCTGAACTCGTCTAGTGTTGAAACGGACCAGGAAGGTTGTACCCAGAACCATGAGACCCTCACTTCTGATTCCTAAGAAAACATCGTTCGTTCCTCTGAAACATTCGGAATGCGTCCCAAGCGATCGCTTAGGCTGTCGCATCCTGCGCCCCCATCACACTCCGTTCGCGCCGAGAAAGTATTGCCAGGATGACAACTTGGTTGTTTCTTATCTGATTTCATTCATGTATAGCTGACGCTCGTATGGCACTATAGTGCTCACCCAGCGTGCATCAAAGTTGGTGCTGTACAACTTCTTTCCCACACGAGTGCTGAGCCAGAACCTTGCAAGCGATTTCGACTCAGCGGAGGTGATTCCGTCCCCTCCCCCCGGTACTCTCGGAACACACACACATATCACTGGGCTCTTACCTGGCTTTAAAGCCAGGCGGTGCGTGCGAGGATAGCTTGTTCGGTTATATGGCTGTGGGGAGGTTTTTCCATTAAAGCTGGTATGATGACACGCGGAAGCAAAAACGCCGTGAAATTTCCTGGTCCAAGACTTTCTATGATCAATGGGGATGGGGGTTCAGTCCCTAACTCGCATAACTGCGCCAGGGACTTTAACGTCATATTCCTGGATTATCCTGTCGGGGTAGGGATCTGTTATGTAGACATCTCGAGGAGAGGATTGTGGCTATCCATTCCGACTCGATGTTGCAAACTCTATGCTTCGTCATGCTACGACTGCCCAGAACTATTCCGAACCTTCCGTAGAGGATGTCGCCACGTTCCTTACTCATTTCCTCGCTGCTCCCTTCTAATGAGCTCGTTCCTGGGTGGGGAAGATTCGTGCCTGTATTCGCGTCCAAGGTTTTGGACCAGGACCAGAAGTCTGTCGCTGCTGGTGTAGACATTGAATTCATTGGCGTTGGTAGGTTCCACCCTTCGGTTCGGTTCTGATAATCAAAACGACAGTGAATTCGTGAGAGTCACAGGCAGTGGATACACCGACATGTCCCACGAGGCTCGAACCTACTATGATGCTGGTCGTGCCTCATCTTCTGCACCCCCTATTCCAAGCATCAGGTTCGCAGTTGAACGTAATAACAGAACTCTGCCGCTAACGATGCTCAGTAACCAATGTATCCAGATGAGGTGAAGAATCGGTCGTCCCTCGGTTTCTCGATTTTGAGCTAACCTATCATGGATTCAACGTTGCCTGCAGGTGATCAAGGGATCCTACAAACCTTTTTATGGCAACGTGTCTGTCGGCGATGAGGTTCTGTAAGTGAAAAGTTTAGCCGCCATTCGAGTTAGGTGAATCAGAACTTTATTTCGTCTGATGCCTTTCTAAAGTCAGTAGGTCGAGATCCACAGTCTGGCAAAGTCAACTTGTGGGATTCTTGGTACTTCATGTGACTCCGCGGGCGGATTACAACATGCCTCTGCCTGGTGCGAAATATCGGTCCGTGAGCTCGTAGGCGCCTCGTCAATTTTTTGAACCGGCCCGACGTCCCAAAAATCCTCGGGGTTGATCCTTGTGTGCGAAACTTGGCAGTAATTGCTATGGATGCGAATGCGCTCTTTGAGAACCCTGCTTGCCTCACCCTAGAGCGTGGGAATCTTGCTAGAATGCGGGGTGTGGTCCTTTTGTTTTAACTAGAACCCCGACGGTCACCTGTACCCCATTGTTGGCGTGCAGCGGAACGCTGACTAGACAAAATGCGTTGGAACCAAGTATTCCGAAACGCTCGACGAGAGGTCCGTAGGATGAAAGAGGATTTCCTACGTTGTTGTGAGTGGTACATAGCACAACGTATGTGGTCTTAATTATTCGAACTTGTGCCTGCGATCCCCATCCGTTTTAACTTAGAGCATGATTACATGGACAGTACAACGCTTATACCCTTCTGAGGCACTGGATTACAACAAGGTTCATTATATTGAAAGCTACACATTTCATATCGAGTCAGTACATGTTGTGAATTTATTTGGCCAACCCCCATGCCCGGTAGGGCACCCAAGGCAGGCCAAACAAGTGCTGTGCTGAAAGTACGACTACTCGTTACTGAAACGAAAGAAATGGCAACGAGTACTGTTATTACACTAGGGTGTGAAGGAAAGGGAAGGATGAGTGTATCATGAGGCAGCGAATGGGAGGCTTGGGAAGTTCAGGTAAGGGAGGGGCCCGTGTGGTTGGCGATTAGGGAGTATGTGGGCTCAGTCGGCGATTGATGAGGCGTTGCACTTCCTCCCAAAGAAGGCGCCGGTAAGCAATGTGAGCGGCCTCCTCTTTGGCGAGACCGAGCCGTTTACCCTCGCCCCGACCATACACTTGGCCGTCAACTGTGAGCTGCATGTAAGAATCAAGCGGACGGGGAGAGAAGTGAAACGAACAGATGCAGGCAGCATGCCAGGTAGGGGCATCATCGGGCCCAACCTTCTGCTCGTCCCAGGACAGTTTGTCTTTCGATTTGCGAGGCTGCAACCAGTTGCAGAGTTGCTGCCGATAGTGATGGCCGCTGGGAATGGAGGAAGGGAAGGGAATGGGAATAGGAATAGAAGGAAGGTGGTCGCTCATCTTTTCGCGCTGTCCCAGCCCCCTGCTCGTCGTCACTCGAGTTATTATACCCTTGCATTTGGGAGGAGGAAAACTCGAGAGGTTGGATGCCGGCTGTCGTCCCGAATAGTTGTGAAAGAGATCCACATAGGCGTTATGGTAAATGAGACCGGGTGTATACGAACCGGCTTGATTGTTTCCAGCAAAATCCACCAATTGAGCCATGACACACTGAGGACGCCGTCTGTCAGTGCCGCCGATAACAACAGTTTTCGTAAGCACCGTTCCCGGAAGGGTGAGGATAACCGAATGATAAGATCGCAGAAGCCCACATCGCGAGGGAGGGGGCGCTGGCGGAGCAAGAAAGGGGGGGCCGAGAGTGTTTGCTCTGTAAGCCAGAAGTTACCACAACCACGGTGAACTCAAAAAAGTCTGGGATAGATCTGACGGCTGGCCGGGTCCGATTGGGTATTGCAAATTTTCTTTCCTAATCCTAACCACCCGTTCATTCAGAAATGGTGTGCATTGCAAGCAGACGACGACATGGGAGAGCCCCGATGAAGCAATAAACTTATCCCAAGTCATTTCCGTTGGCGCAGATACTAGCGTCACGGGAATGAGTTACGGCGTCGAAGGGTCAACATCGATATCCTAGGAGAGGGGTTGGAAAATAGCGCCTCCAGTGCCATCAGAGCTGCTTCGTCCTTCGCTTTCCCCTTTGTTCGTGCTCTCCCATTCCCTAGTTCCTTGTCTTTAACTGTAGGGGATGAGTAGGGCCCAGAAAATTGCCTAGAAGAAGGACCAACCAAGGCAAATCGTATACCAAACGGGATTGTGTGGAGGACCTTGACGAGTGATAATCCATCGAAAGTCGTTGATCATCCCCATGGACTGGAGAAAGTTGTTCAGTCGTTGACGTGGATCTGTAGGACAAACAGTAAGCGAATAGACAAACCCATGGGAAAGGAATGAACGAAACATACGGTCGTTGTCTGACATGTGGGCGAAAGGGTTGTCGCTCAGAGTCGTGTATGCCGAATCTTTATACCCATCGCCCTGTGCTACCATCTCCAGTCCAGGTCGGGTTTCAACGTTCACATTGGAAAGAGAACCAGATTTCGCTCGTGTCGAAGCGAAATTATCTGCTGTGCTGTAACATCGGGTCCGGCATCGGACAGCAGCCAGGTGGATGGGGAGGAGGGTGACATGGTACAACATACGTCTAAGGGTCGTATACTTTGAGGGTGTTCCGGCGGCCGAAGTAGATCCATGATTGGAGAGATATGGAAATGATAAAGAAAAATGAAACGATCGTCCCGATAAGGAAAGTAAAATACAAGTTTCGCACACAGGTCTCATGCCTTTCTCTGGGGGAATGAAATTATATTCGACGTTGCTGGTAAGGTGGGTACTACCGCCGACGACGAAAACTGGTAGAAGGCACGCCAGGGTATCCGTACGATAAGCTTCGCTGCAGTAACTAGTTTGTAAAGTTGAGAGCAGAGAGACGCCTCAATACTTGACGGGCGGCTTCCTCCTTGGCTGCACCCAAAGTCCCCCTGGTGCCACGACCGTACTCCATACCATCGACTATAAGCGGGGGTCAGATGGGAACACACTAGACAGTTGGGTGACTGACGAGACGCGATAACGGTCCAAGTGGGACTGTGTTCAAAACCTCCTTTGATAGGTTCCCCCCAGTGGAGGCGACCAGTACCACCGTTGGCTTGCAAGAGATTGTTCAACTGCATTCGATAGTCTGGAGAGGGGTTCGGTCAGCCTTGAAAACTTGTTTGAGCCATAGAACGAACGATTTGGAGAACTCATTCTGGATGGGGTACTCCCACCTCGTTCATCTAGGCTTTTATACTTTACATTGTCGCTCGGGGCAATGAGAGGTGCCCAGAGCCCTGCTCTTCGTCGGCGCGTATGTGTCGCGGTCACACGGGCCACGTACTTGGGTCAAAAAAAGCCAGGGCTAGGACCGGGATGGATAGTACGAATGAGGCACGGCGAGGCGAAAATTGCCGAATGCGAGAATAAACTCACCTTCCGGAGCGACATTCCGACAGTCAGCAGCACACCGTAAAAACCTGAAAAGTAGCGCATGGGCACACCGACCCCAAGGTTCTCCCAGTGATTTTCGGTAACACCAGTCGGAGATGCGTCGTCTAAATGGTATAGTTCGCGCCCCGAGATCCATGTCTTGTGGTAGTAAAAAAAAAACCCCTGGCGATAAATCGCCGACAATGCAGGGCACGCTGTAGGACGGGGTTTGAGTTCCCAAAGCGAGGGACTGAAACTCCGACAAATGGGCAACTATCGCTTCACAGGCGCGGCGCTGTCCACCGAGCTCGCCCAATGTCTCTGCGGAGACTGATAGAAGGATGTAGAGAGGGTAGCACCCCAGATATCTACAAATGAGACCACAAGACCCAAAAAACGAGCGGAAGGTTGTATTCCCAGATAGACGAGTCGGAGCTCCGGCGTCTAGTTGGCTCGATGCCGTGGTCGGGATGGTGGGTCAAACGCCTGCCTGTATGCTCGCGTCTATATCACTCAACCTCCTGAGATCGAAGTGGCATGAAGAGCCTTTGATCGATCGGCTCGGGTGCAGTTACCTCGAGATGCATGTGCCGTGACCTGAAAATTTTCACTAATACGAACTGGTCTCACCCTAATACGCGGAGACTTAAAAAGGTTGCACTAACGATGGCGGCTGCAACCTTGGCTACCGGATTTCGGCGCCGAGATGTGTGACACCGATGACCTTAGTCGCGATCAAGGTTTGAAGCGAGAAAACTCATTATACAGAAACACCGTCACTGGGTGTTATGGAACACGGATTGGATCCAAGATTTCCTCGACGAAGGAGCGGATTTTGAGGTGACGTGAAAGGAAAAACTGAGCGCTAATTGCAATTTATCAGGCCGGGTTGAGAGGTTACGATATCGCGGAGGTAAAGAGGGGGGTGCGCTGGAAAAGTACTGGCGAAGGAACCGAGGATGGTGTTGTGCGGGCCGATGCGTCCTATCAACCAGAAGCAAAGCGACCCGTGCTAGCCATATTTTTGAAGCTGAACGTTCTGAGTACTTTGCGGGCCGCTTCCTCCTTTGCCGCTGCAAGAGTGCTGGCCTCGGCCCTACTCCACTCGACGCCATCGACTACGAAGTGGGGTTAGGACGACCAGGAGACGGTTCACAGGGGGACGTACTAAGACATATAGCGGTCCAAGTTGGGTCGTTTTGAGGTCCGACCCGGAAACTCTCCCAATCAAGGCGCTCGGGTCCGCCGTTAACCTGGAGCCAATTGTTTAACTGTGTTCTGTGGTCTACATGAAGTGGTGAGGATCTGGGCTCCGGCTCCGGCTTGATATGAAAGAACGTACGTTGAGTGGTCTGGTTCATCACGTTTGTCTTTCCTTCGGTTTTGCAGACGACCTTTCATTTATATTCCCATAATACCCAAAGCCCTACTGTCTGTGGGCAGATAACATCCCAGACAAGTGAGAGTTAAGTGAGTATAACCGGAGGTCGGACCTCACGAGAGCCGGTTTGTTGTTGTGACTACTAGGTCGCTCCGGAACGGAAACGAAGCGTGGTACAGGGCGCATTCCGAGTAGTTGGGTCCCGGCATCCTTTCAATCCAGATTTCCAAGTACGCATTCGCAAAAAGAAACGTTTCACAGCCAGCGGTTATACGAGCGGCGCGATTTAGCCGACAATCGTATATGAGAGTTTCGCCGGGCGTGGGGGATCGAATATCATAGAACATCTCTGAGGGAGCCGACTTGTCTCCCATTAGGAGTTGAAAGATGCTGCACGGCGAAGCGGTAGGTTGTCTGACGGCAGGCCGTGGCCACAAAACTCAAAATGGTGTGGGTCCTTCAATCGAGCGCCGTCTGCATGTCGCAATTTTCTCACGGGAATTATAATCGATTATAATCAAAGTCACGCTAAGATCCCGTTTTTATTGGATTAAAACGGATTATAATGGATTATAATTCGATTTTAATGCATTTTAACTCGATTTTAACTATTTAACGACCCTCTTTGATTATAATCCCTGTGAGAAATTTGGGACACAGGTGCCGGTGATCGGTGGCATTACCACCGCCAGTATCAGTTCCCCATAGATACATTATCCTATGTAGATAAGCAGACCCAGTTTCAATTGAGCATCAAGGTAGCAGCATAGTCGCACAGTGTCGAGAGAACACACTGCTTGACCGGTGGTTATGTAACCCATGTCCTTATACCTGGAGCTGGAAATGACACAGAACTGTACAGAATGGTTCTTGCAGCCCTGAAACAACGAACGCAGATACGATGGAATACGTAGGTTATGACATTGGAGGGTACAAAAAAATCAGAATGAAAGCGACGACAAAGGTGATGGAAACCAGCGTATGGACATCTGCGTCGGATAGTGCCTAAGCTACCATCCCCGTACGTTGACGGAAATTTTGGAACAAGAGTGCTCTGTGTGTCATATGCGCAGCTCTTTCCTTCGCGTGTCCCAAGGTGTGACCGGACGCCCTGCCGTACTCGGTTTCGTCAACTGTGGGCTTGGAGTAAGTCGAGGGCAGCGTCGCTGTATAAGAAAATACCTACTGTAGCAGATGGCAGTCCAGATTAATTCATGCTGAGGGCCGTGCTGAGATGTTTCCCACCGAAGGCGACGAGGTCCACCGTTTACTTGGAGGAAGTTGTTGAGTTCAGTGCGGTAGTCTATCACGTCCGTTAGCGTCAGAAACAAGCAAGGATGCCAAGGAAAGACGAACGATGCTGGGGCCTGGTTGGATCGAAGATATCAAACATGGCGAGGGAAACTCTGTTGTGCTTGGTTGTTGTTTGTTCGTTTGTTGTTGCCAAAATGGTCAACCAATCCCTCCCTCCTTTATACTTCGTTTATTGTTGTACATCGAGCAAGGTAGAAACCCCAAGACCTGGCGAAGGTGACATAGCCGAAGTTTACCGACCCAGAGTCAGATAAAAAGCATAACATATCTTGGAGTAGGCATATATGGCCCGAGCTCGGAGGCGAGAACGAATACGTCTGGGTCACCCAATGTCATCTCTGCCTAAGATACCCTGGGTTTTCGAGAACGGATATTTGGGAGAGGAACGCTCTCCATATAAGCCACACTGCACCGCTACGCGGCTGTGTCGCAAGTGGGAATAGGGCGAGATCCTAGTGCTGAATTAGACAAGCTCTGCAAAGCAACCGAAGTCATAGGGAGAGATGTAAGCCGACGGATTGTCGGCGGTAGAAGACCTGATGAGATCAATTTGTGATCGGATTTGTGCTGAGTGGGGGTCGGAAGTGTCCGGGTCGTGCGTCGGAGTTGGCTGAGTTTAAAGTTGGGGGTGCTACCTTTTTGAAAACACTTTCCGCCAACTTTCTACCATAGCCAAACCCGTTCCTTCCCCTTCAACCATGTTAACGTCCAGGGGCCTCGCCAGAATCCCGCGCTCTGCTAAAAAGGCTCTCAGTTCGGCCAAGAGGACAAATGCGTTCTTCTCGTCCGCGGCCTACCTGTCGAGGGCGTCCCTTCCTTCCGCTTCTTACAACACCTCCAACGCTCGGCCGGTTCGCGCTACCCAGCAGCAAGCTAGTAAGCACTCTTCGGAACGCATTTCGAATATATTCTGACGCATTTATTCGCGTTTTGTAGCGCGCTCTTATGCCACGGAGGCTCCCGGAGCCATCGGTCACGTTAAGACGGTCATCGGTGCCGTCGTAGATGTCCAATTCGAAACCGAGAACTTGCCACCCATCCTTAATGCTCTCGAAGTCCAGGACTTCCACGGTGGTCGTCTCGTTCTCGAGGTTGCTGCTCACCTTGGTGAGAACTCGGTCCGAACCATTGCAATGGACGGTACCGAGGGTCTCGTCCGTGGACAGAAGGTTGTCGACACTGGTGCTCCCATCAGGATTCCCGTTGGAAAGGGTACTTTAGGCCGTATCATGAACGTCATTGGTGAGCCGATCGACGAGCGTGGTCCCATCAAGGGTGTCAAGCTCTCTCCGATTCATGCCGACCCTCCCCCCTTTGTTGAGCAGTCTACCACTGCTGAAGTCTTGGAGACCGGTATTAAGGTCGTCGACTTGCTCGCCCCCTACGCTCGTGGTGGAAAGATTGGTCTGTTTGGTGGTGCCGGTGTCGGCAAGACCGTGTTGATCCAGGAACTCATTAACAACGTCGCCAAAGCTCATGGTGGTTTCTCAATCTTCTGCGGTACGTTTCACCGGTCCTTCACGTGTTAATCGTGCTCATAATTCAGTTAGGTGTCGGTGAGCGTACCCGTGAGGGTAACGACTTATATCACGAAATGATCGAGACTGGTGTCATTAACTTGGAGGGTGACTCCAAGGTCGCCCTGGTCTTCGGTCAGATGAACGAACCCCCCGGTGCTCGTGCTCGCGTTGCTTTGACCGGTCTTACCATCGCCGAGTACTTCCGTGATGAGGAGGGTCAGGATGTGTTGTTGTTCATCGACAATATCTTCCGATTCACCCAGGCCGGTTCCGAGGTGTCTGCCTTGCTTGGTCGTATCCCCTCTGCCGTCGGTTACCAGCCAACCCTCTCCACCGATATGGGTGGCATGTTAGTCCATTCGCCCTTCATGCTACGCTTTACTAACTATTTCCTTCTCAGGCAAGAACGTATCACCACCACTAAGAAGGGTTCGATTACTTCCGTCCAGGCCGTCTACGTTCCCGCCGACGATTTGACTGATCCTGCCCCCGCCACCACCTTCGCTCACTTGGATGCCACCACTGTGTTGTCTCGTTCCATCGCTGAATTGGGTATCTACCCAGCTGTCGATCCTCTGGACTCCAAGTCTCGCATGCTGGATCCCCGTATTGTCGGCCGGGAACACTACGATATTGCCACCGCCGTCCAGAAGATTCTTCAGGACTACAAGTCTCTCCAGGATATCATTGCTATCTTGGGTATGGATGAGTTGTCTGAAGAGGACAAGTTGACTGTATGTACATCATACATCCGTTTACACATCTCTAACTGTATCTCTTACTACAGGTCGAGCGTGCCCGTAAGATCCAGCGTTTCATGTCGCAACCTTTCCAGGTCGCCCAGGTCTTCACCGGTTTCGAGGGCCGACTCGTCTCGCTCAAGGACACCGTTAGGTCTTTCAAGGAGATCCTCGCCGGTACCCACGACTCTCTCCCCGAGTCTGCCTTCTACATGGTTGGCACGATCGAGGACGTCAAAGCCAAAGCCGAGCAGCTCGCTAAGGAGATGGAGAGCTCATAGTCGGGTGTTTTGTCTTTGTTGTCTTTCGTTGTCGGAAAACGCTTTGTGCTATCTGTTGTGACCACCGGCTCAGATCCCACTTTGCTAATACCTTCACGTACTGTTATTACCCGATTGGGCCGGGACTCATAGCTTAGAACTGCAAATATAAAAGTAAAGCATAAAAAGCGAGTTTGTTCCGTTGTGTAGCTGAGAGGGGTGAAATATGGGAGCGGTAAGCACGAGTGGGTGACGGGGTGTTTCCAAGTTAATTTACAGTTAATGATCAGAAAGACGTTTAGTCGTGCTTTTCGTGCAAGTTAACCCAACTACTGTCCACTATAGATGTGTCACCAGCATTGCTCTCAACATCCACATCGTCGTTGCTGTAGGGGTTTGACTGTGTCTCATCACCTGAACTAGACTCTCCATCGTGAGTCTGCGTAGTTACTGTAGCCTCCGATTGAACCTTTGCATGTACTTGGGGCGGAGAAATGGTTCCTTCGTGCATTTTCGTGACAGCCTCCTGTTGTTGTGTCACAGGGTGAGGGAGTTGGTCGGTGGGGATCGTCCTCGTCGGAGTGACAGGCAGCAAACCGTTCCGGACCGAGATCAGGAAGTGTGGGAGGTTGATGAGGGTGTCGAGAATAAATGAGGGGAGCTTGGACGCCAAGGCGTATGTCCCAGCTAAGGATGAAGGTACGTTAATGACCAAAAACCTGAACGTAGATTACGAATCACGGATCACGAATCACGAATCACTTACCACCCGCGCCAACGGAAATCCTATCACCTCTCAACCGACTCCTGAGCTTGTAAAATGCGCTGACGAGAAGCGGGATGTTCGGTCCACTCCCATATGACTGCCCGTTAACGATATTCACGATCGTCCTGACGAAATGCGAAACAGGAGTCGGCTTCCTCAAGTTCCCAACCTGAACGTTTCCACCATTCACAGTCAAGAATGACTGTCCGTATACCGATTTCTCTGAAGCACTCCAATCTCCCATGGATGTTTTGACGTCAATTAGCTCAGATGTTTCCTGGCGGTGATGTTGGTTGTGACCGTCGGTGTCAACAGTGCCAACTTCGACGGTGACGACCCGGATGTTCTTCATTGCCTCAGGGTTGACCATCGACAGGGACGCTATTTTAATCTCCCTCCTCAGGACCTGGAGACCCTGTAGAGTCGCGGATGCGCCCATGGCTTGTGCACCTGCGAAGGGCAACCCAACCCGAGTATCTGTTACAGGAAGGCACACAATGATCGATTGTTTGCCGGCTCCATTAGAAAGAGTATCTCGGGCTCTTGCAGGAGATGAGCGAAGGAGAGGAAGAAGTGCTTGAATCACTTGGAGGGGAACAATGTGGGTGGAGGTGAGATAGGGAAGGTAAGTCGACTCGAGTGGGAGGTGTTCGAGAGGCATTGGGGCGGGGGCGGATGGAGCAGAGAGCGTAAGGAAGGAAATAACGGAGAAGATGTAGGGTTGCGTGGAGGGAGACGCATGCGGGTCTCCAGCAGAGTTGATTGGGAACTTACGGGAGAGACTGGACGCAAGCGAGCGAAGGAAGACCGGAACGGAAGCGGGCTTAAAGAAGGTTCAGTGAGTCGAAGAGGGTTGAAAGATAAAAGGACGTACGTTCGTAGATTCAAGTACCAAAGCCCTGACATAGCCGTGCGTCTTGGACTCGATGGATTCGACAGCGATTGAATTCTCCACACTCGTGATGACAATATAGCCTTTCTTCTCAAGGTCAAGAATCAGCGGCAATCCAATAGGTCTATCTCCTCCCAGAACGACTGGACGATAACAACTCTTAGCTTGTAATGCGGAAAAAGAGATGAGAGACGCACCGACGACCTGTCGACGTTCGCGAGGAATAGATGCGGTCGAGATATTCCTGACCCTCTGCCTCCTGTGGATACGATACTTGTGGGATCCATAACCAACCAGAAGACCAACACTAAGCCCAACACCAAGAACCGTCCAGGGATTTTCCTGACACCAATCGATCGACTTTTCCATCAGGGTCTTCGGGGGAGGGGGTGGTGGCGGTGGCGGTGGTACGTGGAAGTCTCCTAGGCTTGGTACTCGTACGTGGATTTCGGGTAGATTTGGGCCGAAACGAGATACATCGTCCCAGAGGCGATTAAAGGTTTCTCGCACAGCTGGCAGATCTGGGGTCGCCGCGGACAATGAAGCGTAGACGATATCCTCGAGAGACTCGAGAACATCCTCGATATGTTGAACTGAAGGAAACATGGGGGGTGGATATAAGAGAAACGACCCTGCCCACAAGAAGAGGTGCTGACTGCTGAGCGGGCGTGGCTCGGCGGCATCGCCCTCGGTCGGCCCGAGAACCCAAGCCCAGATCAGCCATTCACACGCTTACTACTCCTTCCGATATCGAACGGGAAGACTGATATTATGTGTACACGACAAGAAACTGAGAGAACTACAGCTTACATTGGTTCTCTAACCTTGTCTCAGCCACGAAAGTTGTTCTTCATATCGCGGAGCTCATCCATGATCTCAGGCACAGTGGTACCGCTTGTGGCTTTGCTGTGAACAACGCAACTCGCATCAATGCTCCGCGTTTACTAGATAAATCAAGGGGCGAACTTACCGAACGGCATCGCTATCAAGTCTCATGAATACATTCCATTCCCTCTCGTCTCCGATGGTACCATATCCCTGGGTGATTTTTTTAGAGTCCACTAGTTCCTGAAGGCGCGGCAACGCTTTGTTGATCGGGTCGATGGATTTGGCAAAGGATAGGTTCCCCGCAGTGTACTCATGACCAGAATAGACGAGGGTAGAATCAGGGAGTGTCCCCAGGTAGGTCAGTGCCGTGTGCATCTGCGTGCCATCCCCCTCGAAGAAACGACCACAACCACCGGTGAACAGTGTATCCCCAGTGAAGACCACTGGGGCGGCGCCCGGAAGGGACCTGTCTGTAACGTAGTAGCAGATGGAATCTTGTGTGTGGCACGGGGTCGCAAGGCACCTTCGCCGATCGTGAGTAAATCGCTCCGTCGATCGGAACAAAAATCAGACAGCCTCACTCGACTTGTAGAGACCCAATGGTAAATGCGTCCGTGTCCTTTATAATCTCAGTGACGGCTTTGACCTGGTTACTGCCTCCATAGATGGGTGCATTGGGGAATTCTTTTGCCTATATGGATCGAGAGCGAGGTGAGAAGAGTGCTTGCTGGCTGATAGGCGGAACCTACAAATAGCTAGGGTATGGTGAAACAGTATCAGCAAAGTTTGTCGGGAAGGCTTTGCGGGAAATCAGCCAAATTCACATACGTGATTCCCACCGGAGTGGTCGTCGTGATGGTGTGTGGTGATGCAAGCGACGATTTCAACACCTTGCCCCTGGGCAGATGATGCGACCTTTGGCACGTCGTACGGGTCGACGGCTGCAGCTTTTTTGGATTCCTCGTCGATGAGGAGGTATGCGTAGTTGTCTGATCTTACTGGGATGGAGATCACCTTCATCGCCGTTCTGACCGAGGTGCTTAGGTTTCGCTTGGGCAGGGCCAGTGAGTTGAAACTGCGGGCGGCGAGCGGCAACATTCGATCATGTACTGATCGTTCACGGACGCTTGAGCCCAGAGCATATATACGCATACACACTTGTAACCCATGGTCGCAATCCCGCCATCTCTCTCTCGCCTCTCCCTGGATGACCAACATGGCGGCTTTCTGTGGCACTTGTCCCTCTATCGGTATTTCCTTCTCAATCCCTCCTCACCCATCCCACAGGCTCACATTCTTCAAGGAACTTGCCCAGACTGTGTCAGGGAGAAGGTCGGGCAGGATAAAAAAGAGCATGACAATCTCTGTTGCGACCAGCAAAGCTCGCTATCTTCCACATTTTCTTCTCCGATCCAGACACTTCCGAGTTCTTTGTCGGTCATGGAGGAAAGCCCGAGTAGCACCTCTTCCCAAGATCCCCTGCCGACATGGACAAGCACCACTTCAGAACGCTTTCCATCGACAACTGGATCGTCTGATCACCTGAGCACCGGAACGGGGCTCCATCCTAGTACCTCGCCGTGGCCCAATCCATCATCTCCGCCAAACTACCAGAATCAATTCCCCACATTCCCTTCCCTTATAGGCTCCTCTCTCTCAGCCTCCCCTTCATCATCATCCGAGCCGTCAATCGCCCCGTTCGCGAAAAAACCTGCCAAGTCATTGAATGTAACGGCGATTGCGATCGGGGTCACTGGCGCCGCCTTGCTCCTCACCGTCTGTGCGGTGATACTTTTCTACCTGAGGAGGAGGAAGCAGAAGAAAAAGGTCCCACCCTCCGCGGAATTCATGGATTTTGCTGCCACACGGCAGCCTCCAACGTATCACGAGATGGATTCACCTGCATCCTCGACATTCACTCCCAGAGACGGCATGTCCTTCGTATCCCTCGCTAAGGGCCAATGAAATATAACATACCCGCATCACCCTATTCCCCCCGTCCAGCCACTCTGCCGTGGTCGTCGTGGACAAAGTACCGCCTTTCTTCCGACCTTTTACTTGTGCGTTCCATCCATCGCGTTCTTTCTCTCGATTATCTCTCCTGTCGTTTGTTTTGTTGCATGTATTTATCCTTCGCATTGCTTTCTCGAGTTCTTTTCTGTTTCAGATTTGCTTGTGTGTCCAGTAGTGGACGGGTGACCGATGATTCCCAGAATAGGAAGGGATAGTGTAGTACCCACAAACTGAGTGACTATCCATAAGGTTTGCGACCTGCACAAAGCAGTATCCATGGACTGAGAAGTTACCGTCAGGACCACGCCTTGTCGGGTCGCGAATGGCGCGAAACTCGGCTACTGGCACCCTGATGGGGATATTTCTGCTCTTACGGGTAGTCACTCACTATGCCTGTCTATCTGTACGTACTGCATTTGATCAGGGTGTGTTCTCCCCCCAACAATCTTTCATAATCTGTACGCACACGACTTAATTGTTCATAGTATTAACTCCAATGAACTTTCCATCGACAGCTCGGATAGAAGTAATTTCAGACACCGGCGAAGTCCGTTTGAATCAATCTCCTAAGATCGCTTCTACAACGTTTTCAACTCTCAACTGTCTCAGATCGGTGTACGTCTGAACGAGATTTTTCCGTAAACGAACGACAAGAATCAAGATGGGGTTTGATACTGACCTGACCGCACCCAACGAATACGATCGGTTGTCCAGTCACATAGGTCATTGAGAGTGCTGCGCCGACCTATACGAGAATTACCATCAACATCGCCCCATGTAAACCAGTGAAGTGTACGAACCTTATCATCGACGGTGTCCCACTTGGTCACCAACATTCCGTCAATCCCTCGCTCTTTCCCGGTCCCGGAGGCCGCGGAGAAATCTTTCAAAGCTCGGTCGAACTTGGTCAACTGATCAACGGCTTCGTTACCAACCAAAGCCTCCCCAACGAACAAGATCTTATCCGGGGAATTGATGGCGACCAGCTTGGCCAAGGCACGCATCAAAGGCTGTCAATTACAGAAATAAGATCAGTTGTAAGCCAGAAAACAAATATACTCCGATAGCAGATGGGACAACCGTACCTCGTTATCCTGCATCCGGCCAGCCGTGTCGATCAAAACGACGTCAAACTCGTTATCTCGGGCATAGGCAATCGCTTCCTTGGCAATTCCAGCCGCATCCTTCCCATATCCCTTCTCGAAGAGCTCAACACGGCCCTTACTTCCTGTCGGTCCATCGACGCCGAGCATGCTCAAGTTACGAACATGCACGCGAAGCTGTTCTACTGCACCGCTCCTGCGTGGTTGATCACTCTTCAGCGTCAAGTTCCGGGATCAAAACGGGGGAAGACTCACCTGAAGGTGTCGCATGCAGCAATCAAGACCTTCATACCGTTCTGAATGAGCCAAAAGCAGACCTTGGATAGGTTTGTACTCTTCCCTACTCCGTTAACACCGACAAACGTGATGCTGTATGGCATCCTTTGTTGGGTGGAAGGTAATGACGAAGAAAGTTTCGTACGGATAGAAAGTAAGAGGTCGGTAGAAGTCTTGGGGGTGAGGATCCGTGTGATAGATGTTGCCAGAGCAGAACGAAAAGCAGCATTCGTAGCTGTGTTGTGTTATTAGTTTCACCAACCGGGACGGATGGAGGGGTCGTAACGTACTCTGGAAGCCCCCAACTTTCTGACCGACGAGACTCTCCCCAACACCCTCACACACCTTCTCCGCAATCTCCTTTGCGACGTTCTTCTTCATCAAGTGCTGTTTCATACCTTCCAATATCGGCTTCAAATCTTCCTCAGTCAAGGTCTTCGACCCCGTTAATCTTGCAAACAGGGACCCAAAGCTCGAACCGAACGTCCCAGTGGAAGCCTGTCCCTTTTCCTTTAGAGAGACTGAGTCGAGGGCCTGGGAGATGAATTTATCCATCTCATCCCCTTTCTCGCCTTTGTTGCCAAACTCCCAATCTTTTACTTCATACATCCCATCCACGGTCCGCGTGCCAAAGGATGCGCGATCTACGAGACCGGAGACGTCAACTTTGGAGGGCGAAGCAGGATTGTTTCCACCAGGCTTGTCTGAGCTATAATCCAGAGAAGCCATGTCGCCTTCAGTAGGGACTTCGTCACCCCACTTGCGGCCAACCTTGGCCTTCTTTTTCTTAGTAGCGACGGCAGGGGTGTCGGAACTACCGCGCGGATGGGTCAGAAAGTGTCGGGGGGGGGTCATACGAAAAACTTGACTGACTCTGATCCTGGGTGACTGTCCCTGCCGCTCCCAGAGTCGAAGCGTTGAGCCCCACCTCGACCGCTAACTCGTCTTCCGCCACGGCCGCGCAATCTATTCTTCAAAGCTTGGACGTTTCGCGCAATTTTCCGTTCGTCCGTTGCGTTGTCCTCAGATTGTGATGGGACTACATCAAATCAGTCGACATAGATCAAGGAAACCGGAGACATACTGGTGCTGGGGCCGTCGGAGGGAGGTGTGGTATCTCCAGTAATACGCTGAACTGAGGGCTTATTCCGGGACCTTCGTTCCTGTTTCGTTAAAGTCATGAGCATAGGAGCGGTGATAATGTACTGTTAGGCAACCGCACCTGAGCAGCCTTGTCCTCGAAGTTCTTCAACAACTTGTCAAACATCTGGTCCCAGTCCTTGAAAACTTGCGTAAAATCCCATGACGTAGGAATCCCTGCAGGTACAGCCTTGCCAGCATTGATCGTATGTAATGATGCCACGAAGGATCGCAAAAACGGTTCAAATAACTTGATGAAAACAGATTTGAGGGCCGCGAGGAGGTCTTCGACGTAAGTCAACTGTAAAATGCGCTGGTACGCAACCTGCAGTCGATGAACGAATGAGACAGGCAGAGTGAATGAGTATAGGTGGTCACGAGATGGTAAACCTAAAAGTGAGACCGGACGCACGACAAAGATAAGCTCGAGCTCATTGAAGAACGTCCAGCGAACTGCATAACCATCTTTCTCGTAGTGATCCTCGGCGGTCTTTCCCTCTATCAAAGTATCCCGGACGAGGGAGTTCACGGGTGACGCCGCGGAAGACGCAAGCTGCGAAGCTGCAGGTGTGAACGACCTTGACCACAACACAATTCCACCTGGTTTCATTTGACGTTCAGCCTAACTATTCCCCTGCAGTCCTTGAGTTCTTACCCTTGTGCGATATCGAACAGTGGTCTAACATTGCAAAAGACGGGGAACGGGAGAAAGATGGATTGACGGATCACGTGGACTACTGGAGCACAGCATAGGTCGTACATTCAAGTTATCTACGGGTCTCTCCAACTGGAGTACCTCAGGACGTCTCGTTCTCTTCTAGCCACTTCCGCACGTCCTTCTTGGAAATCATCCCCATCGGTCGAAGCTGTTCCTCGAGTGTCCGGGGACGGTACAACCGCATGATATACCCGGACACGCTCCAGATATCTTCCCATTCCGCGTCAAAAAGAGTCCACCAACAGTGCGGAGGCTTCGAAGGTAGTGCAATATCACAGTGGCGTGTTGTAAGCAGTATTGCCGCGCTGATAATTGTTGGTACAGCGTACAATGCATACACAGGTGTCTGTAACCTAGGGGACGTTCAATCCAGAGCGGTCACGAAGAAAGCGTAAGACGCACGTGTCATTAAGGTATCCCCATGCTTGCCGACAAACGTCGTCACGTGCGGTTAGACCGAGTAATCGCAAATAGTTGACGAGAGTTCCGTATGGCAGAACAACATTCACATTGAATCCCAACCGCTTGAGAATCTGCATCTCGGAGACCACCAACGCGTCCTTGAGATCATAAAAAGTGTTCCCAAAATATGACATGGGAACGTATTTCAGTTCTGGTGGGTGAGGGTCCCGAGAAACGAGAATTTTGCGCTTGTGTGCAGTCCGTTGGATGAGGATGTCATACACATTAATTAGGTCGCGCATTCTAACAGGACACTCTTGGAGCTTCGATGCAAGGTACAGAGCACCCATCCCGATGTCCTAGAAGAAGTAAAACAAAAAAGTGAGGGTGCTAGTCGAAACGCGTTAAAAGACTGGTCGTGGTGAAAACGGGGAAGGAACCAGACTGACACCAATGCCGAACTGCTTCATGGACGTCACGAACCAGAACCGATGAAATAGTATCTGCGCCGTAGCAACAGCGACTTGTTTTCTTCGGGGTCTTCAGAGCTAGTCCAAGTTTCCCAGACGTTGAGACCACGTACTGGTTCAGTAAAACTCCAGCCTCAGCGATCAACTTGCAGCCATAAGCACGGAGATCCTCTTCAAGCTCAGCCGAAATTCCGTCCAGCCTTGAAGGTGTATTTTCGACTTGCTCGAACGAAGCCAGGGGGTACAGATCGACAGACATTGGAGGAGGCGGAAGGCAACCTTGGCTTTTACGATCATAATCACTGACATGTCTGGCTTACCTCCAAAGCCCGACTTCGATTTGCGCGACGACGACAGACGGTCACCTCCCCGCCGTTCAGAACGCCCTGACCACGACCGTAGAGTATCCTCTTCACGTGTGCCACCGCCTCTAGCCGATTCCTACGTTGCATCAAGCGGGGACACATACGTTCCAAGACACGATGAACGACCTCGTCGGCCGTCTCCACCGCCGAGGTCCTGGAGAGACCCTCCCAGAAGAGCCTCGCCACTACGACGAGATGAATGGAGACATAGAGACGAACTAGTAGACAGGCGGCGTGATCATCCGCCGCGTTCTCGCGATTACCCCAGGAGCGGACCACACGACCGCGACTGGCGGCGCGATAGGGATTATGACGACCGGGACAGACGCTACTCGCGAAGGAGTCCTAGTCCTTATGACAGGGACCGGAGGTGGTCCTCACGAGGGTCTCCTTCACCACCTCGTAGGTCAAGTGCGTCCACGATTAAAACCCCATACACAGCAATGCTCACCCACCAAATATTCACTACAGCGTACGATTATAGGAGGCGTTCGCCACCACACCATTCTCGGCGTTCAGCATCACCTCGTCACAGGAGGCCGTCCCCGGGAAGGAGGGAAGACGGTCGATTCTCCCCAAGACGCCCACCCCCACGGGATGACGATCGGGAGGGAAGGCCGACTTATCGTCATAGCCGCAGCCGTACCCCCCGGCAACCTGCCCCACGAGTCGAAGTTCAGCTTACTGAATCGACTTCTGGAGTTCACGCTTCTGCTCCTGTTGAAGGGGTAGAGGTATCTCCAAACCCCTCATCGCACCATAGTCAAAAGTCCCTAGATCAATCGAACGAACCTTCCGAGATCCATGTGCCAAAGTCTTCAATACCCATCGAAGTCGCACCAGAGTCAACGGTTAGCACAGATGTAACCATGGTGGATGTTCAGCCTCCGACCCAACCCAAAGCTTTTGCTGTGTGCACCACAATACCTCCCACTCAACCTAAAAACTTCAATCGGCCCCCACCAACTGGACCCCGGTTGGTCTCTACCTCCCCGGGACAACTACACCCATCACATCAGCCACCGATACCGGAAACACGCTCTCCTCCTGCCCCGACACAACCTGATCCTGGTCCCGCAATTACGGACGATCCGGTTGAAGAAGAACCCGAAATTAAACTGCCTACAATACAACAATTTGCATTGCCGGTCCCATCAGGAAAGGAAAACAGCGTCAAAAATCTCGACAAGACGGTAAACCAATCCAATCTCATGCGGTGTCGTTTTTCTTATGCTCTCCGAAGATCGATGAACTTTTGCGGAAAAGTTATCTAATGCACGTAGAATGTAGCGAAACTTTGAAGGCAACTCGGAAAGCCCTACATGAGCAGGAGATGGCGGAGATCGAGTTGGCTGCAGCAAGGATGCGGAGAGAGGTGGCTGATTCCCAATTAGAGAAGGCCAGGCTCGGTTTACTGGGGATTGACTATGATGGGGTCTCGGGTTTGATGATAACTGAGTAGGTAGATTGAGTTGATTATCACTGAACACGAGTACATTACAGTCCGTCCTACGCGTGTGGGAGTATGGAGAGGTATGCCCATAGCCATAGATGCCTTGTAACGTTTGACGAGCGGCGTCACCCTTAGTCCTTTGGTATGGGAGTGCATTCCATGTGAGTTCATGGGGGTCTGACGACTCAGAGTCCATCCTCAACTGGCGTAGGAAGATGAATTGATTCAGCGGAGAACGAGTCCGTACATGATTTGGACACCGTTATACGTTCTCTCCTACCTTTCCCAAGCTCCCTACAAGTTTCTGACTCTGACGAACCCCTTTCGCTCTC
The DNA here is from genome assembly GCA_014904855.1 of Thelephora ganbajun. Classification (NCBI taxonomy): domain Eukaryota; kingdom Fungi; phylum Basidiomycota; class Agaricomycetes; order Thelephorales; family Thelephoraceae; genus Thelephora; species Thelephora ganbajun. The sequence goes on along the minus strand of MU117966.1, from coordinate 255,452 downwards.
GAACGTAAACTTGTTATGGGGTGTTCTCTGACCGTTCCCGGTCAATTATCTACCAAAGGACAAGAAGTAGGTGTCGTCACACCCCTACAAGTGCTTTGAGTTGCTGTTCTAGTGGTGATTTTACCATTTCGTGGTCGGGGTATGCAGAAGTTCGTGGATGGCTTTAGCGATTAATGGTGTGACATCATATTTAAGCGGTGTGTATTCACAAACTCCGGTTGACGAGCGGGGGTCCCAATGATGTTCGGTGTGGTAGGCTTGGCAGTAGATATTTGCATGCATGTATGTTTTAATTTCCACGCCCGGCCATACGGCCACCCTTAAGGTCCTTGTCGCTGTTTGACGTTCACTGAGTGAGTAACATTGAGTGAGACGGATGGAAGAATGCCCGTACATTGTGAGTCCAACCATCGCCTCGCCCAAACCTTCCGAAACATCAGCAAGGACCTTTGGATTGTTGTAATGCGTGACCTTGTTGACCGTCAACAAGTCGAACGGGACTTGTTGAAGGATTGAGCTTACCGCCTGAACAATAGCACGGGCCCGCTTAGCGGGGTCACCAGACTGAGGAGCGGTTAGTTAAACTCGGGAAAACCAGAAAGCCGACAGGCTCAAATCACCAAGAAGATTCCCGAACCGACGAACACTAAAGCAAAGGAATCAGCAAAAAGTTGACCGGACCAGCTTGGACATGCTCACCTCCGTCACAACCCAGCTGCATCATGAGAGCGGCATCGGCTTTGGATACCATCAATACACAATGACGGTGAGACGTATGAGAAACAACGCACCAGGGGTCGCGATACCGCCAGCCGCAAAGTTTACCACTGGGAGGCGCTTTAACCTCGCAGTCTCCTTCAGGAGGTGGAATGGAGCCTGGATCTCCTTGGCATACGCATAGAGCTCTTCTTCGCTCATGACACCAGCTTTTCTGATCTCACTCATGACAGAACGCTGGTGTCGGACAGCCTCGACTACATTTCCGGTACCGGCCTCACCCTTTGTTCGGATGAAAGCAGCGCCCTCAGAAATACGACGGAGGGCCTCTCCCAAATTCCTGGCACCGCAGACGAATGGCACTTTGAATGAGTGTTTGTTGACGTGGTTCTCCTCATCCGCGGGGGTCAAGACCTCGGACTCGTCGATATAATCGATACCAATTTGTTGAAGGATCTGTAACACCGGAGTCAGACGAAGGATCATATGGTGTTAGGGACCCGAGTGCTTACTTGAGCCTCGACGAAATGGCCAATTCGGATCTTGGCCATGACAGGGATCGTAACAGCATCCATGATGGACTTGATCATCTCTGGGTCACTCTGCCGTACCTGTGTCAATAGAGAGAATACTCGAGGTTAGAGGGCTCGCACCATTCGAGCGACTCCACCGTGGTGGCGGATATCTGCTGGTACACGTTCCAGTGCCATGACCGCGCAAGCTCCGGCCTCTTCCGCAATGCGAGCCTGACGGAATTGTGTTTTATTTCAACCGAAAGGGAAAGTAGCCTGCTATACCTGTTCAGCGTTTACAACATCCATGATCACCCCACCCTAGATATTACGTTTGTAAGGATCCGACGCTCAGAAGAAGAAGTGCGTCGCAAACCTTGAGCATTTGGGCCAATCCGGACTTGACCTGTTTCCTTGATCGTCAGGGCCGACAGTAACAAAGTGGGCAGATAGCATACACCAAAAGTTCCCACTGCGGTGTTTCCGATACCTCCATCCTTCTGGGTCCTGGCTGGGGCCGGTAGTGGGGTACTAGTCGTACCGACACCCTGAACACTAGTTTGGCTTTGGGGGGTGTTGTTTGCGGGCGTCGACATTCCTCGATGGATGAGGGGCGGGGATGAAGGAGGGGGACAAAAAATCTAATCTGACTCGCCATGGTCCCATCACTTGATTTGGAAGTGGCCTGATCGACACGGGGTATTGGACATGGTACCGGTACTATACTGACCGAGAACGACGAGTCCTTTCGCTTGGTTTTCCCTTCGAATTCTGACATCGAGGTGCTTTTTTGTTGTATTTGTTGTGAGTAGCTTCGAGTGCCGGAGCGCGGGCATGCCTAACGATACGCGACCACGTACTACGGAGTCACTGGTGGGAACGCTTACCCCGAACGAAGTAACTCATTGGTGACGAACGCTGCCACTGTTAAACCTCATTGTAGGTTTACAATTGCATACATAACCCAAACGTCCGCTGTATGAGGTGTACCTGATCACGGGGTTTTGGGTCGAATATACACATGCTGTTCTCCCGGAGCTTACATGTCAAACCTTTTACCTACGAGGTGCTTTCGGACCGTGTTCGCCTCACCTCTCCCACCGATGTTAAAGGTTACGTTGAACGGCGTTGAGACCGTAATACCTGAGGACCCCGGACAGGGTAATAGCGTCAACAATGGGCATGGGGCATGACGTTGGGTTTACACAATGCATCCCCTTGGGTCTTTCGCTGGCAATGACGATTGAAGAGATTATCAATTTTGGCGGAAGCACGTCATGTCGCCATCGTCAGATCTAACCCAAACTGCACGCCTTTCTGTTGCGTCCGGAATAGTTTCTTTTTACCGAAATCCTCTGCTCACGAATCGCGCAAGATTAGGGTGACGGTGAGTTATCAGATATCAGCGGTCGATCACTCGGGACATGTCCATCCGAACCACGTGACAGATCCCAAAACGTCAGCGACCTTAGTCTCCGCATTCTATCATCCAGTTGCACTTGTCGCCGTCGTCCATTCGGCAGACAGCTATTCACATAATCAAAATGTTGTCCACACTGCGCCGGTCGACTTTGTACGTCGCAAAGAGGAGAGCTTTGGCCCGCGCCACAACCAGCAGCGTTCCCAGAAGGACCTTGGTTCAGCCATCCGGAGCTGACAGGGCGAGCATTGTGGACGTCCCATCCACGTACCAGGATGACAACTTGTTCAGCCCTCGGCCGGGTGGGTCTATACACGTCAAACACCCTTGAGCTTAACTCATCGAAAGATCACTTTCAGACATGCTTGGCTTCAAGTTAGAGGCGCCTCGTCGAGAGGGAATTTTGAAGGACAAAGCCCGACCGATCTATCTGGATATGCAGGTTCGATACAGTTTGACCAAATTGTGCCTCTTTTGACCTGGTCTTACTCAGGCAACGACACCTGTAGACCCCCGAGTGCTCGACGCGATGCTCCCTTACATGACGGACCAATACGGAAACCCACACAGTCGGACTCACGCTTACGGTTGGGAGGCTGACAAAGCTGTTGAGGAGGCTAGGAAGGCACGTCGAACCCGTCTTCTTTGTGGCATGAGATCTCAGTATACCTTTTTTTTTCTTTTTTTTGAGCAGAACATTGCCGATCTCATTGGTGCCGACCCTAAAGATATTGTTTTCACTTCTGGCGCAACCGAATCCAACAACATGTCTATCAAGGGCGTTGCTAGGTTTAACAAGGAGAAAAAGCGTCATATAATTACCACCCAAACCGTAAGCCGGCTGCAACATGACCTCTCAACTCAATTAGACTCGTGATTTTCCAAAATAGGAACACAAGTGTGTCCTTGATTCTTGTAGAAAGTTACAAGAAGAGGATTTCGATGTCACCTACCTCGGCGTCCAACAGAATGGTGTCCTTGATCTCCAAGAACTCGAAGCTGCGATTCGCCCCGACACTTCCCTCGTTTCTGTGATGTCGGTGAATAACGAGACCGGCGTCATCCAACCCATCAAGGAGATCGGCGCTATCGTACGCAAGCACCGCGGGGTATACTTCCATACCGATGCAGCTCAAGCGGTGGGGAAGATCCCTCTCGACGTCAATGAGATGAACATCGACCTGATGAGCATCTCTGGTCACAAAATATATGGTCCCAAGGGTATTGGTGCTGCGTACGTCAGGCGGCGCCCCAGGGTCAGGTTAGAGCCTATTTTGAGCGGTGGTGGTCAGGAGCGAGGGTTGCGCAGCGGCACGTTACCCGCTGCTCTTGCTGTTGGAATGGGCGAAGCTGCTCGGATAGCAAAGATTGAGATGGCTGTGAGTGTTTATCAATCTCGTAAGGCCATGACGAAATCTGCGCACTGTCACATCGTGGACGGAGAGAGCTAAGTCGCGTCATCGATATGCCCCCTTGGGTCATCGGTGGAGCCGACGTTAGCGAGGATCCTTTGTGCAGGGGTACTGAGCCGTCCGCCTCCCTCGCACTTTACCGAGATGATGCTCACCCGTCACTTCGCAGCGGGACCATGCCACAGTCCAAAGACTGGCTCAGCACCTCATAGATGGACTCGAGTCTAGGATTGACCACGTCGTCCGAAACGGTGATGTTAATGGCTATCCTGGATGCGTCAACCTCAGCTTCGCGTATGTCGAGGGCGAAAGTCTTCTCATGGCCTTGAAGGATATCGCCCTCTCCTCTGGGAGCGCCTGCACATCAGCGTCGCTGGAACCATCGTATGTACTCAGGGCGCTGGGAGCGGCTGAAGACATGGCCCATTCTTCCTTACGATTCGGCTTTGGCCGATTTACGACTGAAGCGGAAGTCGATTTCGTTGTTGAAAAACTTGTTGCGACCGTCCAAAAACTGAGGGACATGAGGTATGTGCCTACTTAATTCTACAGCGATTGTCAGTTGATCGTTTCTTGTCAGTCCCCTCTGGGAGATGGTACAAGAGGGTATTGACATCAATGCCATTGACTGGGCTCAACACTGAGCGACTTCTTTTCCACTACCGATACTCTTATGGTTTTTACTTATTGTACCTCCTCCTATACATCGGAAAAATAAACGAAAGATTTTGGTAGATTTTCGGCTCTCATGAGTACATTCCGACAGATCCCTGTATATCTTGATGTACTTTTAACTACTACGATCCGTCATGATCACCTCATGAGGTTTGACTGGTTTTTCCGATGAAAACGCGTATGTATTACCCTAGGCCCGTATCCCGGAAAATGCTTACCCCTGCGTGCACGGACCAATCGCGGGTTGGTGTATTTGATTGAGAACGAAAATTTGAACTCCGATCTACTCACGCCTCTCTCCTTCCTCCATCCACTTCCTGCTGTCAGCTATGGCCCGCAGATTGTATCTTGGTCGTACGTGAAACACTGAAGTTGAGGATTATTGCTGCTCACGACCGACCTCCAGGTTTGCCTGTGGACGCTCGCTCTGACGATGTCGCGAAGTTTTTCGATGGCTATGGCCGTATTGTTGATGTTCGTGTCATGACTGGTAAGTGAAGGACGCTGTAATGCAACGTGTACTGCTCAACAATTTCGTGTTTCCAGGCTTTGGCTTCGTTGAGTTCGAAAACAGTCGCGTAAGTTGCTGCATTCGTTCTCCCCACTCTTCAGATCAGCGTCGACCATTTGTTATGACAGGACGCTGAGGATGCCTTGAACGCCTTCAATGGAAAGAGCTTCATGGGTACCAAGTATGTACCTTCCTGCCTAGCTGCCGTGGAAAGGAACTGACCCTGACCACAGCATTGTTGTCGAGTTCGCTAAGGAGAGCCGACCAAAACGGGACACCTACGACGCCGACCGTGCCGTTCGGGCTAGAAGACCGCCCGGCCATCGCCTTATCGTGTCGGGGATTTCTCGGGACACTAGTTGGCAGGTATGAATTTTCCCTTTTCGGACGTGGTAACACCCCGCTCCCACCTCCAACTTTATCCTCCGGAGAGCACCGGGTTTACAACAGCTTCATTCGTGACCTTATGATTTCGGCCCGCTTGGGACTTGGATCCGTCTCCGTGCTGTTGGAACTCGCATTGGTTTCCGGACACCAACCCATGAAGGCCTGATCTTGACGCAATATTTCTCGCACCATAGGATCTCAAGGATTTCGGTCGTGAGGCTGGCAGTGTTTCTTTCGCTGACATAGATCGCGACAACGTTGGTGAAGGGTGAGTATCGGGTTGCTTTGTTCCATTGATAGGTTGCTGACGTTGAATCCAGTATCCTGGAGTACCAATCTCGCGAAGATGTTGAACGTGCTGTGAAGCAGCTTGATGGAAAGGAACTCCGTGGTCAGACCGTCCGAGTTGCTGCTGATAACGATGTACGTCAACTTCGCATATCTATTACTCCCTCTCTTACCATGTTCCTCAGCGTGGCCCTGATAACTACCGTCGGGATGAACGTCGTGATGACCGTTACCGTGATAACCGGGATAGGTATCGTGAGGAGCGCCCTCCCTACCGCCGCGAACGCTCGCGCTCCCCGCCACCCCGTCGTGACGTCGATGAGCGCAGGCCGAGGTCTCCCCCGCGTAGGGAGTTCGACGACCGCCGGTCATCTGGCTACGACAGAAGGGAAGATCGTCGTGCCCCAGAAACCTTTCCTCGTGAGGCCCGTGACGATCGCCGTCGGGACGAAAGGAAGCGGGAAGAAAAGGATGACCGACATGATGACCGTGCTCCCAGGTACTCTAACGGCGATGCGGGCTACAGGTAAAACTAACGCGAAAGAAGTACCTGAAAAGTTCGTTGGAATTTCCCCCTTCGTATTTGGCGAAAGCGATTATTTTGGAGACGTATACATGTATCAGACGCCCTGTGGTTTACCTATCTCCCTGTTTTCCGTTCCGTGGCCCGGCACTCTCGTAGGACGTGTAGCGCACTCCGGATCTTGTTGACTATTCCTATTGGGCTCCCCTTGCAAGTTCCGCAGTATGGTAACCGCAGGCAAGCCCCACACCCAGAAACCCTGGCCCCACGATGGTTCGCTTGTGGGGAATGAACGAGTGTCAGGACTGAAGCGAACTGGCGATGCCGATTGCCTTTACCGGTTGCGATCGCGCATGCTCTCATCGATTGATTGGCGCTTCTTGTTGAGCGGGTTCGGGGAGGGCCAACTTCAACCTCCCTTCGTCTCCCACCTCCCTCGCTCGGGGAAGAAGGAAGAACCGATATCGCCCGTTGGGTCGATTCGTGTGGAGGGGGCCTGATGTATTGCGGAAATCATGGTAAAGTTTCAACTCGGATTCAATCGCAGTAACCTTCGCCTATGAATTCCTGTATCCTTCAGCAATATATTATCATTCCCCGTATGTATTTACAGTTCTTCATGGAATGTAAACGAAGAGGTTCGACCCCTCGCCGAGTCCCCACCAAATCAAGTCGTGCGAATCTCCGGATTCCAACTCTGCTACCGTGTCCGACATCTCCAGGTAAACATCCATCTCCGCCTTCGGAGGCACTTTGAATGTCTTGCGAAGTTTCTGTTGAAGGGTTTGAAGTTTCATCGAGGGCAGGGCTTTGATAATGGTTGGCGGCGTCGAGTGTTCGGGGACCGGGGAACCCTTTGCAAGTGAGTTAGGTATCCGGTGTATGTTCAGGGCTATTTGAGTGGTCATGTCAAGGTTTGAATTCGGTCGACCCTAGTGTAGAATGGACGCACTTATGATGCGGCTGTTCAAATTGTCTTGACGCGGTGTGACGTAAGCCTCCGTCTGACCATATTCTGGGAAGGGTTTCACCCCAAAATAAGGATCAGAGCGGGAAATCGAAATAGCGACGCACTCGCTCGAAGTTCCTGGTATCGGGGGTGGGCCGCAATGGCTGCCTCTTCCGTTTTATATCCTACTTGTACGATGTAGGAGAGGTAAAACAATTCACAGTCCTCCCGCTCTTTCGCCGGGATCTGTCAAAGGATAGGCGAGATGGTCACATCAGAACCAATCTAGCACAGGAGGGGTCGAGCTAAACTTGCAGCTCCTCCATTCAGGGACTTAAGAGCAGGCAGTTTTGCTACGAAGATGGCTCTGCTGTGTTTTTCTGAGATGCGAATAGTAGGGGTGAGAATGCGATCTGTGAACAAGACACGAGTAAGGCTGACCCTCGATGATGGGGTTGCCAGTGATATTCAGCGTCTCCAGTACGGGACAGTGGTCGGCTAGCGCGTTGATGTCGGTCCAATTACGAAGGTTGTTGAACGACAAAGCGAGGGACTTGATGTGAGCCAGTCCCTCCAAGGCCGAGGCATCAGTTCCTTCCGGTTTGGGCAACGGTGGAATGCTCTCGATCGCATTGAGGCTCAGGACTAGATGGTCCACACTGCCTACCACATGGATCCACGGCTAGTCAGATCTAGACACGCCACGAGATTGGGTAAAAGCACGCACGTTGGGTATTTGGCAAGCGATAAGCATATCTCTGACCAATTATTCAGGCTGTTACCGTCAAAATTCACAGTGGACAATTTGGTGTTCGTGGTAGGAGGCATCCGCTCGGTGGTTCCGTCGGATAGATGATCCAATCGGTTGTACCCCAATTCTATGCTGGTTAATTTAGGTAAGCGCGGCAATAAGTATTCAGTGAAATCTATCCATGTCAACAGAGTCTTGTTGAGCTGGAGTTCCTGAAGATTGAGAAACGCGGACGATAGTTCTATTGCGCCCGAAGGAAGTGTAAATCTGTTCTGGCTGATAGGAAGTCGGCTTGTGTATGGACAGGGATAGGATCACAAAGGGTACCCACCTGAGTGCCAATCTTTCGAGAAGAGGAAGCTCGCGAGTTATTTCTGCGATTGTATCCCAGGACGAAATCAAGCTCCTGGCCAGATCAAGGCCGCGGATACCTGAACGCGCGTAAATCATACAACCGAAAAGGATGCAGTTTCGGGAGCACGCACTCGGACAAGTTTTTCCGATTTCACCAGGGGCGTCTGCGGAAGCCACATTCTCCCCATCGAGACTGACCTCACGGAGTTTCTCGACATGGGAGAGTTTGTTTCTGATCTTATCGAGATTCACAGCCTCGACCTCAATCGCGCCATTGGATGAGCCAAGGACGACAAATTCTTGTCCTTGGGATCCATGCAAATCCTCAATGTATTTCGAAAGAAGAGCTCGTGTGAAGGTTATCCCGTATTTGATGGAGGGTGTCTGTCGAATGAATGATCCCGTCCCAGGGATCCTACGAAAACGCGAAAAAGTGAGACAAATACACGACTGCTCCGAAAGTTACCCACGCGCAAGCGAAATACTGAACGCCATCCTTCGCGCCGTCGTGTTTTCCGCGCTGGGGGTCGTCCCACTCAACCCCGAGCCAGGTGCCAGTTGTGCCATGGACTGAACCGACGAACTTGATTGTGCCGATATGTCCTGAGAGAAGTATACGTGTACCAATTTTTGGAGGGCTGACGGTCATCGTTGTTTGTCCAAGGTTATTCTGTAGTAGAATTCTGAGTGAGATCAGCCCTTCATTCACCCATATCCCATGCGACTTGGTGAGAGTCACGGGAGGACTATCGGAGCCGGCCACCGGTGATCGCGTTCCGCTCCCAGTCTCTTCCGTCCGACCTCACCAAACCGTGCAAACTGGAGAAGTCTCCTCCCATGCTGGCTAGAACCTTACGTGCTCGCTCACTTCAGTCCTCGGTAGCAGCAGCTACATGGAGAACCTCGCAAATTGCCCGTCATATGACCCCCACACCATCCCAGGTCTCCGAAGAAGTGTGTTTGAAGTGACCGGAATAACTATTGGCACAACTTCAGTCTGATTTTGCCTCCCATAGGCTCCTGTGTTGTTTGAGTCGAATGGCTCGGTTCGCTCCTATATCCTGAATCGACCAAAGAAGCTCAATGCACTCGACATCACCATGTTGGGGTTACTCAAACCCAAGATTCAGGTGGGCAGCGTTGCGTTCGGATCCATTACGCGTATTGAAACAAACCGGTAGGAATGGAACGAGTCTTCACTTTGCGGCTTGGTTGTCGGGAAGGGCGTTGGACGCGCTTTCTGTGCTGGCGGTGACGTTGCAGGCAAGTGCAGCCTCTATTTTGGATGTACGCCCGCGCGAACGCATGCTCAGATGTCATCGCCAATGCTGCCGACGGGAAGACGCGACACAAGGCTGTTAATTACTTCAAGTCCGAGTAAGCTATGCAATCTATTTGCTTCAAGGCCCCTCCGCTAACGGATGCCCAAGGTTCGAGGTCGATTATATGCTCGCTTCCATTTACAAACCATACGTTGCCGTCATGGATGGGATTACGAGTAGGTACCCCAGTCATTTGTACTTGAAGTAATCCTGACTGGTGTCGCAGTGGGGGGAGGAGTGGGTCTGTCAGGCATGGCCCCGTTCAGGATTGCCACCGAAACCACTGTATTCGCGATGCCAGAAACGAAGATTGGCTACGCCCCGGATGTCGGAGCTAATTACTTCCTTAACCGGCTGGACGGAGAACTCGGGGCATACTTAGCCCTGACAGGAGAAGCTTTGAAGGGCAGGGCAGTGTTGTAAGTCCGATAGAGAGCTCACTGCGAGCACCCGCTGATCGGACCCTCCTGTAGCATGCACGGACTCGCTACTCATTACATGCCGCAACGGCGTATTCCTGCTCTTCTTGAGGCCTTGGCATCACTGGAAAAACCCACAATGGAGATGATTAACAGCACCATCGAACAATCATATTACGAGCCAGAAGCTTCTGAACCCCCGATCGCGTTGACCGGGTCAGTGCGGGTCGCCTTAGACTCGGCGTTCAGTGAAAAATCCATCGAAAAAATAATCGAATCGCTGGAGAATTACGTGCAATCCTCCGATGAACAGGTAAAAGCTTGGGCGACTTCCACTCTTGAGGCTTTGGACCTCCGCAGTCCAACGAGTCTGCGTGTCGCCCTCTTCGCCCTCCGCAAGAACAAAAACGGTGGGTTGATCGATGCCCTACGGACTGAACTCGATATCGCGACAGCCCTCTGCGTGCGTCATTCCTCTGAATGCACATTGACAAATAATTTCTGACCCTCATTACCCAGAATGGTGCAAGCCCCGATTTCGCGACAGGGGTAACTGCTGTTCTCAGTAAAACTCCCGGTCGACCAGACTGGCAGCCATCCACACTCGCCGAGGTTTCGGAAGAATCCATCATTCAAGATTTCTTCTCACCTTCCTCCAAATACCTCGACGCCAAACCTGAGTTTAACCCACCGGCAGGATTTGATAAACCCAAACACCCCATGCGATTCGCACTGCCGTCACAGGAAAGCATCAGGCTTTACGTGACCCAGGATACCCCCGGAAGTGGAGGGCTTGCCGTCACGCGCGACCAGGCATTGCAGTACTTTGAACAACAGACAAAGGGCAAGGGTGGTGTCCGAGACAAGGTCTCCGAGGTCCTGGACCGTATGTGCGAGGAAGAGATCGGGGATGATGGAAAAGATTGGCTCAGATGGAAGCATTAGGTTTCTGGTAGGATCCGATTTCGATTCTTGTTCGCTTTCCAGGCGGACACATGAATTACATTGTTTATCATTTCACTCTTGACCATGTCAGGAAAATCTGATGCTCTATCTTCCAGTTTACGTGACAATGCTCGTGTTTCTGTGCCATTGATAGCGTTCTGGTGCTGTCGAGATCAATCACCAGATTTAATCCGACCGTTCTCAGTGGCTTCGCTGATTACCGATTAGCAATGCACCCTCCGATACCTGAATGGCATGTTATTCAGCAACAATCCCGCTCCTTCATTGCTACTCTGCTTCCACCAACATCCGCCTTTGTCGTTGGCCACCCTTTCACGCGTAATGTTAATTCTGACGAACATTCAACGTTCATATTCCTTTCCGTGTTTCACGGAATGAGCCCGTAATTTCACTTGCGCTTCTCTGTGCTGGCTGACTGTTATCCATGTCGCTCATGTCCTTTGTCCCACTTCAAAGCTCCGAGGCCGTGCTGCAAATGCCGGTTCTGTGAATGGGTGACTCTCGTGGTTTGCCGGAAGGGGCTGAATGAGACCCCGTCGTTGTGAGATCCGCTCCACTCTATTGATACACAAGTAACAACAGCGAAGTTTGCAACACTTGCTTCTTCGGCACCCGCCCCCCCACCGTTTCTTGTTGTCCAGGTCCAAATCTGGAGGGCACTGGAAAGAACTGGAGTACGTTTTACGTTTTCGGTTGGCCTGGCACTGAGATACTAACAAACGTTTGCAATCTGCAACAGATCTGACAACTTGCGCCTCCGGTGCGACCTGCACGCTCACCAGCGAGTGGCACTCCCAATGCATGTAAGTTCTGGCTCCGCGGCCGGGCATCAGAGGATGATTTACATCTGTTATCAGTCCAGGATCCTCTACTTCTACCTTGACTCCCGCTAGGTTCGACATCACCAAAGCGACCACCTCCGACATTGGTCCCACTGGAACCCCGATCACTGGAAGCCCTTACACCGGCGCCGACACCTACCTGTCTCCACGTTGCGCTGACGAGGTCGCCGTGCCGTTATCAGGATCATGGGTGCCAGCCTCGATACAAAGGCTCGGTCTATCGCCGGGATCTCGACCCTCATCTGGTTCGACGTTGTTACCAAGGTTTCCGTCCCGGAAATGATACTTGAAGAAGGTACATATAGTGACAAACTGCAAACTAGCTCCTCTAAATGGCGGTCTAGGGCTTGTTAGACCGTGACTATACCGCTCTGGCTTCTAATGGTGAATCTTCAATCGCTGATTGTAGTGTTGCCACGCACGAGAGCCACGTCGATCGATTGCCGTTATCACTGCAGTAAGTCCCGAAACCCCCTAAAACCTGCCCCGAGGGTGACAATGCATCTGTAGAGTACCCTACGGTCAAGGTTGTGTCACCTATTGAGCCCGGCTACTTGGCCAACTTGGTCACTAACCTCGATGGGCCTAGGTGCTCTGGTGCTCAATCAGCATGAAGGGGGAGGGGCGTTATGTACGCCGCCAAGAAGTCGATTCCCCTTAACGCTTTCACGTACATCGACATCAGATGAGTCAGTTTACTTGAACGGTCCGCCAATTCGACTCCCACTACTCAGTTCTTTGCTCAGATCCACAAGGATGGCAGCTCCTAGCAAAAGCCTCCGCTACCGTGAGTTCAAGATTTCCCCGAACTCCGGGCTTCAAAAAAAAATTGACGACATTTCAAATGAACGCCGCCAACAATGGCGCCCTCCATGCTGCCACTGTAACTCCCGATCCCATCACGCAGAACAATCCCAGTGATGAGATCCGTTACGCCGAGGCTATTGCTCCAACCTCGAGGAACGCCGATTGAGACGCGACGTCTATCGTTGACCAAAATCCCTTGGGTCGTCAGGATACTTTTCCGAAACGCATGGGATAAGTGGTGTAACGTTAAGGGTTCCGCGTTCGGAACTCGCCCCAGCATGGGATCAATTTTGATCGACACCATCCTTTGGGTTAAACCCGGAGGAGAATTGGATGGCACTTCTAGCATGTGTACCGTCAGGTACGAGGGTCTCTGTGGAAAATACGATGGGTCCAAGCCGTCCCCTGAAGCTGGCACCTGCCACCAGCATTACCTCGTCATGTCAGTTCAGGACGTACGCCCCACTCTCTAATTGTTCCTTCTTCCCACACAGTTGTGTATATCATTACCCTCTGTATTCATACACCAGTCGGCCGGAATACATCCCTTCGTCCCGCCCGCGCGTCTGGGTCACCGGAGTTGCGTGGTTTCATCTCCTGGACATCCGAAAAAAATTGAGGTGGGAGCGAAACGTTGGCTGTGAACGGAAGCGTTTGATGCCTGGACCGATCTGCAACCATGGAGCCTGGTTGCGACCACTCGGAGCAAATCGCCAGAATATAATCACATTCCTTTTCTGAGCCGGTGGTCCGCGCGCCCAGCGAACAATGGCATTATATAGCCGTAATCAAATAACGCGAAAGTGGGCATCCCGTGGGACACCTTGTTGCAACGAGGTAGTTTGATGGGGAGACGTACTTGGAGATTAGATCAAATAGCCGTTCGGGGCAGGAAAGAGATCAGGCAAAAGAGATGACTCGGTAAGTTGACCACTGTATCTCGTCTCGAAGAATCCAGAGAGAAAAGAAAGAAAAAAATGGAGATTGGTGGGGGGGTTCTCGGGTTCCACAATGAAACGGGGGTCCAAAATGGGACCAAGACCGCCTTACGACACCGCCTACACCGCCTGAGGCTGGGGCCAGCGGGGATCTGGCGATTTATCATCGAGGTTCATCGAGCACAGACTCTAGTATTCGAGGGACGGTCCCAAGCCTAAAAGGATTCTGGATGTCGAAAATAACAGACGCCGGTATCACTGTATTTTCAGAAGAACCTCCCTCGGAGGTTTTCGTTCAGCTCGCGAAGGGGTCCTCATCACCGGATACCGGAAAAAGAAGGTTAACGAGCTCTTTACCCTAGTGCCATGGCAGCTTATCCCCATACTGGGAGCGATGAAATGTGAAGAAGACCCCGGGTGTTTTGGGCAGCAGTTAGGTAAGTGCCCTAAAACCCACGCAGCTGCATGAAACCCCCCGTGCACGGTGTCCTACCCGTAAAGGTGAGAAAAGAAAATAAGTACGGCACGGCCGTAACGACAGCTCTTGCGCTGTGCGTGGTTGATCGGTTTAATGCGGTACAAAAAGTGCCATACCCCCGTTCGCGAGTACTGAGATGATCTTGTACGAGTTCATCAGGAAAACGAATCCATCATTTTAGTGATCCACTGTCCGGTCAGAAAGCATAACACAGATTCACGGGTGTCCACGTGGGGGTGGCTATGGTTAGAGGGTTCAACTAGATACCAAAGAATCCGCGGTAGAAGACCAGACAGCACATATAAAAGCGAGGGTAGACATATTGTCCAACCTCGTACACCCTCTTCACATCCTCCCCTCGCGCCATGAACACCCTCCTCATCCACTTCATCCAGAAGATCGCGTCGTATTCCAGCCACTGTCCTGGAACCAGCGAGTCCCAGTGCAGACTAGAAGAATACGATATAGACGTGAGTTTATATCGCGGCGTTATGGGGGTACCATTCAGGCTGAAAGTCCTACGGTGTAGCAATTCCAAGGGTTCTTCCCTTCGGTCGCACACGAAAAACTTCCAAAGTTTTTTGATACCTGGGAGACGCACCTGGCGGATGCAAATGGTCGTCTGATCCTTGGAGTGATTGAGGATGGTGGTTTTGCCGAAGCAGAAGCCACACGCCAATGGAGAGAGGCGATCGATAACGTGCGTCTATTAGTTCCGCGGATCTCAGATTGAGTCTGATGGGTTATCAGTGGCCGGTCCTCAGCACGGAATCCTTGGAAGGCGACCCAAGGTTACTTCAACGAGCTCACGCCGTGCTCGCATGGCTCGTTCAGCACTATGCCCACTCAACGCCGACCGACGGGTCAGAGCCGATCCGAATTCCAAAATCACTCGCAGTCCCGCTTGTACGCGTTTCGAAGATTTTGAGGATGGCGCCTATCCTCACGTTTGCGGACACGGTCCTATGGAACGCCCGCCCGAGAGATCCGCGTCGACCCCTGTCCATGGACAACATTCAAATCGAAAAGACCTTTTCGGGGACGGAAGATGAGGAAAACTTTTACAAAGCGTCCGCGTCGGTAGAGCTACGGGGTATCGAAGCGATTCAAATCATTCATCGGTATTTGAACTTGGACGATCCCCAAGATCGGATAAATGAGTCCGGGCTGCGGAGCGACCTCTTGCGATTGAAGTCGGTTCTGGAGGAGTTGACCGAACTAATGGAGGGTGTCAAGAAAGCGGTCGATCCGAGAGTGTTCTATTGGCAGGTCAGACCCTGGTTCAACGGGAGTGGAAGCGGTGGCGGACAGAGATGGGTGTATGAGGGTGTTGCCGAGTCAGCTGTGGTGGATACGAGTGGACCGTCGGCTGGTCAGAGTGCGATCATGCACGCTATCGACGCGTTCCTCGGGATCGACCATCGGCAGTTGAGGTGTCCGATCCCCTCAGTTCGGAAGCAGCACGGCGACTCGGCGTTCATGGATCGCATGCGGAAGTATATGCCTGGATTGCATCGAGACTTTTTAGACCGCATCGATGATACCCAAGTCACGATCAAGAATGTGGCGATGGAACGGAATGGTCTCAGAGAGGCGTACAATGGCGCGGTGAAAGCACTGAAAAGGCTCCGGGACATCCACATTCGGGTAGCGTGCCTTTACATTGTCAGCATGGCCAGGTCCGAGCCCTCAGATGGACTCCAACGAAGGGAAACTCGAGGGCTGGACGTGGCCAGAGGGACTGGAGGCAACCACGTCGCGTCGCTGCTCAAGGCGGGCCGAGATGCGACGCAGAAGGCCATCTTAGAATAAAAGTAGACCTTAGACTTTACGGGCTTTGCATTATAATTCCACTTGTACTTACCTTACACCTTTTCGTCTTGGGCTGGGTATCATATTAGTCGTGTGGCAGTTTTCCTCTCAGTGACATTCTGCGTGACGGACGCGGTACCGTGACAGACACCCTCTCCTCCTGAAGTACTTCGATCACCCCGGCGCGGTACTATTGGACTCATTTCGAGTCCACCCGACATCTACGCGGTTCTCGATAAACTCGGTTCTACTTTGGTCAGGACACTCAACGTTCGACAGAAATACACGAAATTCACGCTCTCTTCTCGTCCAAATCCGACTTGAGTGACGCCGGTCCAAACTGCCTCTGAACCTATTACCTGTATTGTCTTGTGCGGAAGATGGTGACGAGGTCGACAGGTGCACCTACTAGTTCTCGTTACTCCCGCGCTGGGAGTCCTCCGATGTCGGTTACGGGCTCAGCATCCACCCACCAGCAACCCAGAACGAATATTGTTTCACGGGTGGCTATCGAAGGGAAGACAAGGGCAGGAATGCTTGGGACGAAGATCAAGATGTACTTGAGAGTGTGTTTAACCGGTTATTTTTTCCGCTTCCTTAATTTACGCGTCTCTCAGCTATCTATCCCCGACACAACATCCCCTGGGACGCCAATAGCTCTCTTTCGCGAGGAAGAGAACCTCAAGATACTCAAATTTAAGATCCACCCACTCAACCAAGAGATGGTTCCCTACTCATTCGACGAATCAATATACCCTCTCCTAAACAAGGCCGCACGTGCATTGAACCTGCCCACCAGGTCCGAGCAATCATATCTCACCCTATTCATGTCACACATGTCCATGGCCAGCAACATCGACCCCTCCACCGTTTTAGACGATCGTTACACAGGTACTATTCTCGTGAACGATTACAACGTGTGTTTCGTTACACCAAGGGAGATACCCGTAATACCACGCGACCAATCCTCGATACTCAGAACACCATCTACCTCTTTACACAGGCGCCGCCCCTCTGTGGTTGACCGGAGAACGCTGAACTTTATGGCTGCCATCGAGATGTGGGTCCCGTACACATGTATCCCTCCAAACGCACCTTTTGTTCTCTCGATACCCACGCCACGGTGCTTATCGAACCAAATTCGCCTTCGAATCTTTCCACCAAATTCTTCGCAAGTTTCGGGGTCCTATGCATCGCTATCCTCAGCGGAGGATGAAATAACCTCTTGGGACCTCACCTCCGACCCACCTGTTACTCGTGGGGGCATGGGCACCACGAATACACATAGCGATATGGCAGATGACGAATCCTCTGATTCATCCTACCCTTCGGTAGGGACATATCCTGACGGCTGTGGAATTCAAGGCAATTTTCCCAGTACAGAGCGGATACGGATTCGTTGGGCGGCACCTTTGAAACCAAATTCCACTCTCGTGACGAGGGATGGCCGCAGGCAGGTCGGAATACGGGAAGTTAGCGCGGAAACCCAGTACGAGATCCTTGGGAGGCACAATGATGGACTTTTGGTCAAGCTTGATCACAAGGCGTATTGTAAAGGAGTGTGGTTTCCTGGTGTTGCTACCATGGTCGGTCTGGACATCAAACTCCATTCATCAGAGTGCGATGTTTCATGGGCCCCTGGGTCGGAGCCGAAGTGGAACGTAACAGGTCAAAACGGCTTTACTGGGTTTTCCGTCGATAATCCCGTTCGGCTGGGTGACTACAACCCCACCGACAGCCCCGAGAGCGTCGCGACCGCACTTCCCAACGGAAATGTGGGAACCTCTCAACCCCGATACAACGAATCGCCCTCATCCGGTTCCTCTTTACTTCGTGTTGCGCTTCCCGAACAGATAGGAAGTGATTATTCATTCGAAGCGTCGACCTCCACGATGTCTGCGACAGTTTCCTCCATGGAATCCCTTGAAGGGAAAAGTCGACCATCCTCGAATGGCCGCAGGAATTCTCCGCGTTCCCCCCTATCCATAATCACAGTCCATCTGAACATGGACAGCCTCCTTCCCCCATCCAACGAGACGGCGATCTCGGTATCCGGAGTCGTCCTCATATCTTCCGTTTCGTCATCACAAGAATCGTCTGATGAAAACGAGACACCTACCGAACCCTTCTCCCTCCCTGTGTTTCGTTTCAATGGTCTTAACACCCAATCCATGGGCTGCGTTGTACGGAACGCGGCGGAAGACTTGGTTGTCGATGTGCGAGACTCAAAGACTCGAGCCACGACTCTGACCAAGGGACGGAGTACAAAATGTAGCAGAGATGGCGTTCGCATCGGAGCTAGGTCGACTGCTTTAACAATGGCCAGTAGATCGCGAACCATGGGCCAGAGCCAACCCGCCGCCGCCTCCCGTGTTGTATCCCCTCCTCTCACTCAATCGCGTACACCTAATCTTCCCTCCCTGACTCATGTTCCCTCCACTTCAGCACTGAGGACCATGGCTGCTTCTGTCAGACCGAAGCGGGATGGCCAACTGATGATACCATCAGTCGTCGTGCACGTCACACCCTACCCTTCGACCAGTTCAAACCGGCCTGACATGTATGCAGTGATGGTGACCCTTCCTGCCCCCACAGACTCGAACTCGGAATGGTTGGAGGTCGGACTGGCTCAGAGTGGCGATCCACAAGCGTCGGGTGAGGGACCACCTCGCGTACACGTCGTATCTGCTTCTGTGGAAGATGTACCTGTTCGATACGAGGTCCGGGCAGGAGCGAAGGAGGAGGACACCTCTGAGAGCACTGGCGTCCCCTTCGAGCAGCAGAGCGGGAAGGAGTGGATCACTTGGATATCGATACACGTTGGGGAAACCGGCGGAGGGCAAGTCAAAATCGCGTATTTGAGCAGGATCAAACCACTAGCCGGGAGGGACGCAGAAAAGATAGATCTGTCTTTCAACATCCTCCTCCCGGTGTTCACGTTACCAGTCGGCCAGCTCGACGTCAATCTCGAGCCACACTCCGGTATCTACCTCACTCCGGTGATGAAAGTTTTTCTCTTTTCTAACGTGCAACTATTTGTAGGTTACCAGTTTACGATCATCAGTTCCTCCCTGGCTTGTCGGAAGACTATGGCTTCCGTTCAGAGACTCACTCATTGGGGTCTGGAAGCCTACTTCTATCCTCAGACTGTCGTCAAAATGTCTCCCGACGGCCAACAATCACGTCCCCTAATCGAAGCTCCACCCAAATCAAGTACGAGCTGGAACGTCGTCCCGGCATTAACCAAGTTTGCAATGTGGGCCATCCCAGCAATACTCTTCATCATCTACGGGTCGTATCTCCATTCGAAGATGGGACAGATCTTGAGAGAAAACGTCATTCTGAAGGAAGCGAGTTTGGTGACCCCTGACCCCGTGACTACCACCATCTTCTCCACGTTTACTGCCACAACCACTTCCGTCTCTACCACCACCACGACACTTACCCTTGGAAACAAGTGGTTCTTTGCAGGAGACTCTGCTTCAGAACCCTCAGAACCCACCCACCTCCCCTGGGAATCGATAATCGACCCGCCTCTAGCGTACACAAGTACATCCTTAGTGACACCTTCACCTAGACCTACCGATTCGAAGAAAAGCGTCTTCGAGGCATCGAAAGACCCTTCGCCTTGGTCATCTATCCAACTGCCTTCGAAAAAGGAGATGACCGAACATTTGCGATGGGCGATCGTTAAGCTATGGAAAGTTGTTCTCAAAGTTTATCACTATCCTCTAGATCCCCCATGAACATGACTATGCGACCTTACATCCTTTGATTTTTTTCCCTCGCCTCCGTTGTGTCGTTAACTCGTCCCGCGCCCCCCCTCCCCACATGCACCATGTTATCGTTATGCACGTCATTTAGGGTTTGTTGCGAAAGCTCAACTGTAGCATATGATACATACGTTTGTTATAATGCTGTGTATTTTGTAATACGGTAGTAGAAACCGGTGGAAATGGACGTGAGGATTTATAGTGTTAGTTACAGCTGAGCGGTAAGAGCAAGACACGAAAAGATTCTGAAGAAAGAGTAGATCGACGATAACGATAAGACCACAAGAAAGGGTCACTAATGAGGCCATTTGGCCTTGATGATATCTCTCAAATAACCCGCTTCCTCCTTATAGTTCAAGGGAAGGATCCTCGAGATTCCGTATCGTATCTTCGATTGATCTTGGTACGTGTCGAGTTTCGCGCGGCAGGCAAAGTTGAAGGTGGAATAACTGGACTTGGATAAGATTGCGGGGTACTTCGCAGGGTCGTTGTTCTGGGTAGGAGTCGTTTAGCGAACATCGTTCATAGGGTTATTGAAGGAGAGTACCTTGATTTCCATAAGGTCGTCCGCGGACATGTTGAAGACAGCCAAGCCAACGTCATGGAAGCCTTGTAACCAAGCTTGCCCGGTGTGATCAGAAACCGCCATAGAAATAATGTACCTTATGAGAGTGTGAGCAGAGGCCCGGAATATAGGCGATGATAGCCCACCTGTATTCGGGTTTCTCCCAGGTTTTTTCGCACTTTTCACATTGCCAACCCTCCCCAGTGTCAATGACCTTCTTTTTACATGATTGATTAGGGCATGCGGGATAGGCAGGGTTATCGCCCTTGATGTGCAAAATGGTACCACGGCACGAGAACATCTCGGCCTTTTCCGCAATCTGCAGGTTCGTCTTGACGTCGTCAATGGTTCTTATCTCAGCCCTGTTGAACGTAGCAGCTCCCCCAGACCCCAAGCCTACATTAGAGTATGCCGTGAAACTTTGGTTGATACCAACGGAGTCATACCACCCCCGAAGCACGTGGGCGTCAGGAATATCGGGATTGTTGGTCATGATACTGGTGCTGATCATGGAAAGAGAGCATCCTGCATAGTGGACATAGATCAACGTTGGTTGGAGATTCTGAATAGAATCGTGCCTCACCCTGGAACTCGCTAATCCTCACACCCTTGAAAGCAATCACAGGGTTACTGCCATCGTCTTCGTACGTTTCGGCCTGTCTACCCCAGAGGGTGAGCCTGATTGATGAGTTCGAGCGATCGACCAGCGTAAGTTCTCGTTTCGAGGCCTACATTCTGTTGTTAACTATGGTTGGATGAAGAGTTGGGTTGCGCTGACCGTCCTGTTGGCTCTGGTCGAAATCGTGGAAACGTCTCCAACTTCGCTGACAATTCCGATCACGTCTGGTGGGTGGAACATCAGGGGACTGTGGGATAACGAGGGGGTAAAGGTCACGCATACCACATGTCGAATCCTTAGGCTTGTTGACGAGATCATCGAGTTTCATGAAACTGTACTTGATCTCAGGCACATCGCTCTGGTCTGTGCACTGTGGCTGTCGTTAATCCTCTACAGATAAACTGTGTCGTAGAGACCTTACCTCCTCGACTTCGGTGTTCTTCTCCAGAGCAAGTTCGTAATCATTCGCGACATTATTGAACTTTTTCTTGGCAAGGTTTACCCTCGCCTTTGAGATGTAGTAAACCTTCCCCTCTTGCATTTTCTCGTAGAGTTGATCGACGACTAGGTTGAAGCCGGTTCCGCGGATCTCCCCAGTTTCGTCCATGAGAGTGACGCTGAAGAGTTTCCCTTCGCCACGCTGGTTCGACCAGTGCCTGATGTCCGACTTTTGAGTAACCCGAGCCTTAATTGTCCAGTTGTTTGAATATGGGCTCAAGCCTTCGATCGGTAGGGTTTGTCGACCCGGCCTAGGAGGTACCGCTCGGGGTCCTGGGGGTCCCGCTGCGCTGGGCGGTTTGGAAGTTGTTCCAGGTGGATCCAAAGTGCGTGGGGTAGGGTTTCCGATCTTCTCCACATCTGTTGCCAGGACTTCAAGGCCGAGGATGATCACGATGCTGTCCATTTCGAGCGATCGTGTTCAGAATTCTTGAACACGTAGAGTATCTAACCGAGGCATGACTTACCGTCTGCCCTGAATCGTGTTGATTGCAAAACGCTGGACGCGGACAATGCTACCCTTCCCTGCATCCCCGTTCTCAAACAGAGCGTTAAGTTGAGTGACGACCATCGCCTGTAGGACGTGCTCTCCATCGGAGATTACGGTCCGCCAACGCGTTTGACCATTGGTTTCGATGGCCTTTGCCTGAACAATTTGCAGGACAGGAGAGGTCGACCAGACAGTATCTTGTTGGCTGGTGGAGGACGCAATTTCGTTGCAGACACCGGTGGTGAGCTGAGGTACTCCCTCGTCCATGGTCGTTGTGATCAAGAGGGGTGACGCGCTGTGACTCTATCGTGACAGTCACGGTCGCGTTTACATTTGTAATCACGTGCCTTGCATCAGCTCCAAGTCGGCGTTATTCCTGAAGTGCTTCGGCTACGTAGCATAATACCGTCCTTGAAGCTTGATGAGTGGGCTGGTACTGGACTCAGTGATTGTCTGCTCGTTGAGGTGAGAGAGCGTCATCAACAAGTCGTGTGTTAGCTTTTGACCCCTTCCGCCCAGAATTGTCCTGTTCCTCGGTTGTCGGAAGTACCTCCTGCGAACTCTTTACCATGACTTACTGAATGCCGCAAAGAACGATGTCGTTGACATCGGAGATGGGGGTGAAGAACTCACAGAGCTTCCTCGGCCTACCACCGCGAATGCTAAACCTGGGCATGACCTGAGGGGTCATTTCCACTCTACCCTCGCCAGAACCATATTCTCGGTCTGCTTTGGGGAAAGCATCGTCCTGTTCACCCTGTTGATGTTTCAGGGTCTCAATACCCTGGACGTAGGGTATGTATTCTTTATCCATCACCCCAGTCAAGCGAATATCTCGTTCAAACTCGTAGGTCGAGGATGGCACACTGGAAATTCTCTCTTGCTATCATATTACTGAGTATCACTGTCTTCATACCGCTGTCCTTCAGTCTCGTGTTGACATATAGACGATCTGCAAATGGTATGAGTTTCTCTGTTACCCGACGGTCTACCTCATAACCGGACTGCCTTTTCAGATACTCGACCCCAGCGGCGGTCGTTGGCGGCCAGGTGCCTCTTGACTGTACTACCGGTTTCCTTCTTCCTTTTCATTCTCTCCTACGTGCCGTTGCCCTCTTCCATATCAGAAACGTCCGGGGTTTCCGCCATTGTTTCTCGCCTCACCGTAATCGGGACAGCCATCCTTGGTCTCCTCTCTGGTTTCGGTTCCATCAACAACGCCTGGGAATACTTGCCAATCTTGTCCAGAAACCAAAAGTACAGTAACGATTCCCACCAAGGCGACGCGATTGTACTCACTTGGAAAAGAGTGCCTACAGATGACGATGTGTTATCCTCTGAACAAGCTTTAGCGAGGGTACGGAAAGACCTAGCAGATAGACGAGCAGATCAGCTAAGGAGGGAATCATCCCAAAACTCACCCGACGCTGGATGGCTTTCGAAGGTTGTTGTGAACTTCCGCGGTGGTTCTGGTAGGTTACCATCGGGTGTCGTGAGGCGAGATCTAATATGCAAATCAGAATCCTCAGCATTGGCTCAGGAATTGCAGGGACTGGAAGCACTAGAATACCAAATGTCAAAGGACTTGGAGGTGTTACGACAACGACGGGAGAACGCAAGATTCTCCACCACTTTGAAAGGCAGAGTATTTGCCATCATAGGACATGGATTCGCCATCTACTGCGTATTTCGAATCATCAGCGTAAGTGTGAATGTATCCACCATCAAGTCACCATTCATAAACGATACACCACAGTCTGTTGCGAATCTCGTGGGGCCCGTTCGCTCAAGCGATTCGACATCGACATCATCCGACATGGTGACCCAACTACTCGTATATGGGGTATCCTTGTTCCCTTCCATCAACCTGCCAAAGGACCAGGTGGCTTCGGTTGCACGTCAAGTTAGTTTGGTTCTGATAGGAGCGATCATTCTAAGTTCGTTACGACAGCTAATGAGCGGCGTAAAACGGGCATGTCTTGTTCCGTGTATCTCAGGAACAAGGAGGGGCATTTACAAGGGCTTCCGTTTCAGGTGCTCAGGGTTACCAACAGAAACCTTGGTGCCTCGATGATGTTATTGCTGTTGGCCCAGATCATGGTGCGGCTGATTTGCGATTACCTCATTGAAAGGGTCCCTGATAGTTTTGTGAAGGGCATTTATCTGCTTTCCACATTGATTCAATTGCGGACATCCTTTCCATCAAGTGGCATGGAGGAGAACCTTTTCAAAACGCTACCCGAGTATGTAGTATTCGGCGGAACGTTTGACGGATCGTTCCTAGTCGCTGTTGTGATCACCGGTTTTGCGAGGTGGCTCGATAATAAGGTTAACAGATGAAGGGCTATATGCAAGGCGTGTAAGGTTATGTATGAGATGTCTGGAACTAAGTGTGCTCATCCAAAGCTTCTAGTCGCTTTCGGTATACCTGGATCGCATGCACCGGACCGAATTATGGAACTCCTTCCCTCGTTACCCACAGCACTGCGTAATGAAAGGCACACCACCTAAGGTTCGCACTTGAACTCTAACGCCACGAGGGTGATGGGAAGTAGTTCAATGGCGAGACGCCGATGACCCTAATCAGTATATCCAGATCAGAGGGGCTGAAACCAAGACGAGGGTGCCATTGACGGAAAAAAGTGTTATCGACGATGATCGAGATCGCGATCGGAATGATTACAGAATTTAAACGTTCTGCACATACCAGGCTGAACGCACATGCAGCAGGAATATCTACTCGAGCGACTAAGGGGGCTCTCTTTCATCAAACGCTGGGCTACCCCTGGTATATTGTTTAGGGGGGTAACCCGGCCAATCCCGTGATGGCTTTTACGCATTCGCCCACTTTAGGGCAGAGAGTGGGGTAGTAAGGAAAAGCATGCGGTCGATATCCTTACGTTCGGGCACATGTCAAAGAAGTCTACGGCTGAACGGACAGGACGTTGCCATTACCGACTATCGTCGTTCGTGACCTCCCAAACCAATCTTCAGTCAGACCATGCACAGAGCGGATCCGGGGGTAGGGTGCGGGCCTGGAGGGTTCCTATGTATACCCAGCCGAATCATTCGTGCGACGCCAGCCACATACTTGGCAGATCAGGACGTAGTACTCCCGCCTACAACGTCTGGATGTTGCGCACAACACCCTGTGAAAAAGAGGGGCAGAGGTAGGGACACTTATGGAGGGAGGCGTCGCTGCGAGCCAGTACCAATTGTCAATCAAAAAGTTCAACGGTACTGGCGATGTTTTTTTTTGCACTTATTGTGGGAATTTAGACGCTAAAACACGTTGGTACCACTAGGGGCACCGCAAACGGCCCTATCGCATCCTAAGTTTTATGATTCATCACCTTTCTTACAGTGAGGGGTTCAGATTGGACTGCGCTGAATATCCACTCCCACAGAAACATTGGCGGGACGGAACTGGAATACGATCTTCCGTGGCCGGCGATATTGATGATCAGACACATGGCCGGGTGAGAGTAGAAATGGTTCTGCGCGATCGCGGAACATAACAGAAATCTCCAGGCGTATTTTACGGAATGCTTTTTGTGGTCCCCGAGGCCATCTCGTCCGAAAACCCAGAGTTGGACTGACAGACAGATGGTGTGAATGCTCCAGAGAATTCAGGCGGGGATTACGCTTTACACAATTGCAGCACCGCACCGACGGCAATCACTAATCTTGCCGAACAACAAGCTGAGGGGACGGGTGCAATTCCCGCTACGATGTTACGGTGGCGATTGAGGAGGAAAAGTGTCAGCTGCCGCGATTTCCACCTTGGGAACAATAGCGGGGGCGTGACAAGATCGCGTGACGTCGTGACGGATGCGTATATTCCGAGTCGTCCATTGTGGTGGTGAGAAAGCCAACCAGCGAAGGCAAGATGTGAGCGACCCATCAGAAATCCTTCATCTCCCTCACCATCGTGGTTACTCACTCACTGCACCTTCTCCAGGCCCAGCAGTATACACCCGAACCCACAACCCACCCACATCTATAAAAGCTCCCAGCTTTGGTGCAGGTCACCGCTGTCGTTTTCGTTTCTCAGCACCCAAAGTGTTGGCTCCCGCGGCGTAACAGCATCATGGTTGCCTTGCTTTCCTTCGTCGCTTTACTCCTCCCAGCCCTCTTGGTTCGCACTTGCCCCGTGTCCATCGGGCTCACTACAAAAGGTCGAGTCTACAGCCAGGCTCAGCGCGCCCAATATGGCGTTCTTGTCCGTAGCGACGTGACCCGGTTTGTGGTTAAATATGCAAATGCTCGGCGCTGGGAACCGTCGACGGCCGTATCCATCTCGCAGGGTACAAGCCTGCTCCAGCGGGTACCCACATTTTCTTCCTACCTCGTTGAACCTTGACTGACGAGCCCCATTTATAGGACCTCCCTCCTGCTTGCCCCCAGTCCGGCTCAAGTTCAACATCTGAGGACTGCCTTTATATCGTTGTTTACGTTCCCAATTCCATCTATCCCGGTAGCGACGCTTCCACTCTCGTTTGGTTCGTTCTCCGTTCCATTGTCTCTGATTGCACGTGCTTAGCATCTTCTCGTTTCAGGATTCACGGTGGATCATTCACGAGCGGTTCTGCGAGCGATCCTTCAATTTATGGCGCTAACCTCGCCGCTGCGACCAAATCCATCGTCGCGAATGTCCAGTACAGGCTTGGTGCAGTAAGGGAACATTTATTATTATACTCGCTCCCTTGTTTATCTATGCGCAGCTTGGCTTCATGGCTCCCAACGGAGACACTAACTTGGCCGTAAAAGATGTCATCAACGCTTTGACGGTCTTGAAAACCGGGGTGCCCAAGATCGGCGGATCCGCATCTAAGATCACGATTGCTGGCCAAAGTTCCGGCGCCACCATGGTCAGGGCCCTCCTTGCGATTCCCTCCGCCTCGTCCCTCTTCAGGTCTGCAATACTTCAATCCGACCCAATGGTAATATCTCCTGGGTGTTCTCAATAATCACAGACTCATTCCTTTCTTTTATCCAGGATTACGGTTTCTTGTCCACCGGAACGCAACAGACCATGCAGAACTTCTTTAATAAGCAGTTCTCTTGCAACCCATCTGATGACAGTTGTGCATCTTCTCTGTCTGTCGACGAAATCATCAAAGCATCAGGCACACTTTACTCCCAAGCTATGTCTTTGGATCCGGCTACTGGCCAAGGCGAACCTATCCGTCCCGTTCATGATGGCCATCTTATAACCCATAAATTAACCACCACCTCATCGTTCCCTCAGGTTTCCAAGCCGATATTGGTAACCACTGTGGCCAACGAAGCCGGTCCTACTATCTATGGGTGGTTCAGTTCTCCCATCTCTGAACACGATTTTCAGCAGACCGTCTACTTGACTCTCGGAAGCTCCAGGGCTGATACTGTTTTAGCTTCCGGACGCTATACAGTTCAGGCTCAAGGAGGGGTCGTCGATGCGCGACCTGGCCTTGAGAAGATCGCTACAGACTACCTGTGGAAATGTTCATCCTGGACCTTCTCTCGTACATGGGCTTCAAAGGGGGGACCTGCGTACGTGGGAATGTACGTTCTTGGAGCCACATACCCGACTAATGGCGGGATTCCCTTCTGCAACGGATCTGTTTGCCACCAAGATGATATCCCGATCGTGGTGAGTCTTGGGCTCTGTCCCAAGTTTTGCCCAGCTCAATGACGCAACTACCATAGTTTGGGACTGCTAGTAACCCGAATGCCCGGCAAACGCAATTAATCAATGAGATGCAAGCACGCTACAAAGCCTTCTTAAACACCGACAACCCCAATGTTTCTGGGCTCACCCAGTGGAACACTGCCACCTCATCTTCGACTAACGCCATTCTCCTCGGAGGCTCTGGACCAGCGCCAATCGATGCGTGCACCCCAAGCTTTTGGGGCAGTGCTGTGCTTTACGATTATCAGGTCTACGGCCTCTGATCAACTTCTCACTCAACGGTGCCTTTCCGCGGACCCTTATGTTCCCTTGACCATAGAGTCCCTGATATCCTTGGTTTATAGCCATTTAACCTTAATTTAATTCTCCCTGTAGCGTATAACCTTTGTTCGATTCCTTGGGATATGTAGCCTTACTGCCATTGTCGTCTGGGTAAACGATGTATCTGTTCGTTCAGAAACTCGCACGTGAATCAAGTCTGATCGGGATGAGCTCCCCGGTGTTTGGTCGCGCGTTCTCCGCGCTGGGAGTGAATTTGGTGAGCCGGACACGGCAAACCCAAGAATAACCAAGACAGCCTTGTCATACCCTCGTTCCTCTTACATTCTCCCTTGACACACTTTTTCATCATCGCCAGGGTAGACCCATTGTTTGCTCGACCGCCATCCAACTCCGAGGCTAGGAAGATGAAGGTTGTATTTGCTGCCGCTTCGGTGGCGCTCGCGGCTGCGATGCTGTCGGAAGTTCCAGGTGCACACGCCGTCTACAGTCTTGTTCGCACATGGGAAGGGCAGACGTTCTTTGACGGCTGGGACTTCTACGGATCTTATGACAACCTTACGAACGTGAGTCCTTTGCAATCCGATCAGTGAACAGAACTCAACCCAAACACAGGGAGACGCGATCTGGGTGAACAAATCTGTTGCCACCACAGGCCACCTAGCGTACATAGACAACAACGGCAAAGCCATTCTTAGGGTCGATAACTTCACGAATGTCCCTTATAACGAGAAACGGGATACAGTGGGTTCAACCGGTGCTCTCGATCAAGAAACGCTCAGCTTACTATCTCCCTCCAGGTCCGAATCACGACTCAGGACTCATTCCCGGTTGGAAGCGTGATCTTGCTCGATGCCTTGCATCTACCTTACGGATGCAGCGTTTGGCCAGGTAAAGCAAACGCCTCACTCAGTCATTCTTCGCGTGTTAATCAACGTTGATCCCGCTAGCTTTCTGGACAAGGGGTACAGTGAATTCCTAAAAACCACCGAAGCGGTTTGCTGATATCGATGTAGGGGAGAAGTGGCCGATTGGAGGAGAGATTGATATCGTTGAGATGTACGTCCCCCCCTCCCCCCAGACCACATGCCACCCAGTGATCTTACATGGAACGTTCTATCAGCGTTAACCTAATGAACCACAATCAAATGGCTGTTCACGCTTTAAGTGGTTGCACCAAGGCGACTACGAGCCAGCAGACGGGTACCAACAACAGCCCCAACTGTACTAACGGTACGGGCTGCACTGTTCTCGAAACAAATTTGAATAGCGCCGGAGCTGCGTTTGCGAATGCGCAGGGTGGCGTCTGGGCTACACAATTCGATGTTTCTGGTGCGTCGTGTTCGGTTCTTTCGATCACGGACTATGTTAACCTCCGTTGTAGGTATTTAGTAGGGTCACGCGCTCTTCTTGATTCTTCTGAGTATTGACTACTCCTTTCTTCGCGAAACATCAGCATCTGGTTCTGGAACGTGAGCAGAACATTCGGGGTGGTGAAAACCTTTGGCTAAATCCCCTCCCCAGCGTGCCAATTTGCCAAGCAACCTGAAGAATCCCGGATCCTCTATCGATACTTCTGGATGGGGCCTCCCCTCTGCTGCATACCCATCTTCCACTTGTAACATTTCCGAGCACTTCACAGCGCAGAAGGTTCGTCGTGTGCCTCCGTGTTTCCAGCGCCTAAACTCATCAACCCTTGCAGCTTGTCCTTGACATCACCCTCTGTGGAGACTGGGCTGGTGTTCCGTCGGTTTACAACGCAACTTGCAGCGGTGGAACAACCGGACTTTGCGTAAGGCCCTTCATACATCCCGCGAGTGAGAGGCTGATACGATGTATGCGCAGTACACCGATAACGTCATTGGTGCGGGCAGTCCCCGTTATGATAACGCCTACTTTATCATCAACTACGTTCGCGTGTACACGGTCGATGGACTCGCGTCGTCCATTTCAAGTTCTTTGCACCATAGTAGCACTAGCAGCACGTCTAAACCTACGACCGTTGTCTCTGGGAGTGGATCGAATGCTGGTGTTGTACTCAATATTTCATCTTCACACTTGTTTTTCTTGTTGTGTGTTGGTGCTCTCGCCATTTTTATCTAAAGTGGTAGGTAGACGTAGACGGACGCATATCCCTACAGATTTACTTCTGGACGCTACTCTGGACTTTTTATACCTCTACGTGTATACTTACGGCCCAAATATCCACAACTTGATTTTATCCCCAAGCGCTTGACTTCGACGCGGAGATACCGGTCCGACAGTCCGAAGGTGGACTCGAGATCCAAATATCCGATCGATGGCCCCCCGCACAAAGCCAATACGTTCTATCAGTCATGTCGCTGTTGTCGCAGCCCTCATCGGATGTCATCCCAGCCGTAGGTGACGCGACAGTTCTCATAACTGAGGTAGGGATGAGACTCGCTCGAAGGATGTGAAGGCGTGTACCTGATCAGAGCTCGGCGCGGCCAGGTCACCCCTGATGAAGAACCTGAAGAAAAAGAGAAATGGATTCACTTGGTCTTCACTTGGTCAGGGAAGAGTTTTACCCTTGATATCGCCGAATCGGATAGGTCTGTACATTTGTTCACCCTCGATGTCATCCTGGGAGCTGCCGGAAGCAGCGCTGACATCGGGACCGTTTCGAGTGTAGGGTATTCGATCTTAAGGTCGCTTTACGGGAATTGACGACCGTGCCGGAGGAGAGGCAGAAGATTTTAGGTCTCGTCAAGGGGAAGTTACCGCCCGATCAAGAACGGATGTATGTGCCTTGCTTTCGTGTTCTATGGATGCGCCGGGGTTTTCGCATCGGCGACGGCGGTGCTGATCACCTTGGCATAGCGGGGACCTCAATCTCATTAACGGGAAGAAGTTTTCGCTGGTTGGAACACCCCAAGGGCACGAAATCAAAGACCCGAATGGTATGTTTGAATTGCTGCGTCGGATTGAGATAAGATTTCTGATACATATCATCGTGGTTTAGAGCTCTTAAATCTTCCGGACGTTGTCAATGACTTCGACGTAGACCTTGCCATCGACCCCGTCGCGGCCGCCGCGTACATCAACGACCAACGGAACCTTAGAAAAATCCGGGAGCATACAGCGAAACTGCAATTGAATATCATCAACCCGCCACGTCCTGGAAAACGGCTTCTCGTTCTTGACATTGACTATAGTAAGGCCGTTATGGTTTTGGTTTTCCCCATACTCACATAAAACCGATAATAGCAATACTTGATACCAAACCACTCACATCTGGAGCGCTTCCTCCTGCTGAATGCGCGCGACCGGGGCTTCATGAGTTTCTGGAGATGGTATACCCTTACTACGATATCTGCATTTGGTACGAACGGACGAACCAGACGTGAGGGTCGCGTTTCATTGCTCTACCTTCCAGGTCGCAAACAAGCTGGATATGGCTTGAGGCCAAACTCGTTGAGCTTGGAATGGTGGGCTCTGACAAGAACTACAAGGTAGGTCGCGTGACAGAAATGAGAGAACCGAATTTTATTTCTGACGTATTGTTAGATTTCGTTCGGTATGTCAATGGCCAACTCGTCCAGTTTTTGGACGCTTTACCTCCCTATTATCCAGTGTTGGATAAAACTTCGATGTTCACCGTTTTTTCCATGAAAGACGGTAAACAATACACACACTCCGTCAAGCCACTTCAAATAATATGGAACCACCTAAAGCAATAGTACGTCCTCGACCGTCTGCGATGTGAGGCGATTTGACCCTCTCTTCTATCCACAGCAGCGCGAAAAACACTATCCATGTAGATGACCTCGTATGATTATCTTCGCTCCTGGACTATGGGGCGGTTTCTGACGGTCGTCGCTTGATAGAGCAGAAACTTTGCATTGAACCCACGGTCTGGACTGAAGATCCACGCGTTCAAGGAAGCGCATACCGTTGAGGCACAAAGCGACCGGGAACTGTACAAGGTTGGACGATACATGACTTTCATCGCGACTACGGCAGAGGACTTTAACCTCCTCAATCACCACGTAAGGACGTGCAGATGTCTTCCATGGTATGGTATGGACTAACCGTGCGCAGGAATGGAAACGGGTAGTCCGAAGCCTACCACAGTGATTTGATTTCCCCTCTGGGACATCCCGAGATGTTTTGTCATGAACCCGGATCCACACTACGATATCCTGATTATAATCTTGAATGAAATTGGTAAATGTAATACTACAGCATCAGGATGTTTAGCAACTTTTAGGACTCCAAAAGAGCGACACCGTTTGTAACGATGTCGAATGTGAGTAATGTGGAAGGACCAGACACGACCCCTTGGATGTGGCGTGCATTCGTGTTCTGTAACCGAACGGGAGTCAGGATGTTAGTGACAGGATTGTACTTCCACTTGAGCCTGGTAACAGCTGCAAGAGACAGTTAGAGAGTCGAACTTATAACACAGTGGTTGCATACTCGGCAACAGTTCGTCACGGGGAAGGCCTAGATAAGATTCCGCAAGCGATACGGGAATGCTCGTGTAAGCTTTCGAGATCAAGTTAAATGCCCGAGTGCGGAAAGAGGCTGTTGAAGGTGATGTAAGGCGTGGCACCGAGGCTTGACCGAAAATGTTCTCACCGACAAAGGACTTGACCATGGACGGTCCGAAGATGCTTAGATCAACATCTACACTTAGGGCTTCCGCAAGTGCTCTTGCCCTGAGGTAGACTTGAGAATACTTCCTCTCATATGTAGATGCCAATAGGTTAAAGAGTCCCTCCGTGAGAGGGTGGTGTAAAAGTGGGGAAGGGAGGCGGGCCAATGCAAACCGGGCGGGAGGTCTGATCGTAAAGATTCAGTAAATATCCAGCATTTGTAGCTCTGAACTCCTACATGTCATCTAGGATCAAGTATGACAGTACGAGTGGAGTTGTGAGCAACAGCCGCGACGCGTCGGCATCGTACTCTGTCTGTAGATCCCGAGGAATGAGATTAGGAGACCCGCAATCGGATGCACATTATCTGGGACATACACGGAGATCGTGTAACTCTGCCAGCACAGCCAACCCAGACCAATCTCTGTCAATGGCCTTGTCGGCAATGATGGGGAAAATCTCCCTATAGATCGTGTGTATTTGTGTTGGCTGTGACTGGGCTGGTGGTGAATTTGTGGGAGCGGGGGCCTCCTCTGCGCCTGCCGTTGGTAACGCGGTTTGTTCGACCTCTGTGGTAGTCACAGTGGGACCCTCAGGAGGTGGGGT
Organism: Thelephora ganbajun; assembly: GCA_014904855.1. Lineage (NCBI taxonomy): Eukaryota > Fungi > Basidiomycota > Agaricomycetes > Thelephorales > Thelephoraceae > Thelephora > Thelephora ganbajun. Next base: position 222,246 of record MU117966.1, on the reverse strand, counting down.
GGGCAGATTTCTAGTGGACATGGTCAAAGTCGAGGATCTTAATCCAAGTTTCGCGACAAAGGCGCGCGTGACCTGACTGATCGGAGCGCCGCACTCATCAACGCCCCGCCCACTTACGACCATGGAGGGTTTCGATGAAGAGATCGAGTCGATTTTATACATGTGCAGGGAGGTTTCAGGTGCGTTACGCATCCGAAAACTACGGCGATAAAGCGCTAAGATGTCGCTAGTCTTCAAGATTCCACCACTAAAGAAGAACGAGGGTCACCGAGCTCAGGAATGGGGTGATCTGGGAAATCCCCTCTGGAAGGGGAGACTGAGGATCATCGAGAGGGGCGCGGGTGTTAACCTTATGTTTGAGGATCCGAATACCGGTACGCTGATGTCGTCAGAGCGCATATGCAGTAGCTGATTGCGGATTCCAGGTGAACGTATGTTTACTTCTCGCATCTTGCTGGTCCTAGGCTGACCGAGGCAAAGTCTTCGCCAAGGCACCTTACGACCCTGCCAAACCTTCCGTTGAGGGTGTTTTAGACTCCTCACGCTATTTCGTCGTTAGGGTCGAGGATGCTGATCGGAAAGCCTACATCGGTATGGGCTTCTTGGAGAGATCGGATAGCTTTGATTTCAGTACGTCCATGCGGCCAGTGACGAGGATCGTGCGTGTTTAATTCCACCGTAGATGTCGCACTTCAAGACTACACCAAGTACGCCGTTGATCCCACTCCTGCGTTATTGCGACAGGACTGATGTGTGGTACAGACGTTGGAGAGCCAGGATGAACCCTCCAGAGGCTGAGGCCGAGAAGCCTTCTCCACATCTTCCTGCGGGACCAAAGAAGGATTATTCGCTAAAGGATGGTCAGACTTTCTCTATCTCCATACCAGGGAAAACGAAAAGTACACAGCCGAAGGGCGTGTCAGATCTGTTTGGTTCTGGATCTAGTAACTCAGGCGGAGGTGGAGGTGGAGCTTTCCCATTGCTTCCACCGCCACCTGGTCGTTAACGTGTCTGAGCATCGGATGATGGAGGTGTTGTTAATTGTGGAACAGTTTGTACTACTCCCTCCCCGGTTTACCCCGAGCAACAAGCCAGGACGCTACATGATATCTGTATGAGTAACCACATAGTCCTGCTCATGGATTACGTCTGCAAGCACCATAACTAGTTTTAGTTCACATCAGGCCAGGTGAACCCCGACCTCGGATTTGGCCTTTCCGCTCATCGACGGCTGGGTAGGAGCCTGAATTCACATGTAAATATCGACCCTTGAAGACCCCAGCGTGCTGATATCCAGGCCCAACCCACGGGCCGTAGTCGGATGTACCCTCAATTTGATCCGTTCGGCTCTTTCTTGCCGAGGGCTTGAACTCCACCTTCGTTGGAGACCAAGGTTCTGTCGAGGATGCACCATGTCTTCCAGATAGATGAGCTGGTCAAGGAGATCACCAGACACATGTTTGTGTGGAACATCCCACAACACTTCGTCCTCGACTGGGCGCTGACCTGCAAGACGATCTCCGACCCAGCACTGGACGTGTTGTGGGAGACGCAGGACAGTTTGATTAACCTCCTCAAAACCCTCCCCTCAGACGTCTGGGAAATGAATCGCCGTAAGCTAGTGGGTGTCTCTTACTGTCAGAATTTCATACAATTAATTGCCGTCAGCACTTTACTCGCATTCCCACACGTTGTGAGTGGAGCCACTTCGAGAAGTATCGGCGTCGCATCTACAATATGCAGGTGAACGAAGAGCCGAACTGGGATGGACTGTCCACGAGGGTCTATCAACTTCTCGACCTTTACTTCCCGAACGGTTCCTTCCTCCCGAACTTACAGAGACTGACATGCTTCATCGACTGGGAACATTTCACGTGGATCAAACTGTTCTTGTCCCCATCCCTCCTCTTCATCGACTTGAATACCTTCGAAAACAATTCCGATCCAATAGCTGGACCCATGTTGGAATTTCTACCGATGGAAACCCTGCAGGCGCTCCACCTTGAGGATTTCCCGTTAGACACCCCGAGTGTGCAAACGTTGTCAAATTGTTTACTCAGGCTTTCTGGCCCTCTCCAAGAGCTTATCACATATCACAAGATTTCAGACGACGCCGCAGCCCACATATCTCAGCTTTCAAACCTCCGAGTGTTGGGGATCTCGTTCAGAGAGTCCAACTTTGTTCTGCCAGGAGCGGTGAATGTATTCCCGTCGCTGAAGCGCCTCTACGCCCAGGTCGATAATAATTTAGATTGGCTCGACCTATTGAAGAATACGAAAGCCGGGTTAAGATACCTATCTATCAGCTGGGTGGAAGGCTTGGTACCCCCTCCGGATTTTACCCAACAATTGGTTTCGGTTCTTCATACCTCCGGCGCACGAGATACATTACGTGTCTTACGCATCAATGCCAGTAGACCCTGGAATGTTTTGAAAACGACAATGGTACCCCTTCTTTCTCTCCACAACCTCACCAACCTGGAAATCCATACCCCATGCCATACGCACGCCTGCGCTTTCGATCTCGCAGATGAAGACGTGGCACAGCTGGCCTCGTCCTTACGCAAGCTCAAGACGTTGATTCTTGGTGGACCGAGATGCGTAAACCCTCCTCCGAAATTCACCATGGACGGTCTCTTCTTCCTATCGAAGTATTGTACTTCCCTCCTCGACCTCGAGGTCCACTTCAATGCACCACAAAGTCGAATATTCGACCACTCGGCCTCCTCCACGGACGAAGGACGAGTTCCGATACAGGACCTCTTCACCCGAGCGAGCAACTGCGACCTACGCTGGTTGTACGTTCATGAACTCCCTTTCCCAACTACTCCAAACTCTGTTGGGATCATGACGTACTTCCTTATTCATATCTTCCCCCATCTGGAAACGATCGCGCAGACCGGCAGTTTCTCAGAGCCGTGGGCGGAAACACAACGCGGGATTCAGGCGTGGCAAGCCTTCCGTCGTATCACTGTCCCAGCAGGTACCTGAGTATAACAGTCACTCGTGGGAGTCGGTCTAACATTTTGGCAGCGACCCCCGAACCTATGGCCTCCTAGCGAGATCTCTCGTCCGCGATTTCGGACCGGAAAACCTTCATGTAGGCAACCCCTACCAGAAGGGCCGTCAAGTTGTCATATCCTCAACTTCACCCATCCTCGGATCGATGGTATCACGCGAGTGAACAGAGCGGTTGCACCGAGACCTCGGACCGTCCCCCCGAGAGATATTTACGGGGTGGACCGACGTCACCGCCTCCTCGTGCGATTCCTTCATTCAGTACACACAATCGCTCAAAGAGACTCCGACCTATCAACTTGATGTTCTATGGGGATCCACAATTGAGGTCGCCACCCGAATCGGATTTAGGATGGGCAAGATTCGTGCTTTTGCTAGTTGGGTCATGTTTAGGTGTGGATTCGAGGACATTGTAATATTTCCCCTTCTTTGTGAGTGCGCGAAGGCGCTGTAGACGACCAGCACCTAATCTACTGATTACGATCTGGGGGGCTTTGGTAACAACGTCGCTACGGCCGTTCTTATCGGAATCTACGGATGATGGGTCCGGTCCGTAGTTGGTCGTATCTGGAGATGCAAAGTCACTTAGATGCGATACCCGGTTCCATGTGCAGTACGTCCTCGACGAGTGACTTAGCCACAAAACCGGCACCTTCACAAGGAGCTGAAAACCCCAGAGTGAATGATTGACGCCCCGTCATATCGAGAGCGAGACCAGAAGTCGTATGCTACTAGATTTATTACGAAAGCTCCTGTGATAAGCACCTCATTGTACGGGGTTATCGCCAGACTGGCGAGTTGGGCCTCGGTCGTGAGCGTTCGCGCTCACGGGTCGAACCGCCGAGGTATCGAAGACAAGGGGGCCCGGAGAAGTGCATGCCCTGAGGTATGCATGAAAGCCGCGAGGCTATATCTAGAAAGGGAGGAAAACGTAGGATCTTCTGGGGGTATTTACAATGAGTCCGTTAAGCTGGGAAAAACCGTGTGGGAGCTAGTAGGGTCCTAGGACGCCGTACACGTCCGCTGCGGTCCGTCATATGTATGGTTCTCGACCGGGTGCGGGGAGACCCTATTCACCAACAGAGATGATCGTTGTGGGCACCGATTGGCGCAAATTGCCGGACTGCAACTGGCCTCACTCGAATGTTCAGGTCATGGTTCTCTCGCTCCTCTACTATCCTCTGTCATTCCAGGCTCTCTACCATTCGCACTCCGGCGGTCATGTCTGCACCGTACGCAACCCAGTCCCAATGGGTTCCACGTCCAGGTGTCCAACAAACACCGCCCTACCACATTTACAACAAGAATATCATACGGTCGGAGCGAGATGAGAGAGATTATAGACTGATTCGCCTCCAGAATGGATTACAGGCAATGCTTGTTCACGACGTCGAAGCCGACAAAGCTGCTGCGAGCTTGGATGTCGCGGTCGGCCACCTGTATGACCCGGTGCGTAATGTGTTGACCTTCGGTCCATGCAGGGTTTATTAACTGGATACTAGCTCGACATGCCAGGGTTAGCTCACTTTTGCGAGCATCTACTATTCATGGTATATCGATTTTGTTCATCAAGCCGGGCGTTGCTAATATTGTCGTAGGGAACGGAGAAGTTCCCTCGCGAGAACGAATACTCTGAGGTCCGTACTGTTCGCACACCCGGCATGCGTAACGCCTAAATGTCTGCTGTAGTTTCTCGCGAAGAACAATGGAGCATCGAATGCATTTACCGGCACATCCAATACCAATTATTACTTCAATGTTGGGACTCCGGCCCTTGAAGGTGCACTCGGTCGTTTCGCAGCATTCTTCTACTGTCCGCTCTTCTCCCCGTCTTGTACCGCGCGCGAATTGAACGCGGTGGACTCAGAACACAAGAAGAACCACCAATCGGATATATGGCGAATCTTCCAACTGAATAAGCACCTCACCAAGGATGGACACTCCTGGAACAAATTCGGTACTGGTCACAGGGGAAGTTTGTTACAGGCGGCGAAAGACGCCGTTCGTGCGACTGGGAGCGCGACCTCCTCACGCGTTCCATCCCCCACTTCTTCCACGGGGTCCAGCTTCGGTGACGCGGAAGACGGAGGACCGGTAGGCAGGGAAACCCGAAGACGACTCATTGAATGGTGGACAAAGGAATACAGTGCCAACCGAATGCGGTTGTGCGTCGTGGGCAAAGGTAAGTTTTTCTCAATCCATACTTTGGACAGTGATTAATTACGTTCCAGAATCTCTGGATGAACTCAGTGATATGGTCTCAAGATTGTTTTCCGACATCCCTAATCGTGGGGTTGACCCCCTCCCAGCTATACCCGATCACCCATTCGGATCGAATGAGAAGGGTGTAAGTCAAGGACGTCACTTTTTCTTGAACACAACTCATTCCCGCGATAGACCATGGTGGCCGTACAAACAATTATGTCCTTCCATGCCGTCGAGGTGTCTTTCCCACTCCCATACCAACCTGCCAGGTGGAAATACAAGCCTGCAAATTTCTTGGCTCATTTCGTTGGCCACGAGGGTCCTGGATCGTTACATTCCTACCTCAAGCAAAAGGGCTGGTTAACCAGTTTGAGCTCCGGGCCTCAGAATCTGGCACGGGAGTTTGCCATGTTTAAGGTTACCCTGCACCTCACCCGGGAAGGTTTCTGTAAGTTCTTCATCACGTCACCCCTGGATGGAATCCGGTATGATGTACCGCCCCAGCGAATTACCGTGACGTTATCCTCGCCGTCCACAAGTACCTGTCGCTTCTCAGATCTTCGGAGTTTCCTCCTTGGTATCAGAAGGAACTCAGCATCATCAATGCGACGAGATTCCGATTCGCTGAGAAACAGCGTCCAGACGATTACGCAGTTTGGGTTTCAGAACACTTGGCGTGGCCCGTCGAACGAGATACTGTGCTAAGCTCCGCCCAGCTTGTGTCGGAATGGGACGAATCCGGCGAAGGAGAGAAGGAAGTCAGGGAGATCTTAAACACCCTAACTATTGATGAGGGCAGAGCAGTCGTGATGGCTCGACCTGACGAATTCGAACGCGTGTTTGGAGCTGAAGGTAAACCTTTGAATTGGGAGTCGGAACCTTGGTACGGAACGAAGTATTTGGTGGAGAGGTTCAGCGAAGACTTCGTCTCCAGGGTGAGTCGCTTGGTAACGTAGTGCAGCAGCAACTGAATTTATTTTAGGCTCGGGAACCGAACGATATACCGGGATTGTACCTTCCGAAGCGGAATGAGTTTCTCCCAGAGAACTTGGACGTCGACAAATTGGATGTCACGCAGCCCGCAAGGCGCCCTCACCTTATCCGCGAAAACTCCCTCTCGCAACTGTGGTACAAGAAAGATGATCAGTACTGGGTACCGAAAGCACAAGTTTGTGTCGACATTCGCAGGTGTGTTTGCGCAGAACCACGCAGAGTTGATCATTAGTCTGATGAATGTCCAGCCCACATGCAAATGCTTCACCGAAGACATCAGTCATGACAAGGTATATCCATCTTGCATTACACCCGCTTCGTCAGCCTCAACGTAATATTTAGGCTTTTCGCGGACCTTGTTGGTGACTCCTTGACCGAGCTCTCTTACGACGCCGATCTCGCTGGACTTTCGTACAACTATGCTTCTCATTCGTTCGGGACATACCTTATCATCGGAGGGTATAACGACAAGCTGCCGGTCCTCTTGCATCACATATTCGAGAAGATCAAGGGCCTCAAAGTCAAGCCGGACCGACTAAACGTCATGAAGGAACAGGTACGGGTTCGCATGCGGATTCTCCTAACTGTAAATAACGACGTATCCCAAAAAGCTCAAACGGAATTGGGAGAACTTCTTCTTGGGTCAGACGTACCAAATTTCCGAGTATTACGGAAAGTACCCCCTCCACGAGAACCTGTGGTTGTTGAACGAGAAGCTCCCAGAGATTGCTTGTGAGTCACTGAATTCCGCCTTCCCAAGCCCCAGTTAACCCGCGCACAGCTGTTACCGTAGAGGATCTACAGGCCCATGCCGAGAAATTCCTCTCGGATGTAAGCCTAAAGATTCTCGTTGTTGGTAACATGTACAAGGAAGTGAGTGAACCGCACGAATCCGCATCACCCTCCAATTGAACCACTTGCCTCGAAACAGGAGGCGACAAATCTTGCCGAAGCTGTTGAGAAACTTATTGACCCCGCACCAGCGAAACCCTCAGAGCTGATTGATCGTCCGCGAATTCTTCCTCCCGGTAGGTCCCCCGTGTAGGATCCGGTTTCGAATTCGCTCATGAGGATCCAGGGTCGAATTTCATCTGGACAATACCAGTCCCAAACCCCAACGAGCCTAATTCCAGCTTGACATACTACGTGCATCTTGGCTCACGTAATGACCCACGCCTTCGGATCGTTGGTTCTCTGCTGGCGCAGATTCTTTCCGAACCCGCTTTCAACGTGCTCCGTACCCAAGAACAACTTGGGTATATCGTTGCTTGTTCGCAATGGGCGTTGCCTGGGGATGTTTATTTCGGCATCAGGATTTTGGTCCAAAGCGAACGGCATCCCACCTATTTGGAGGAACGCGTTGAGGCTTTCTTGGATTTCATCAAGTCCAAGCTGGAGACCATGCCCGAGAGCGAGTTCTTGGAGCAGAAGACTGGGCTTGAAAGGAAATGGAGGGAAGGCGCAAAGAACCTGGTGGAAGAGACGAACAAATACTGGATTCACATCGAATCAGGGATCTTTGATTTCCACCGAAGTGTGTATTCCGACCCAACCACTCCGGAGCCATTCGCTAACATGTGATCTTTCAGGGGACAACGACGCTGATATGCTGAAGGATGTTACGAAAGAGGAAGTTCTGTCACTTTTCTTATCGAACGTACACCGATCATCATCCCAGAGGGCCAAGCTCTCTGTGCACTGTGTTTCTCGCAAACCCCGCCCAAAGAAGCTCTCGTCGATGGCACTCTTGGATGTGGACGCTGCGCTAGAAAAGCACGGGATCGCGTTGCCTATTGACTGGATGGATAGGTTACCAGAAGCTGATACCATCACTGGTACTTTGCAAGTGCTAAAGGAAATCATCGACGATCCAGCTGCCGCCGCCACCGTGGAGAGCGAACTCTCAGTGCTGGCGGAGAAGTACCCCGACGACAGCGATAGACACGGGGTTTTGCCTGCGGGATATATTGCCATTGAGGACTCCAAGAAATTTAGAGATTCCCTGAAGGTTGCCGAGGGGGCCGTTCCACTGGTCGATTGGGGCGACTTACCCGTATCTAGATTCTAGTCTCGCTCTGTGCACGTGCTTATTGTTTTACCAAATACCAGAGTAGAAACGCTCCGAAACACGAAATGGGTAGAGTATATGGTTCGTATAGCAAAATTACAACAAAAGCTGACTCGCAACGGTATTTACCGCGTCAGGGGTAGGTAATCTAAGTGGGAGTGATAGCAAAGTGGAACTGCACCGACAGCAAAAATACGTGAAGTACCGGTACCTCAAAAGGTTCAGATGTGGTCATGGGAGGTGTTCGTTTAACCGTCACTTCTTCCTGCCATTCTTTCCAGCCACTGGTTTGCCATTGGCTTGCGTTTGGATTTGTTGCTGGAGATATTGTTGCTGATCATAGTCCTTGGGCCTCCTGAACAGAAGGACATGTGGTTCAGGCGCTATTGTAGAGTCAATACGTTCGCTTCCTGGTAATGTGACTGCGAAACGGCAAACATACCGTGGATCTCGTAATGGACCCAGCCCAAGCTCTGTTGAATGCCGATTCCCCGCCATTCATGATCCGCGAGGAGACGAAGGGTCCCAGACTCATCGTTACTGAAGTAGCTCTGAGGGATGAGTTTGAAGAGAGGCTTTGGGAGGATCACATGTCGATACTCGTACTGGTCGTCTGAGTATCGATCGGAATAGTGGATCCTGTGAAACGTGGCCTCGATGTTAGATACGAAAGTGGCGAGAGGAAAGGCGGATCGTGACGAACCTCTCGATGTATTCATTAATCTTTGCTTCGTCAGGTTTGTCCGCCCTTTGTGACATTGTGGGTCGACCGTGCTCGGGAGATTAACCAGGACACTCGAGATGGCCTAAGTCGTTGCGAGAGTTCGTGTGTCGTGTAGAAAGGATATAATAAACGTCTGTCACGGTCACGGGTCACGGCATTCCGGTTCGGCTAATCTTGATCGCATCAGGATCAGACCCCGGAGCCGGAACTCTCGGAGTTGAGACCGGCTGGATCGTCTTCTTTCCGTTACCACTTCCACCTCCTTTCAAATATGTATCGACAGGCTCTATTCGGCCAACAACAGCGTCCTCAGCAGCTTTACACGAGTAACAACCAGATGGTCTTCGACGGAACTGGGCTCTCGGATGAGGATTCCTTCGGAGGTGAGGGCCGAGAGATCAACGGGTTTTCCGTGTTTTCGACCTCGTTTTATTAGATGTCTCGTCGCCTTGTCCCCCAGAAAGGCATACCTATGGGACAGACGCGCCCTACGACAATATGGGTGCTTCAGGGCTTGAAGGCTATGCTGATAATATTGATGAATATCCCGAGTACGGTGACCGAATCAACGGAAGCGAAGATTCTTCGCGCTTGAACCGAGAGACTCGTGCGTTGTGATCTCGATCAACCCAGCGTTTTCTAAGCCCTCCGAAAAAAATGTAGTTGGCGGCGTCGAGACTCCGTTCTCCTGGCGACAACCTCTTCCTACGGCATACAACGTGTCTCACAACGCAGTTCGAGGGCAACCCCATTGGTACACACACAACCATGCGGAAGGTTCTGATCAACGAAGACCTCAGAATCTTCATATAGCCAGTGGGTCTCACCCATCAAGAAACGTCTCGATGCAACCCTTTTACACCATGGCCGATCAACGCGTCCAAGGGAATAGCATGCTCCAACATGGAGTCCCCACATCTTACGACCAGCTAAATTCTCACGGGATCCGACTTCGACCCGTCTCTGATCTTCGTATGCCATCCTCTCGTCGTCAGAGCCGCGTTCTCATGTCACTCCCCAGCTGATGCTTATCGTGGTCTATTTACATTCGGTGTCTTCAACGCCATCCAGTCCACTTGCTTTGATAACGTGGGCCTTTCTATCGCGTCTGCTAAGTCCCGTGTTGTTGACTCTCCATCAAGCTGATGCATACCGCACAAAATCTGGTAGGTTGGAGGTCCGTTGGTGTTTCCGTTACTGACCCCTTACCTCAGGTCATATCCTGTCGGCAGATTCATCCCTGCCAATCGAGCAGATACTGATGTACATTTGCAGCTCCTACTGGAAGCGGAAAGACAGTGCTATTCGAACTCGCAATGATTCGGATGTTAAAGGACTCCGGAAACAATCCGAGCGTGGCCAAGTGCGTCTATGTGGCACCGACAAAGGTCAGTTGAGCTCCCTATCGAGGGTGTGTTGTATGTATTGTGTTTATAGGCTCTATGCTCGGAAAAATTCAACGAATGGACGAAGAAGTTTTCTGGCTTGGGGATCACATGTGCGTCGTTCGCGTGCACACAGTCTATCATTGATAATAGGTCGTCAAGGCTGCGAGCTTACGGGAGATACTGTCGTGTTCGGGCGAAATCCGTGGGGAGACGCAAAAAAATCCTGTATAATGTAAGCATCATAGTCTCATGGACCATCGCGTGAGGTGAACCACATCCACCTAGCGTCGCCACGGTAGAGCTCTTTTGTCGGCTATATGCGCCGTTCTTAACCACTCATAGGCTGAAAAATGGGATGCTTTAACACGTAACTGGTATGTAGCACCACCGTTCTCCTCGCAAACACCTCGTGAATCCTGGTACAGGCAAGACTATAACGGAATACTATCCCAGATAAAACTTTTCCTTGTTGACGAGGTACGGGCATCCGGTATTCGGTGAGTCGCAGATGAGGTTCAAGTTCTGAGTCGTAGGTCCACATCCTGAACGAAGCTCGCGGTGGTACTCTTGAAGTTGTGATATCGAGGATGAAACTGCGAGGTTCTGGTGTACGGTTCATCATGGTATCCGCGACAGTTCCTAACGTTCAAGACGTCGCCGGATGGATCGGGGCTAACCAGGAAGGCACTCCTGCTCAAGTTTTCGAGGTCAGGTCGATCATCCCAAGCGTCTGCACGAGCATCTGACGCACCATCAGTTTGGGGAAGATTTTCGCCCGTGCAAAATCTCACGATTCGTATACGGTATCGAACGGAAACGGGAACAGAATGATTTTGTTTTTCAAAGGACCTTGGACCTCAGGCTGTTCGGGATCTTACAGAAACATATCACAGACAAGCCGATTCTCATCTTTTCATCCACTCGGAAAAGTACTCTACCGATCCCTCCTTTTGCACACTAATCTCACCCGTCTCGTCAGATGTCCTCGCGACAGCTGAACAACTTATCAATGATTACGATGCAGCCGCAAAATCAAAGCAACCCCTGCCTTGGACGCAGCCACGGAGGTTGGTGCCGATCCTTGTTATCAGCGGTCCGTTACCAACATGTGGTAGTCTTAATACGAAGTTCGATGACCATCGCTTAGAAAGTGAGTCTGTTTGTCCTCACAACACATACCTACCCCCGACAAATGAACTTGGTAGGACTTTCCGCCGCCGGTATTGGCATCCACCACGCTGGTATGGCCCTCGATGACCGAAGGGCAACGGAGGATTTATTCTTGAAGAGTATGTTGAAAGTAGTTGTATGCACCTCGGTTCGTGGCGCTTGTGTCACTTCTATGCATGTCTTAACGTATCCTGACAGACATTGGCGGTTGGCGTGAACCTTCGTGTGTTACTTTCCCTAATTACACCGAACACGGGGAAGCTCACCGTAGGCGTGTAGCCGCTCACACGGTTGTTATTAAGGGCGTGAAGCTGTTCCGAGATGGAGCTATGAAGGAATACACCGACTTGGAAATTATGCAAATGATTGGTCGAGCGGTGAGCACTACCTGCCCCCTCTTTGCTCGGTTTCTCATCTCTGTGTAGGGTCGCCCTCAATTTGGTAAGTTATTGTACAACTCGGTTTCTGCAATTCAATGCTGACTTCACCTTGGGCAGATAAGGAGGGACTCGCAATAATAATGTGTGAATCTCAACTCGAGGCAAAGTATAGAAACCTGGCTCAAGGAACCACGCTATTGGAATCGAGTCTCCACATCAATATCGTGGAACATGTGAACTCTGAGATAGGACTCGGGACGATCACGGACATTGAATCAGCAAAAACGTGGCTCCGCAAGTCATTCCTTTTCCAACGCCTGCAACGGAACCCGAAGCACTATGCTATCGGGAAGGATGAGCAGCAGACGTGGCAAGAACGTTTGGATCAGATGATTCTGGATAGTGTCACGGAGCTCAAAGCGAGTAGGCTGGTGGAAACTCCTGAGGACGGAGAGGGGCACCGGTTACGTTCAACTGAGTACGGCGATGTCATGAGCAAGGCAGGGAACATTAGTCCTGGTTTCGACTACGATTGCTCACATCTACGCAGTTCTACGTCAAGCAGAATACGGTCAGACAAGTTTCTGATGTTGACTTCACGTAAATTAACTCCCCAAAGATGAAAGCAATCATGGAACTTGACTGGAATGCGGGGGTTTGGCAAATCGTGAGCAATTTTCTGTGCGCCCACCTCGCACCCAGTCTCACGAAGTCATTAGCTAGAGACCTTGTCAGCTTCCGACGAGTGAGTGTTTTGTGTTCATCCACTTACGACTTCATGACCGTTCCAAGGTTTTTGGAGCTCAAGATCCGGAGTGGCGAGAAGCAGGTACACTACACCGACCAGGGTGGTCCAAAATCCTGCTGACCTCTTGTAGGTCTTGAATCGCCTTCGAACTCAAGACGAAATTCGGTTTACCTTGAAGAAGGTAGAGACCATACAGGACAAAGTCTTCCTTCTGATACAGGTTAGTGTAACAACCCATCACGCGGGTCGCTGACACCTGTGTAGGCTGTACTTGGGGGGATATCTCTCAGCGCACCGGAGTTTAAGGGTCCAGACAGTCAGCTTACGTTGGAAGCATTTACGTTGTTTCGTCACGTTGGACGTATTGCTCGAGGTATGGAACCTGTTTCCTTTGATTCACCCAAGTCAAATATAAGACACTGCTAGCTCTGGTCGAGGTTGCGATCATCCAACAGTCGGGGGGACTGATTAGATACGGACTTGAGTGGTAGGTCACGACGTGTGTTGTTTCCTGAGCACAGTTACTCACGGGTACTCTAGTCTTCGGATCTTGTCTGCGAAGGCTTGGGAAGACCGCCCAGTCGTGCTGCGACAAATTGACCAAATTGGTGATAGATCGTCAGTAGCATTTTCACTCTTGGCTCTGGTTACTGAATCATCAACTGGTTCCTTTAGCATAAAGGTAGACGGTCGTGCATTTTTCCATGGATGAATTCTTATTTGACGTGTAGGTACTCGCTGAGCACGGGATTACGTCCTTCGCCACCCTCCGCAAACAACCGCCAGAGCGAATTGAAGTTGTATGTCTTTGAGCTCCTTCCTCCACTACGGTCTCTGATTCTGGCGACGTAGCTTCTTAATCGCCGCACTCCATTCGGTCACATGATCCTTGACCAAGTAGCTAGGTTTCCGCAGTACCATCTGCAAGTCACACAGAAGTCGGTCAAGTCATATCGGGGGCAAGGTCCCGTGGAAGTCACCCTTGAGATTCGGTGTGAGCTCGGCGTAGAATTACCGAAGCCGCTACAGAAGAAAGGCAAAGGCCGCACGTATGAGATGACTTCGGTCCTTACTGTTACCTCCGACAATACCTTCGTTGACTACCGAAGGATCCCGTACGTTAGCCCACAGGTGGTAACGCTTGGCTAGGGTCTAATACACTGCGTAGGACCCGTTCACTCAAGGAAGTGAAAATTTTCACCGTGTTTGTGGAGCTGACGAAACCCAGTCAATCTGTGGTCACGATCATTAGTTCGGTGAGTGCAATCCATGCTTGCTTTAATCTCATTATTGATTCGTTGCAGGAAACGATTGCTGGAGACGCCGTTTCACGATCTTTCAGACCCGATCTTCCGGGAAACGAATACCCCACCCCGAATACAAAACCCCCAGCTCCCAGTCAGGATTCCGAAGAATATGACGCATCAACGGACCGAGGAGACTCCCGGATCATACTTGGCCCTGACGACCTCTGTGGGCCTTGCTTTGATGGCTCCAGTCCTATTCCGAGCAAGCCTCAAGGAAAGAAGCCCCTTGTGGACTCGGGCAGATCCAATTCGAGGGAGATAAAAGCGAGAACATCGTACGGAGAATGGAAGCCCGAACAATTGTCCAACGGAAACTACAGGCAGGTCTCCTCTCTCAGCTTGGATTCCGGATTAAGTCGTTTTAGGTGCAATCATACATGCAAGGATAGGGACAACTGCAGGCATATTTGGTACTTTCATACCCATCACTCCTTCAGAATTACTCAATAGGTGCCAGCTGCCGGGAAGGGCTTAAGAATCCACCGCCACCTCCCAAGTCAAAGGCAGCACCGAAGGCCAGAGTTGAACACATGGAGACATCAAATAGGGACGGGTTTTCTCGTGTCATCCAGCCGACCACTGGAAAACAAGTTCTGAACGTTCTGGATACCCTGTTCCCCGAGACTCGCCAAAAAACTGTCCTCATCGCCTCCAAATCTGGTGCTTCAAATGCCGCCGCCTCTAGTTCGCGTGTTTTTAAACTACCCGGTCGAGGTAGAACCATGGAAATCAAATTCTCTGACGACAACATCAAAGGATCTGCGGTCGCACGTGGGCCATCTACCCTCGAGATCATCAACAATATTCGTTCTCCTTCCCCTGACTTCGATTTTGACGACATGGATGACTTGATCCGCGCTGCGCCTGACTCTGCTCTGGATGCTGATAAGTTTGTGGCTGTGGACTTGACTGTCGATGATGTGGAGGAGGTTTCATCCCCTCCTGACGTTCCCCAGGCGGCTCGGAAGCGCTTGCGAGATTCGCCTGATCCAACCTCTAAACGGATGAAAAGGGTCAGCGATTGGCAGGGCGATATTGACCGGCGCAGGTTTCGACCCGTGCGTTCGGAATCTGTTCAGGAAGTAGGTACTTCCTCGACGGATATCGCACTGGGATGCTTCTTGACCTGGGGTTACTACGTAGGCCATCGATTCAACCTTCAAATCTCCTTCTTCCCCTCTGTTTCTTCTTGGGAGTAGCGATGGGAGAGTCACCAATGTGGTCGATGCTGGTGGTCTGGCTATATGGTCTCCTGGTCCTGCTCCCGAGATTGAAGAGGCTACGACTGTGGACTTGGGCGTGAAATCTGGTGCTGGAAACGACAATCTGGAGGACTTCTATGCTGGTCTGGATTCTCTGGTGGACACTACTACTAAGCATCACACTGGGAGCAAGGTTGTCGAGGAGGACGACCCTTTAGCAGAGTTCGAGGCTTGGATCGCAAGCGGTGCGGTGCAAATTGTGGATAAGCTATAACTATCCATTTGGAACCTGTCTATAAAAGCCTCTCACTGTGTGTAAGATTAGTTGAACGATGTAGTGTAGAACTGAAGGGGGTAAATAGCTATAATTCGGTCTGGGTGTCTGGTGGGTCAACGAAAATCTGCAGAGCCCCGTTGAACCTCTCGTCAAAAGCGACTGGTGTTTCTGGCTTGATGATATCCCAACCGGCAACATCGCTCCTCCACCTCAGCTCTTTCTTTAACCTCTCCGCGCGTAGTTCTACCTCAGTAGGTGGGGGATAGTTGATCTCGTCTTTGGTGGGTTCCCGATTGCCCCTGGCGAGATCTCGAGCGGTTTTGAGTTTATCGGGAAGTGCTTTGTAATACCCCGTCCGAATCTTTTCGACGCTCTCCGCGTACTTTTTCATCGAGGACTTGTAGTAGCGCTCGGCGTCCAATCCGGAATCGAGATCCATGGAAGGTTCAAATGGACGAGTGTGGGATTTGATCAGCCTATACGCACATTGGGCTCCAGAGAGCACTTTTTGGCGCTGGTTGAAGAAGTCCCAGATCATGTGAGGAATTTGGAGGAAACCGATGTAGTTTGTGAAAGGAACGAAGAGAATTGGAGGTCGTTGGGGAATAGAAACTGGGGGTATATTGAGGCTTTCGGGGATTGAAGACGACAAGGAAGCGGAAGAGGACTTGGTATCCGACGAAGGACGGAGGTACGGTGGTGTGAATAAACCGGTGGAAGGGGGGAGACGTGATTTTGTGGGGAGGGGTTCACCGTCGCTGAGACTTTCTGTGTCCACTCTGGAGATTGGTTCTTCCACCTCGTCAAACTTGCCATCTGCCTCTAGCTCACGAGCGAGCTGGTCCTCCTTATCGACCTTCTCAACCCCATCAGTCCACCCACGCCGCAGACCCTCCATGAACTCTTTGAAAGTCGGTTGGCCGATCAGAACAATACCACCCTCCAGTTCGCGTTGACGTTTGGCTTCTGGTGACTGGTCACCAGCCTTGATGATAATGCTCTGTTTGGGAGAGTCTATGCCTGCTTCCAGACGCCTGCGGGACTTAATTTCGTCCGCAACACGTGAAGCTATGTCGCCGTAGCGTTTTCCAACAATCATCTCATAATCCACGGCAGCGGCAACAAGTATTGGCTAGAAAGCAATGCATGAGCACCGTACTCGGAAGCAAGTGGGCATATATGCACGTACCTTGGCGTATTTTCTGAAGTACTTGATGGCCCGGTCTGAATCCTCGTCATCCGGCCATTTCGCGCCATACACTGTGACTTTCCTTGGGTAGTCATGAGTACGCAGCGGAGCCTCTGCGAGGTCCTTCACTTTGTCCACATAAGCCTGACGAATTGCTTTACACTGTCGTCTGTCGTATAAATAATATCCCGTGACGGTGGAGGTGACACCGATGAAGATGAGCCAGTTCCGAGAGGGTAGCTTGGGTCGTTTGGAAAGCCATGACTGGGGGACGCCGGTGTATTTGAGGGCAGCCTTTATGCCGGACTCCTGGGCTTGGGGAACAATGGGAGTCGCGCCATCGGGAGACATCGGCTTGGACACGTCGCGGACGTCCTTCAGCTCAGTTCCGTCACCGAAGTCAGTGCTTCAAGTCGGAAGAGGTTTCAGTCACGTGACGTCGGGGTCCGGACAAGCCCTCCGCACCTCAAGACTGCATGCCAATCATTGATCCTGTGGTGACGAATAGACGTCGATTTAGCCTGTGTTTGGCTGGGACAAAATGCTCCTGAGGAGGTCTATAACCATCTGTAGGGACAAAATCACTTCATTATTAAGTTAGGAGTACGGATACAAGGTTCATCTACTTGAGCCACGACAGAATCCTCAAGGGACACTCCCTAGCAGAGTCTGGGCTAGATTCCTGTTGCCCACAAGCGACCCAGACGGAACCAGAGCTTCGCTTAAATCCAGGTAGCCCCTATCTTTTCAAAACGGACAAAAAAAAGCGGGACCGCAGTCGCTGCAGCTTCGCGTGTCTTCAATTCGCGACTTGGAGACACCAGCCCCGTCAGGGTCGTCACCCTGACGAAGCGCGAAGCCACTACGACACGCGGACCCGCTCGCCCGTCCCCTCGTGTGGCCGCAGGGGGGGTAGCCACACTACCAACAGCAACGACTTACTCTGCCCCTCTTAGCGGGGAGGATCGACGGTTATAACCCGGGCGCAGGAAGACGATCACCAGTTGCCCCAGCGAATCGCCATAACTCCCCGTTGATCCGAGTGTCGTGCCGTTTCACCAAAGACGCAAAGTCTCCAAATTGTCATACCCAAACGCTCGCCAACCATAACACACCCCTCACATCCTCTTTGCGATCCAAGAAGACAGCACTAACGTTGAGGAAAGTCTTAAAGTCGGTGATGCTCGTAGATCATCACGCTCCGTGTGATCCGTCGTCGGCCGCGACGGACACAACGAGAGCTGGTGCTGCCAGTCCTGGTCGAAGAGGAACATGAAGGGTGCTGTTGGCAGGAGAAGTAAGGGTGGGACCATTGGAGGCTTACGACTTGACTGGGGAAAGAGAGCAGGAAACTGGGGGGTTTATATAGTATTTGGCCAACAGGGGTTTTTTCCTCTGAGATGAGCTTAAATCGCACTCCACGTGACCACACGTGATGCTCTGGAGGGTTGAACAGCATCCTCGACGTCCAAAGCAAAGAAGTGCAGAGTGTCTGACGAGCAAAGCACAGAATTGTTACATCAAGTTGGAGGCCAAAGTCGATCGCACCGAGCGCTCGGTTTAAGCGTTCTATAGACTGCGGTCGATCATCTCAGGTGATACCGGGGCTACTGGTTCGGAAACCTTCTCCTGTCTTTAGGTGAATCTTGTGTATACCTTTCCATTGTCTGGAATTTCAGTGCGCAGTTGTGAATTTGAACTTTTGCCAGGACGTCTCGTATGCTCGAGCCCCTACCCGTCTGAGTACTGACAGCATAGCGAAGGCATTCCAGGTATGGCGCACCCACCACCCGGAACCGGGAACAGGAGCCGCGAAGCCACAAGCTTCCAGGGGAAGCTACCCCTATTGTCACCGTATTCATCATGGGTGACACTAGCGGACTCTGCCCGGAGCCTGCACAACCTCAATTCCAACCCCCCACTCTGTCTCTGATGTGGTGAGTCGGCGAACGGATGAAATCGTGGGCATAAAGGCAACAGTGGTACTACAAGATAAACAAGTAAAATCAGTAATCGGTAGAGTCAGTATCCCCGCTTCAACCTCTCATTCTCCTCTCTCAGCAGCCTATTCTCTTCCCTCAACTCCCTCAAGTCCTTGGCATACGCATCCATAATTTCCTTCATCTCCTTTTTCCAATTCCTCCCCATCCTAACCATATCCAAATGCATACCAACCAACTCCGTCCGCATATCTTCCTGGTAATCGTACATCACGTCTCGCATAATTTGTTGAAGCATACTGTGAACATTCGTAATCGATGAAGGGGCATCTCCCGTGTGCTGCATGTCCTCCAGCCCGCGGCGCAGAGGCGATGGTACAGGGGGCCATGCCCCGGAATGCCGTTGTACACCGGGTCGAGCTGGTGTGACTTGTAGAGTCGTCTCCTTTTTCCGAGGAGACACGCTGGACACCTCGTTATTATTATCCTTTTGATCATCCAGCTCTTCGATCTTCCCTTCCTCTGCATCGCTGACAACTTCAAATCCAACCTGCTGCCGAGCAGGTTGTTTGGTAGTTATGTCAACGTCCCAATCCTCGTCTTCGTCGTCCGTGAATTGTAAACTGAACACTGGTCCTGATATCTTCCCCTTGAATGGTGTGATGGGAAGGGCTCGGACATGTAGTTCGGGTGAAGTCGAAGGGGTGGTGGATTTCCGCGAGGAGGAGGCGGTACTTGTACGAAGCTTGGAAGACGAGGCTGCAGAAACTGATAACTGGTCAGATTGCTTTCCCGACGAGGGTGACGAGGTGACGGAAGGCGGCTTGGGTTTCCGGGATGTAACTATTGAGATAGAAGGTACCGTAGGGAAGGGTCTGCGAGAGGCAGCTTTGGTGCCTGTCGTATCTGCGGAGACAACTCGTCTTACTGGTTCACCCGTTGGCCGTGCCTTAGGTAGAAGAGGCGACTTTGAAGTGCCCTTCGTCAGGGGCTTGGTCACCTTCCTGACTTCCTTCGGAGGTTCAGTTTCAGTATCCGCTAGAAGGAAGTTGGCGTTAATGTTTGTAGTGGATGAGTTGGCACATACCGGTCTTTTTCGGGGTCTTGGCAGCAGTCGTGGTGGTTGATGGTTTTCGAGGTTGCGGCGAAAACACCTTCGGTTTAGGTGGAGCTGTTTTGCTCGAGGGTATGTTCGATAGGGTGGATGCTGACCTCCGTATTACCGGTGGTGATTTTACACTTGGGCTACGAATAACCCCAGAAACGGTGCGCTTGCGAACCGGGGTTGGCACTGGTGATTCTTTGGATTTGGCGGACAAAGCGGAGATGGGAGACTTGGTGGAAACCGGTTGCGAGGATGATCGGCGTTGTGGGGTTGCTTTCGTGTTTTGGTCCCGTTGGACCAGCGGTTTCCGCAGAGGTTGTTTGGATGAGGCTGAGGAAGTGGGAGTTAATGACTTTGCCTTGGCATGTTCATCAGACGGGGCCCGGTTTCGGATGCGACGAACAACAAACCTGAACTACGAGACATTCGATGCGACTGCCAATCCCACTAGCGGAAACGGACTTGGGCGGCTTGTCTAACGACCGCAGGTCAACCACCAAGAGATTGCCGGCGTCTGTTCCAATATACATAGCTGCGCCTTCAGGAGAGAAAACCAGCGAAGTGACGCGGGTCTTAACGTCTACCATCCTGAAGAGCCTATAATAAGGTCAGTACGGGCATGAATGTAGACGAGCAATGATGTATACCCTTTACCCTTCTCAAGATCGACAAGATGTACAGTACCCCCCTCGCAGGCGACAGCGACAAGCGTCTTGCTGTATGGACTACACACGAGCGAGACGACATCCCCATTGGCGCTGCTACCAAGAGGAATGGTTCTGGAGGGGCTAGAGGGCCTAGTTATGTCGTAGACATAGAGCACTTGGCCAGACCCAACGATGAGTTTCTTCCGGAAGTGCGGGGAAAATGTACACAATGAAGGCTCTTCTGATGACTGAGGCAGCCCCCGTAACACCGTGTGGGAGCCGCTCTCGAGACTATGGATGTGCACCGTTGTCTGGGAAGTGGAAGCAAGGACGACGCCGTCATTTGAGATCGCAAGGGAGGTTACTGGAGATGTATGAACGTCTATTGTCCTGACGATAGTGTAGTCGTTAGAAGATGGAGTGGACTCCAGCATGGCGATTCTGTTTGACAATGCGCAGATGATGGTGCCGTTGTCCTTTGCAACGACACATGCCTGTAACTCCTCATCTGAGGAAGAAAAAATATTATCCTCCGTTGCGCCCCTATCGCTGTACTTGCGTATCCCATCAGAGAACACCAGGAAGAGTGTCGAGTTATCGGAGCTCCAAGTCCCCGCCAACGGTCTTGGGATTGAGATTTTCGGGTTCGAAGATAATAAAGACGACGTGCGTTTGAGAGATGCCGTTGCTGAGAGCAGCAAATGCTCTGTAGTTGCGACAGCGAGCGTCGTCATTGTCGGTGGCGGGTTGGGTGTCGGAAGAGAAGGTCTAACGGGAGGTTCGCGGCAAGTTGAGCCTTGTTCAACGCGTCACGTCACGTGCTTTGCGGGAACCGCGCTATCGGCAAAGGCCGCACTGTTTGTCACCGACACCCTCAGCGTTACCTCTACTATCTCCTCACTTAATGGCTGCTCTCGCTGCGTGAGTCTACGACTGTTATCTTCACGATTGTTCTAACTCTGAATGCTTCTATCTAGGCTCCTTCCAACCCCAGTACACTCGGTCACCGCAGAGGATGACATCGACGAAACTCCCTCTCAGCCATCCCAGTCTTTGATCGCACGAACTGTTATTCCACCTTATGGGCAACGGGCTGGATGGAAACCGTCAACTCCGGATGATTTTGGTGCGTGGTATGTTGTTTATTGGGTATAAAGCGGCAACTAATTAGTGGCTTTGAAGGTGATGGTGGTGCATATCCCGAATGCCATATCGCTCAATACCCTTTGGACCTCGGCCGTAAAAAGGTGAGAGTGCTTTGTTTGAATACTACCGAACCTCATTAAAAGTTCGCTGCAAGACTGCAGCAGGAAACACTCTCGCGCTCCAAGTCGATTCTGAAGGCAATGTTCGTTACGACGCAATCGCTCAACAAGGTCAACGAGACGGAAAAATAGTCCAGTCGCAGTTCAAAGACCTCGTTCCACTCGCGTACCGTAAAGACCTCACTGACTCAGACCGGACGATGGAGCGTCCTTCGGAAGATGAGGTTGCTGCAACGGCGGAGAAAACAAAGGCCGCTCTTGAAAAGATCACCAATGGAAAGATTAAGGCCGCGCAACCAAAGCACGTTCCGGACAGTCAGGGAAAGACGACGTTCATTAGGTACACTCCTGGTCAACAGGGCGACGCGAATGGCTTGAAGCAGCGGATCATCAAAATGTCCGAGGTTGTGGAGGACCCGTTAGAGCCTCCTCGCTTCAAGCATAAAAAGGTCCCTCGTGGTCCTCCCAGTCCACCTCCCCCCGTTCTTCACAGTCCTCCACGTAAAGCTACTGCCCAGGAACAGAAAGAATGGATGATTCCACCATGTATTTCCAACTGGAAGAACAACAAGGGTTACACTATCCCTCTTGACAAGCGTCTTGCAGCTGATGGGCGTGGTCTCCAAGATGTTAGTCATGCATCCACCTGATATATACAGGCTAACCTTTTTCCGTCTTCTAGATTCACATCAACGACAACTTTGCCAAATTCTCCGAATCCCTGTACGTTGCTGATAGGCATGCTCGAGAGGAAGTCCGACAACGCGCTCTGATGCAACAGAAGCTTGCGGAGAAGGAGAAAGCCCAGAAGGAAGAGAACCTCAGGATGTTGGCCCAACGTGCTCGGGAAGAACGTTCTGGAATCGCTCCTTCAAAACCTTCTGCCGCGGCAACAGTACAGAGTCGTGCTGCCATGAAGTCTGGGCTTGCTGACTACGGAAGCGATAGTGGGTCAGAGTCCGAGGCTTCAGATCGGGAGGAGAGGAGAGATAACGAGGAGGGGGAGGAGGAGGAAGCTGCTAACCTTCGTGACGAGATGAGGAGAGAGAAGAGGAGGGAACGCGAGCGAGAGATGAGGATGAGCAACATGGGAACCGAACAGCGTGCCAAGATGCTTGCTCGTCAGCAAAACCGTGACATTTCCGAGAAGGTCGCCCTAGGTCTGGCCAAGCCAACGATGTCGAAGGAGTCGATGTTGGATTCTCGGCTGTTCAACCAGGAGAGTCTGTCGAATAGCTTCGCTGATGATGATGCCTACAACCTCTACGATCGCCCATTGTTCCACGGCTCTTCCGCCGCGGCCGCGATCTACAAGGCTAGGGGTAACATCACCGAAGGAAACGACGAGTCATATGGTGGTGGAACTGAGGAGGGTATCTCTCGAGCCCTGGATAACGATAGGTTTGGCCTCGGACGAGCCCAGATTGGGTTCGAGGGTGCTAACGAGCAAGAGGTACGGGAAGGACCGGTGCAGTTCGAGAAGGATACCGGGGATGTCTTTGGTTTGGACAAGTTTTTGGACGAGGCCAAGAGTGGAAGGAAGAGGGGTTTGGATACTGAAGTGTACGTTTTTCTCTTTGACCGTGATCACCTCTTCGCGCCGACTGATCCCCGATTTCGCAGGGGTGGGTCACGGAAACGACAACAGATGGACAAGGCGTCGGAACGTGAGTCGTAGTGCGTATCTTACACTAGTTTTTTTTGCGTTTTTCGTATGTACTACCCTGTAGCCTCTACGCTCCTAATATCCGCGTCCCGTGATCCCGGGCGCCAAAATGCGCGACGCGTTGTTTCACAATTCCCACGCTCATTTTCTTATCCTGGGAACTTGACTCTTCGCCGAAACTCCTTAAC
Organism: Thelephora ganbajun; assembly: GCA_014904855.1. NCBI lineage: Eukaryota > Fungi > Basidiomycota > Agaricomycetes > Thelephorales > Thelephoraceae > Thelephora > Thelephora ganbajun. The sequence goes on along the minus strand of MU117966.1, from coordinate 198,766 downwards.
CCGTTCCGGCCCAGTATGGCGTCGGCGGCAAACACCTCTATCAATTTCATTGTTACCGGTGACGAAGATCCTCAAATGGACGGTCAGGATGACCCCGTCCAGGAGGAACGCCAGGAGGAAATGTACACCCATGTCTTCGAAGGTCAGTCGATTTCCTCAGCTTTGAGGCCCAAGAAACGCGGGCATATAACTGAGATTACGAATAGAGATGATGAGGACCGTGTTATCCAACGAGCCTCACCTATTCAACCAAGATGAACGATTGATCTTCAGTCGGTACGCGAAATTATCTTGTGAGTCACGCCCGTGTCTTCCGGCTGCTCGAAATTCATCTGACCTGATTGCAGCGGATGCCCGCCACATTCTTGTTCGTCTCTGTACACGGAAGCCGGAGAAATGGTTCCGCCTGAAAGACTTGGACGGTTATCGGAAACGCTTTGGGGATAGAATCCCGGATATTATGGACGAACTCTGCCGGGATCTCGTCAGGTCTATCATGGAAGGCCCAGAGGCGGGACCAGAGGTTGGGGCCGTCGACCTCACCGTGGATGGCGAGCAAGGCAGCGCGGGCAACTTGGATACTCCTGTAACTCGGATCACACCTTCAGCTCTACGCCCCATCCTCCGAGCCCCTCCAATGCAAGACCAAACAGTCAGCAATGCTCCAGCCAACACCATGCTTGCTGTTCCGATCAAGGCCGAAACTGTAGAGGTCCAGATCAAAATAGAAGATATCCCGCTGGCTCCCGAGACAGTTTTGGTCAGAGCTGAAGCCACAGATCAGGAGAATGTTGATCCGCCCATTCCTTCCATACCCAACAGCCTTTGCTCAGATGTTGCACCGAAAGTCGAGGAGTATTCTCAACCCGGTCCCTCCTGCCTACCTCCACAACCCTGGGAATACGTCGTACTGGCTCGTGACGAAGAACACGCGCCGATTGAGGATTTGCTAAATTGTCTGGCGGTCGAAGAGCTGCAGTTGCTTGTCAAATTACTTAAGGTTAAATGCCCCTCGAAGAAGGTTAGTCAGTCTCCACAGTGGAGTGATCCTCTTTCGTCACTGACGGTTGCTTGAAAATGCCAGAAGCACGAGATGATTAAGGCACTGTTGACTACATCTTCAAACCAGTCAATACTGTCGTTCTTCACATCGAAGACACGGCAAAAGGGAAAGGCGAGAGCGTCTCTGTTCCCTTGTCGCAACAGGCAAGTCAGTAGACTCAGAGAGTTGGCTATGGACATACTTGGTGGGGATTTTTCAGAGTAGTCCGGCCGAACGTCGCTGAATATTCGACAGTGAAATGCATTAGAATCGAGCCTTCGCTCAGAGAACTGTTTCTTAGGATGCAGCTCGTTTATTACCGATCGTACGCGTGCTTCTACCCCGCGGTGTGCATCGCTCTGACCGCCATCATAGGACACAATACACTACCCAGCTATTAACGACCTCTATTCTTGCTTATTCCAAGAAACAGAACTATGAGGACTACAAGGCCCGCAGGACCGCCGACATCTGGGCAAGTCGAGAGGAGCTGATAGCCTACGAAAATGCACTCAAATTGGAGGCTGAGATTGACGATTTGGCGAGCGATGGAAGGGGAAAGAAGGATACATCTGTCGAACCTGGTTCTGTTGGTGGTAATGTGCTTTGCTTCCGCCACGAAACATGTACTAAAGCTTCAATGTTAGAAGAAGCTACGAAACTGGTTCGCCATCGCGTGGTTCAGCAGAAGTTTGAAACCATCTACCAACCGTGGAAACAGCTGATCAAGGAACCCTGGAAGGACAGGGGAGGTCTTGAGCGATTTGAGTATGGTATGGTCCGAATATAATCTCTCTACCACCTCCCACCAACACTCGGATGGTAGGTTATGTCTGGACTCGCATTGTTTGCAAGGCCCGTCACGCCCTCGGATCTCTGGGAAAGTATGAATACGAGTTGGAAGTGATCGAACATCTACTGACGCAAGTACGGTGGAGACGGGGAAGGCGGGGGTCATGGCATGACCGGCGGGTGCTCTTGTTGACTCGGTATCTCAAGGACCCGGAGGGGGGCAAGAATGCGGCGGAGGAGGGCCTCAAAGATCTGTTTACCCATTCAAGTACGCCCTGGCCTTTTCCTTTCCCTCAGCTCATCGAGTTCAATTTCGCTCCCAGTTTTTCGACCAAAATTACAGGGTCGGTTGGCGAAATTAGAAAAACAACTAAAGATACCCCCCGAGGACCGTCATGTCCCCGAGCCTGGCCTTGCAAATGCCCATGAGGTTTTTGTCTTTGGAATTCGCATCCGTCACTCTGCTGGTGTATTGCATCTGGATAATATGATGCGACCAAAGAACGCGATATCTTTGCACTTCCCCGTCGTGAGATGTGGTGGGGGAGATAAAACCCAGGTTCAGGTACGCCTTTACTATTGTCATTCAACATTCCGCCGTCTCATTCCTTTGTGCAGGTCCAGCCGGTAAAGAATACGGGTAAAAGTTGTTGGCAAGGTAGGGCTGATGGGGAAGTTGTAAGCGTGGAAGAGTTTTCCCTGCAGCACTACGAGGGTGAGGGCTGGAAAGGGTGCGTTGCCTTTTTACCATGGTTGGATTCCACTCATGACATATAATACAGACTGCATTCGGAAGGGAGGATCGTGTACACCATCTTCGGGTTATTATTCTGGGATATAATCTTTACGGCTATCCCAGGCGCGTTCGAAACACCGTTCCAGGTCGCACCGTTGGATATCGACACCGATACATTCTACCATAGCAGACGCGAACTCTTCGACAAGCGGTTGGCCGAGATCAAGCAAGGGAAAGCCCGAGAGATAATCAGAAACGTGGATTCGAAACACCGGGACGACCAGACCCTCTGCGCTGGCGTGAGATGGGATTTGGTAGAGAGGCAGGACCTGGAGAACATCGTAGAGGTAAGTAACAGTGCCGTTTACTTCCATTTTATCTATGTCCGACTCTTTGGACCCGTAGTACTTCGGCGGCGATCAGCTGTGTGAGATTTCCAGAATCATCTCCGAGGAGTATCGTACCCGAGGGAGTGGTCTCCCTGATCTGTTTCTCTGGCATGATGAGAAGAAGTGTTGCAAGTTTGTCGAAGTGAAAGGCCCAGGGGACAAACTCTCGGAGAACCAAAAGGTTTGTTGGATCTATGCCTTGTCCTTGATACGACATTGACCACCCGTCGCATGAAAGACCTGGATTGACCTTATGGTTCGAAGCGGCATATCCGTCGAAGTGTGCCACATTCTCGAAGAAGGTTCCGAACCCCCGAAGAAAGCCCTGAAGAAGGAACCCAAGGTAAAAATGGAGAAAGCGACGCCGAAACCCAAAGCTAAGAAGGACACGAAACGGAAGCGCGAGTCTTATTCAGATACGGAGGAAGAAGGGTGGGTTGGACAGTCTAGTTCGGAAAGTTCTCAAGACGCTTGGAGTCGAAGACCTCGGAAAAGGACCAAGAAACTTCAGGATCCTGAACCTGAGCGACCCACAACTGCCCGCTATTCATCGCCGGAGCTGTAATCTATCACACAAGATGTTAGATGTACTGATCTTATCCCTGTATTTCGGTAGCTTAGGCCCTCACTTATTGCTTGGCTTATTCATGGATCTGATGAAAATGTATTAATCGGAGCAGTGCCGTGAAGAATAACTAGAAGATACATGGAGTGGGAGGGAGTATGCTAATACCCTACACATACACATCAAATACTCAGGGCCAAACAGAAGAGCGAAAGCAAATGTCATCTACGAAACTTGGAGGGGAGAAAGGGGTAGCATCACTCGGTGGGGATCATGAACTGAATTCCAGAGAACGAACGCAGGGACGTGATAAATATTAATGGCGTGAACGAAAGGAAAAAAAAAACATTAGTGTTTGTCTTGGCCCTCCGTTGATGTTGTGCGAGGTCTTCTCTTCTTGAGAGACTTCCGTAGGCTGGCAAAAGACATTTTCTGTTTTGCGGTTACCCCCAACCCGTGAGGTAAGCTCGTCTGACTGGGTCTGGGCGCAGACAAGTTACTCTGTAACCGACGCATAGCCGGCCCACCCTCTTCGACCGCAAAATCGAATCCACGATGTGTCGACCGGAGGCCAGTCGACATGTCGGTTCTGCTGGCGGCTCGTAACGACGGGGCCCCTGGTCGCTCACCGTCGAACGTGGATCTCCTCGAGGGGGCAGCAGACGCCAACGCCGATGAAACTCCCGACCTCGTGGGAGGCTTGAGGTGGCGAAGGTGACCACCCATGTGTGCATCCTTCGCGAAGTCCCTATTGGGGTCGACCTTCTTCGCCCATCGCATGATGTCAAGGTCGTTGGGGTTGAAAATGAACTTGTATGACTTGTACAAGTAGCGGGGTGTCATTGCAAGCAGGAACGTGAGGAGGATACTGAACCAGAAGTATGCAGAGGGCCAGAGGAAATGGTTGGTCCCGTATACAGGAGTGTTGAACCACCCGGGAGAAACGCTATCATAAAATGCCTTGAAGTAATCTTGAGTCACGGTTCTCGCATGCTATCTCTGAACATTCGCTCACAGTATAAGACCAAATAAGGACATTCCCAATGGCCACAGCGAAGAACACCCAACCGGTCCAAACATTGGTATTCAACCCGTTGAAGAGGTTGGCCGTCAAAACAGCGGAAATGATCATGACAGTGGAAAACTCGTATTGGTTGACGTCGTAGCCATCCGATCGGGAAGTGGGCACGTTGTAAGCATACAGGATGAGGAAGTAGATAAGTGCCGACTGAAGATGTGATTAGCATCGGTGAAGTTGACAAGAGATGGATCGTGCAGCGTACCTGCACAATACCGTCTAGCATATAAGCAAGGAAAAGCTTCATATTGAACCAATGTCCCTCGCGTCCATATCGGTACAGTTCAGGTAGTGCCATCAAAATGTCGTCGTCTGGAATCGGGATGAATTTCAATGCAACTACAATAGCGCAAAGACCACGTACCGACGATACGGTCGAACAAACCAATGGCGATAGTGGGCGCAACCGTCCAGAACGAGTTCCACCATAGGAGAAGGGTATACTCAAAAACGCTACCACCGATGTCAATACGAGAGGGAAGAGGAGATGAAGCTTGTAGACGCACTATTGTGAACTCCAGCCACAGTAGATCTGGAACCACCAAAGAACGCCGATACAGACGATGTTCTTGTAGAAGAAATTGGCGATCCTGAGGTAAGGAGTGAGAGAGACGTGCATGCACAAACACGTTAGGCTCACATGTTTCCGTTCCTCGAGTACGACCAATGGCCATGGACCAGCAGCAGCCTCTTGAGGAACCGGAACTGCCCAATCGCATAATCCGAGGAGTTGACAGCCTGAAGACCCTCTTCGCCCGAAATACCAACGCCGACGTCAGCAGCCTACAAAACAGTGACGTGAGTGATAACGTTTAATTGGAATGGAGCGTCCGCCATACCTGAATCATGCTCACGTCGTTGGCACCATCTCCAATAGCAAGGGTCATGACACCCAGGCCATCCCTGACGAGGCCGACGATCAAAGCCTTCTGTAGTGGTGATACTCTGCAGCAAATAACACTTTCGCATTGGGTGGCGAGTGCCAAGAGAAGGTCACTGTGGGCTTCGTTCGAGAACGCCTGGTGAAGATCAGAACATCAATCCTCTATCCGGTCAGTAGAGATAGAAGCACTTACATGAGTCAAAGCAAGGCCATCGATGACAAGCACAAACCCTCCTGGCCGTTCGCCGTTATCAGGTCCAACGATGGACGTAACCCCGGTGTTGACTCTCTTCAAGGGATAAGGATCATCCGGCCGGGCAGGGTTCTGTGTGTCTGCATCCTGAGTGACGCCCCGAACTTCAGCCTCCTCGGGGAAAAACTCTTGCATGGCATTCATCATCTGGTTCCAAATAGGCCGGGATCCGTCGCCACGGACGATGATCATATTGGATTCCTTACTGATCAGATTGGTGCTATGTCCGATCGCTTTTTGTTCGGAGATGATTTGCGGCGGAGGTTGCGTAGCGTATGATGAAATACGTGGAGATTAAAAATAGGGGAACAAGATGAGTCCTCCCGATCAGATATCAGGGGACCATTAGACTTACCGATAGCCGTCTCGAGTTTGTCTCCAGTAGCAACCCAAATCTTAATTCCGGCTGTTTTGAGGTCGGCGATCGTCTCTGGGACACCATCCTGAAGTCGATCTTCAATCGCAGTAGCACCGAGCAGCCGGAGGTCACATTCGATCTCGCTAGAGACCGCGGCAATTTTCTCCTCCCTGTCATCCAACGCGACGATGGCCTCGTTGTACCGTGCACTCCATTCCTCGTACTCGTTTTCTATAGGGAAGGGTTAAAAAATCGCTTCGAATCGCGGTCGTGAAATCACATACGGGGAATGACCTTGTATGCTAAGGTGAGTGTCCTCAAGCCTTCATTAGCAAACGAATCCAAGTGCTCCTCAGTGATCTTCTTGAAGTTTTCTCCTCCCGGCTTGAGCCTCTCATAGATGACGTTGTCCGCCCCCTTAGTGAGAAGGAACAGCCTGTCGTCGCCACCATCCAATTTCTTGACAATCACGCTCATCCGTTTACGGGCGCTGGTAAACTCGAGGATATTGACAAGTTGGTAGTGTTCGAGATCATCCGAGAAGGGGGTTTGAAGGTGGAGGACATCGCGATCACGACCACGGAAGACGTATCCGACTGCGGCGGCGGCGTGAACAAGCGCTTCCTCATCAGGAGATTGCGCCTTGTACGTGATGGCACCAGTGTCCGGATCGACCGTACTGAGAACAGTGTGGCATAGAGAGAGAACCGTGAAGAATCCATTTAGAGAGCGAGCCTGGCTTTCCTGGTCGGGTCCAGCGTTCACAGCAGACTCGATGTCATTGAACAGTTCCTGATCATGGAACCGCGTTTCCGGATTGAGATTCGGCTTCTCCGCTTGGAGCAGAGACGGATTCGACCCATTCTCGGCCTGTTGATCTTGAACGGTAGTCGAAGTGGAGTCAGAGGATCTATTTTCTTGATGGGTTTCCCCGGCGGTCTTCATAGTCGTCTCCATCTCTACTTCATGGTTCGGCATTTCCTCGACTGGAGGATCTCCGTGGTATGCCTTGCCTCCAATCGAGCACTTCCTGAATACCATGACGTTCTGAGCACGTGCGAACCCCGAAGTCAATACCGGATTTACAGATCACGCGGATTGCACGTACCTGGGTCAAAGTTCCGGTCTTATCTGAGAATATGTATTCGATCTGCCCCAGATCATCTGACAGATTCCAACTTCGCGCGAGGGTTGGCCGACCTGTCTTCTTATGGAAAATATCCCCGTCGAAATAGATGAAGGCGGCCTGTGCGGTCCTGACGAACTCGATGGAAATGTATAACGAGATGGGGACGATATTCTGGAAGGTGATGAGAGCGAAGACGAAAGTGATGAGGCCGTCAATGCGAGGGTTATCGTCGGATATGTTGTCCCCATACACCCAAGGGGCACCAAGTGGAGAGTAGTATTTCTCCAACGATGATTCCGCGACGCCGCACACAACAGCCATGATGGCCAGCAAAACCAGGTTAAGGAAGCTACGGCAAAGGATCAGGAGACCCGTGTGTACGTGATCGCTTACTTTGACGACTCACACTTGAGGGTTCATTTGACGCTCTACCTTCGACCGTTTGCTGGGGGTACCGCCGGAGTTGAGCACGATCTTGGTGTCCTCGCCGGTATAGATCACAAGACCGATCACCCATTTGGTATGCCTAAGCGTAGTACCACGCAGTAACGTCTGGCCAAGATCGACAGGGTATTTGTCATGAGGCATGACAACGGTGGCCGTGAGCTTATACATGTTGTTATCGGGCTGCTCGCAGTCGACGTGGAGGGAATTCTTGGAGTCCGCGCACTCTTTAGCGTTGCGGAGATGCGTCAATGCGGGGCAAGCGCTTCGTGACTTGAGATTTGTCTCTCCGTCCAAGTTTTTCGTCTCCACAAAAGCAACATTGTCTTCCTCGGAGGTTGCACAGATGATTATGTCTGCGGGAATTTGTTCGTTGTCGTAAATTTTGACGAAATCCCCCACTCCGACGTCTTCCCACCGAGCCTTACGCCAACGAGGGTGGTGTTCGTAATGCCTATGTTGGAAGAAGTTGTGATGGTGACTCTCTTCGTGATCCTCGACGCCGTCAGGGGGGTAATCATACTCGTATCCGTCGTCATAGGTCTCCTCTGGATTCTCCTGGCCATTGATCACTGCTGAAGGGGCCGTGTTCTGCTGCATTTCGATATCCCCAGATTTCGCCACCTGAGGTTTCTTCCTAAGTGAACGCGGGATAAGCCCTCGAACGAAAGTCTTGCTCTTCCTCCCGGTGATATTCTTGTTGACGAAGTCTCCACCCTCTAATATACGCATGAGAGTCGAGTTGACCCTCCGGTCTGACTGGTGACGTTTGATGTCTTCATATCCATCCTTAAGCGCGGTGATACCCAGGACAGTGAGCAACGGTATGACGACGAGACCGGGAGATACGGTGGAGAAGATGGAGAAGAATTGAAGGATAGCGATCGCTGCGAAGAAGCTAAGAGGCCTTAGTCAAAAGTCGAAATTTCAAAGCGGGAATTCACGCACATGTTGGCTATCCGTCGAAACTGTTCCAACAAATTCCTGGGGAGGAAAGTGATGACTGTGTACTTGGAGGTAATGACCTGGTTCGTCCGATAAACGTACTCCCTCTTGACCTTGCCCTTGTCGGTTTTATAGTCTGCGGGGAGATCCTCGTGGACGACGACAGAGCGCGCAGGACCTGATAGCTTCTTTCGAGAGAAGAGGTCTTCAACGTTGAAGGCAGCTAGCTTGTTATACCAAGCAAAGGGGCCGTTGGATTTCTTCCTCCGCTGGGGAGCCATTAGGGCCGACGAGTCGGATGACGGCGATGATGAAAACGAGTAGACAACGACGGGCGTTGATAGGAGGTGGGGGAGGAAGGAGACGAGCGGGAGGAACGGGAGGGAGGGATTGGCACTTAGTTAATGACGGCGAAACATGGGGGCGTCTGACCGGCAACGAAGCGAAGCGCGACACAGTAAGCATTCATCATCATCCCACGTAAGCGATAGGTGGTCAGCTAAAGCCCGGCGGGCTACCTCGCCCGGTTAATCGCTTAAAATGACTGTATCGTATTTCAAGTTGGAGAAAGTACCCAAGGACAAATGGTATTTGAGCCGAAGATCAACAGTTCAACGCGGAATGGAAGAGTAGGCAAAATAACAAAAAGAGTGGAACGGGAAAACGAGACCGGGCAGGAGGGAAGGGGTGGGGCGGGGAGGGGGGTATGATATTACTGATCCATCAATCCAAGTCGTCCCATCACTTTAGGGTCCAGCTCGCGGGTTGGCTTGTGACTCCTTCAAAGCGAGCAGCTGCTTCGATCGGAACGCCTCGTAATGGATTTGCGCCGTCGTTTCGATGAGGTCTTGCAAGTGTGTCCTAGAAAATCCATACGTCACCCATTCTGGCCCCTTATGCCGAAGGAAACGCGTCCTTACCGAGTCAAAAAGTTGCGCAGGTATACAAATTCGCAATGTTTCTCATCCTCAACATTGATGACCCCCCACCGGTTCTTTCGCCCGCGGACGCTTTTACCATCAATCACGACTGTGCGTTCGGAGCCAACGACTGCGAAAGGGATCATTGCCTGTGATACAGTGCCTCAGTCACGTGTCTGCCGAATAAACGATGTTTTCACTTACCCTGATCTGTGCGTTGACCTGGATCTCCTCGTCGTCTGTTTCCTCGGTGTCGAAAGGGTATAGACGGATGTTGTGGTGAATCAGCTCTGCGCGAATCTACACGAAAGGTTGCGGTCAAATCACGTTCTACGTGTCGGCATTCATAGCCCGAACGCATCGGGCATATGAAACGTGATGGAAAACTCGCCTTCTGCTTGAACGCGAACCTTTCTTCCATTGTCAAGCTGTCCGACTTGGCAATTATTGGCACCACGTTCACGACCTCACTCAACTTCTTCAGCACGACAATGTCAATCGCACGCAGCGAATGTCCAGAGGGGTTAATGAAGAACAACGCGCAGTGAATCCTGGTGTCCTGAATGTGACGGTCCCGCATCGCCGTTAACTCTTTTCGGAGATACGCGCTGTGCTGGTCCTTGATGTATTTGATGATAGGGTCCCAGCTATTCAAAGGTCGTCGCCCGAGACGAAGGAAACCGCGAGTTTGAAAGGGCAATACGTGAGCAACGAGGCTGTATAAAGCAAGACAAGCGGGTTGGGATCAGACTGACCAGTTGTCATTATTGACTTGGTCGCCGTATCCAGGCGTGTCAACGATGTTCAACCTCAGCCTCACACCATTTTCCACGATAACTGCGGAAATGAATCAAACAAACGAGAAATATCACATCAGCAGCCGACATTCAGCCACGAACAACCCCGCCGGCCCGTCCAAGTTCGAGAGACGAGGCGTGGTTGGAAAGGTGACTCACCATGGGAGACGGGATGAATTTCCGTTGTCTGCCGGACCTCTTCGTCCGCAGCGAACCGGCCTTTCGAATCAATCAAGTGCGACGCGAAGAGAGTATTGATCAACGTCGACTTTCCCAAACCAGTTTGACCTGCGCAAACCGACAGCACAAGCGTCAGAAACAGTTTGACACCTAGTATAGCTAGCTTGAACGACATTCAGTAGGAATACGCACCAACGACAACGACGTTAAACTGGAAGCCTCTTTTCAAGAGCTTATGCTCAATCTGACGCGTGATAGTCTCGAAACCGACGTAGGAGTTGGCGCGAATCTCTTCAGGCTGTGCTTGAGCCATTTTTACAGTGGAAGAGTTGGTGAAATATGAGAAAGAAACGAATGAAAGTGGGACTCGGGATGGTCAACGACTGGCGACGGCGACGGTGACGGACAAGACACAGCGGAATGCAAGCAAGGGAACTGACCCAAAACGCTGGCAACGTCACACTAGTAACGCGGTTATTTCTGTCACACCTCATACGATTTTCGAGCGTGAATCGAGCTTGCATTCTTATTTGCGTACAACCCTTCAATAACTTCTAAACGTTATCACCCTCTAGGTAACCCCAATCACCAGGTATCAAGAACCCAGGCGTCCTGTTACAGCGAAGTCCCAAGCCTGCACGGAGAAGAACGCAAATGTATCGTAAGCTTATTATGCCCAGAACAACGAGTGACAAGATTTCAAAAAGGGGGATGCAACAAGTTGATTGCAGCGAACGAAGACAGGGATGAATGATAGTTATTTGTGAAGGAATGGAACGGAGAAAGCCGCGAGGAATGCAAGGGCGGCAAATCCTAGAGCCATGTACGGTCGTGGGGTGGGAGCTAGAGCAACCTCAACGGTACGAGGTGTTTTACCGGACGAGGAAGATGTGGTGGGACGTAAAGGGAAAACCAATTGTACATACCCTATTGACTTCAACCCTTGGACACTAAACACGAGATTCAGAATCCCAATCCCCTTGCTCACGCAAAAAAACCGAAACTTACTAGTATCCCTCTAGGTTCCTCTTGATTTCATCTTCCTTGCCCAATGGAACACCATCCAAAGTGAATTTCACGGTGGTAGATTCCGATGATTGATCAAGGCTCGTCGTGAGAGTGGCTTCGTGACCTGAAGGCCAGTCTGGGGATTGCAGCAACCACGTCTGTATAATCTGTTTGGGGGCATCCAATGAAACGTATTTGCCCTTGACGCCTCCCCCGAACAATGAATATTCAGAACCGGGACTGGGGTTGGACTACAAAAATGCGTCAACCTGCATATATATGCAGAAAATATGCTCACCTGGGCAGGAGCTCGAGTCCAAACTGGGATCCGTTTCTCATCCGTGAAGAGGCTGAATAAGTCATCAGCTGCGGCCATAAATATAGCTTCTACTTCCACCGTCGACGTGTTCACGGTCGTGGTTTTCGGCGGCGGCTTCTTAACCACAGGTTTGGGTTCAGGTGTGGTGGTCGTGGTTGTAGAAGTCACATTTGTAGACTGCACTGGGGTGCCAGTGCGACTGGGCTCCGCACTCACGGTAAGATCCTTCCCGTGCGTCTCGATGATCGCGGATGGGAACTCCGCAAATTTTGCTTCCAGTACAACAGGCAACCTCTTTCTTGCGAGTTGGTAGAGGGTGTCGGCGGCTCCCGATGATTTCGTCGAAAGCGTCCAGTTGTACTTTATGGTGAATCGGATCGTGAGAGGTGTGATTCTAGATCGCGAGTAAGTGAATGGAAAACCCTACCACGTATTCTGAAGTCCCATCGAGTGTAATTTCATGCGAAACTTCCGGGATGACCAACTTGCCGTTCACGTCTGTTCCGTCTGAGGCTTTACCAGACCACTTGAGCTCGATTTTGACGTCGTAGATCGTGATCAACCTGTCCGAGAGCAAAATGAAAAACGAGGACAAAAGCCAGTCAGTCCCGTGCATGCATTGAACGCTTCTGGAGATGAAAGGTACACAGAACAACGCGATGACATACTTGGACTTGCGCTGACCGAGCTCGACGTCCCCATCGACCTCCGTTACATCAGTGATCTGTACAGATTCCTCGCTGTCGCCGGTAATCGTTATCGTCGTGAGCTCGCGTTGGAACCACTGTCTAGCCCAGGGCCCGATGTTCTTGTTCTTCCAATGCCAGTTGGCAGTGGTGTGGGACATGGGTTGAGGGATGGACATGTCTGTGGGTGGGCTGTTGAACGTCGGTTATGAGGTCAAGATGAGTCCGAGGTGGGTGAGGAAGTAGAGGATCAGCGAGAGTCTAAATAATCTATGACCAGCACAGAACGTGGTCGAAAGTTCTGGTATGCCGATCTGAGCGTCTAAAGTTCACGGAAGCGGTGGGCATTTCCGGTTTTGATTTCAGCTCCGACCGGAGATATCCCCACTGGCTTGACGCTTGACTACGACCACGGGATGCCGATGGCAATCCTTCCACAGGTGTTAATCAACGTCACTACAAGCTGCATTTCGAAGCTATCTGAGGTCGCTGGCTTGCGACGACTGCTCAAACCTCTCGGCAAGAAACTCAGGCGATGTCCTAGTGACTCTCTCTACCTAATCGTCGATTGCGCGCTTCTTCATGATATCTTGCTCGATAGCAGCCAAGAATGAGCGGAAAATCTGGCGGCACGCTTTCTTGTCCATCGGAGTCTGATGCGACCATGACTGTACATAAACGTGCCTCGATTATCCCTACTGGAGTCTGTACACGAGGGTCGTAATATCGTCCAACCATTTACCACTCATCTCCACTGTGAGGAGTTGGGCTACTCTATCTTCGTCTTTTCCGCCCAAGCCTTCGCGGAGGACCCGGAGAGCACCGTTGGCGTACACGTCTTTGGGGTTCCCCGGGTTAGCCGCAGACCCCAACTCCATCCAGCGCTCGGCAACCTTTTTGAGATCAGGCTCATCTCGTGCGTCAAATAGGTCAACCAAGCCGTCCGAGCAGAGAATTAACGTAATCTCGCCCCCCGCGAAAGCCTTTATCTGGGTAAGGTTGACGTGCTGCATGTCGGGTTTATTGCTGAGGTACGGTGGGGTGTAGATGCGGGAGATCAGGGTTTCGGGTTTGGCAGAATGGAATTTAAACGGCTGTTCTGCGTTCATGAAGACCTTGGAACACCACAGTTTGTCCACCTTGAAGATGTGGTCGCCAACAGCTGATGTGTCTGGGTCAGTGGCGGTTGCGGTCAACCGGAAAGACGAGCAAACCCCGGGTGACGGCTATTCCCCCAAGAACGCGGTTGTTTAGGACCACCTCCGATTCTCCGGGGTGGGCAGAACGGAGCGCTTCGATTTCGGACGGTACGGTAGCATTGTGATTCGCGCTAAGGGTGGAGACACGCCAGGTGCTGGGATCAACACGGACTCCCAGCACTCCATACTATCGTTTAGCACACGTCCCGGCACGGGAAAAACAAAACCGGTGACACACCCGCTTGGCAATCCCCCACACTCGCAACCCAGATGTTGTCACGGTCAGGGTCGACTAAGGACACTAATGCGGTGGATCCCTGCATACATCGCGCCACTTTGGCGTGATTGGGGCCATCAGTTGCACTGTCGTGAATTACTGCCTTGACCTCATTATCCGAGAGTTTCTCTAGTTCCTCAAGGCCACCAGGGAATAGATCGTAAAGATCATTCATCAAGGAGTCATCGTACGAGATGATAGCTTCGGAAAGGAGGTTGGATACGGAAATTGGGTCGATCTTCCATTCTGATCTGACGAGGGCATCAACGAGTGCAGATTGAAGTTGACCCGGGAGGGTTGCAGCGATGTGCTTCGCGGTCTCACCCCCCGCGTGACCTGTGGAGGCCACGCGACGGGAGTGATCAGTATATGACGATTGAGACGAACGATTCGTAGTCGAAGCTGCCTACCATCAAAGACGGCGAGGAGCTTCCAAGTTCCGTTTTGGAGGGTCCAGTCCTGGACGATATGAAGGTCCTCGGATGACTGCTCGGCCTGGGGCTGAAAGTCGATTATGTCGACGGATCCGATCGTGTTTGGTTTTGCCACGGCGGCGAGGAGAGATGATAGGGTTGGTTCTGGGACTTTGCGATAATCCCATGGACCGGCACCTGCGCCCCAGCCGAGATCTGTTTGTGCGGTCGGGTATTGGGCGAGGGGGTGGTGATCTCTGGATGCCATGGATGGACGATGGAGACCGACCGGATGATCTGAGGCCCCGATGTAACCAAGTTACACCAAGCTGACTCGTGAACTTTATGCCCTGGCCAATTTCGTAGTGCAGCCTTTTTTTTTCCTTCCTCACACCCTTCCAACTGTAGACCATCTCTCCCTCACCCGCGCCGTGAACCAAAAGAGCAGACCGCCCGACCCTCCTTGGAAGAAGCCTAGTAAGCCATCGACTCTCTTGCTCCTCACAACCCTTGCCAATCTGCCCTTTCATTTAGCACGTCCGTGTCCATTCTATTCACAAGGAAGATGCCTATTCTCCGACTCCTGTTCATTCCTCCACGAAGTCAAAATCAAAGTCCCAAAGTCCTCCATCCATATCCCTTCCTCCGTTTCGACAGGAAGCGCAGATGGAGACTCGTTCGGACCTATAGATTCTACTCCTAGGTCGGAATCCCCAGTGTCCCCGGAACGGTCACCCCGGATGACTGGTCTTTTACTGGCGTTAAAGGGCGTGATCAGTGAGGATGACCTCGACGTCGAGACAACGGAAAAAGGGGTCCCGCAGACTACCGAAATTCCCTCACACTCTGCAGAGTACAGGAATCCCGAAGGCGGCTCGAACACCCATCCGGAAAATGTCACTGTCCAAATCCCGCACACTCAAATCTCCCCGGAGGTGACTTATGGCATTTCTATGCCTACCGAAGCACTGGACTCACCAATGGCTCTTACCTCACTGGATCACCCTGCCGAAATAACCACAAGTGTTGTCGACACAAGCCTCGATAACATACACCCACGTTCCCCTAACACCGCCGCACGAACGTCCCATACATTTTCTCCGCAAACACCAGACAAACCTTCCAGGGACGATTCTATCGACTCCGGTTATGCTGAAGTCCGAGCTTCTACACCTCCCCCTTTAACCATCTCCACCCCGCTGTCCCAGTGGAAACACTCGACTCTCAACCTCCTTTCGTCACCTTTTGGCTCGCCTACAACTCGAGCCTTCCCCCCGGCTCAGGGTCGCCTCAGTGCACTAATTTCTCCACGTTTCGGTTCGTCCCCGAGCTCCATGTCCGAACGAGCACCATCTCCTACAGAGCGTATTGCTGAGACGGTCGATGCGACCCGGCGGCACTCTGATGATGCGAAATCTCGACGGCCGATAAGCCTCACTTCCTTCCCAAACTTGGAGAAGGATCTGAGCCCCGCTCAGGACGATCCATGTTCTTTCCCCAGCCCATCCCCATCATCCTTGGATTCTCCAGGGGCGTATCCGGCTTTACAACCGAACATAACTACGGCTCAAGGGGACGACGAAGAGACCACATCGCCAGCGATGAGTGAGGTTGCGCTCAGCAGAAAGAGAGCTTCCTCCACGTTGACCGTCATGCCTCCATCTGTGGCGACAGAGTCCCCACCGCCCCTGCCTGAATCGCTCCCTTGGGCTGCAGATGCGGAGGACGACACCGTCACTTCGATGTACGGGCTTTATCACTCCTCAAGCAGTGATCACGTCTGGTCTCCCCCCTCTCCCGTGCAAAACTACTCTCGGCCGAGTAGTTCCGCGTCGTTCTATCCTCCCCGACCTTCTTCCGCCGCTGCAGAGTTACATTCTCCGAAGTCACCTCTCAACGACAATCATTCGACTGGATCACCCTTCGTTCCGAGTAGATCATCATCCGCTCTTTCCATTCACGTAGACCTAGGGTCCCCAAGCTCTACCGTACCCATTGGTTTCCGCGACCAAAAGCGGCACGGTTCGCGGCGGGCCCCGGCAACATTCCACCGACCTCAACCTTTGATTCTATCTCCACCCCATTCGGGTGTCGAGCTTGAGCAGCCACTATCGTCAGGACCTCGATCTCTTAAGCCGTTACGCCTATCGATGATTCTGAACTCCAGTCAATCGTTGGCTTCTTCTGTGAGCGAAACTCCTCCCTCTCCATCACAATCCGCTTCCTCTCCTTCGCCAAGTGCGCAATCCGATTCCTCTATTAGCAACAGTCGCCTACTCTCGTCCGCCCGGTCGTCAATCATACCCAGACACGTCCGTAATACTTCCAGCACTAACGACCTATCACCTCTGCTACTTGACACTCCCAGTGGTTCACACCAACAACACCTTTCAAATTTTGGCTCCCTATCGAACATCACCGTTCCCTCACCTACACCCTCCCAAGTCTCGACTTCCAGCAGTGCGATTCATCGACAGTATAATCCGCTCGTTCCAAATAGGGAGTTCAGGAATAGCGTGCATCTGCATAACCGTGCTTCGAGCACCCTATCAGAACCATTTTACGCGGTGCGAGAAGAGGAAGAGGAAGTGTGGAATGAGAGGGACGAAAGCAACTTGAGCGTCGATCCAGAAGAGACGATACGATGTCCCTTTTCTACCTCTCGCTCCCCGCATTTGGGAAACTTGGAGAAAGAAAACGCTCAGCCGTCGCCTGTATTCGCTGAATCGCCGATGTCCACAGCTGCACCTATTCTGGACCAGATGATCGACGCCCACGCCGCGAATCCATCGCGATCGTCAACTGTGTTCTCGGGATCTTCTTCTGCTAGACTACCGATTCTGCATCTTCATACTACGGATTTCCCTCCTCACGCGCAAAGCGCGCACTCAACACCTCACCTCCGTTCTGTCCCTGTCTTCTCTAAGGACCCTAGAACATCCACCATCACCGGCTCCCGCCGCCCTACTAAGACCCATACCCGTCGCCAGCCCTCACACGCAATTGCGACCCCTCGTCCTACTCTGATGTTTGCCATCGCCAGTGACGACGTCTCCCAGGTCCAACGAGTCCTGGATAGCGGCGAAGCAAATCCTAACGACCAAGTTGGCCCTGAGTCGGCACTGAAGTTCGCTCTAACCAACGACCAACTAACAAATCGGCTGGAGATTGTAAAGACGCTGTTGGCATATGGAGCAGATCCAGCGGGTTTGAAAAATTCTTCTAGCGGTGGGCAAGAGCATTCACGGAGGTCGAGCGTCGTGATTTCAGGGTCCAGCCCTGCGCACGTCGGACATAGCTTGAATGCGTCTGAAATCGAAGGACGGAAGGAAGTTGATCCTGTATTTGAAGCGATGAAGAGTCGAATGGACCCTGCCACGAGGTACTTCATCAATCGTGCAGACGCGCCAAAAACTCGACGCACCTCCGCTCTGATTCATCGATCAATCTTCCACCCTTTGGCAAGGATGCGGTACGATGTCATTGGTCAGGATTGTGCGTTCGAGCAGCTATTTAGGTGTCTGAGTATTCAGAGCCAGAATTTAAGCGTGAGTCCGTTGGTAGTTATGTTGTGCGGGCCTAGCGGGCATGGGAAGAGCCTTTTCGCGAGGAAGTTTGGGAGTTTGTTGGGTGTACCGACTCATACGGTCAATATGACAACGTTGAAGTCTACGCACGATTTGTGGCAGTCCTATTCGATGAGTCCGTATGAGGAACCTTCGACGTTGACCCTTGACGAATTCCTGACGGAGAACGAGGGAAAGCGGTGTGTTGTCGTACTGGACGTGCGTAATCTTTTTTTGGTCCCCTCGCAGACGCGACTCTGACACTTTTCTCTCGCAGGAAATCGACAAGGTCGACAAAGAAAAGACCCTCTTTTCTCTCCTCATGCCATGGGAACTCGGCAAATGCTCGTTTACAGCTGGCAAGCGACACGTTAATGCTAGGAGTGTCATCTGGATTGCCACTGCGAACACAGGACACCAGCTGGTCTTTGACCACCAGGCACAGAGAGCAGATCCGGATGCGCCGATGGACAGGAAGGAATACATGGAGCTGATCAATTTGTTAAGACCGGATGTTACCGAATGTCTCGGGGTGAGTTATTCTGCTGAACCTATCCCGTGAAGTTGACTGAGGTAGCGAATCAATCTAGGCCTCGTTGATTTCTCGCGTGACGACCGTCCTACCCTTTGTTCCTTTCACCAGCGAAGAGAAGCTCGCGATAGCTTCACAAGCCCTGTTCCTGCAAGGTGGAGAACACGCTCGATTGATGTCTCCAGAAATCATCGACAGACTCGTCGCAGACGCCGTGGCCGCGTATATCCCCTCAGAGGGAGGCCGGTCCTTGTACAGAGCCGTTTCAAGCTTGCTGCTAGACGCGATCGATCTTGTATAATTATCAACCTCTCTGGTGGTTTGGTCTCCGTTGCTTTCTGTTTTTAATCCGGTCCAAATCCCTTCTGTATTCTGCCCTATTTTACCGACTAACATCACACATTTATTTCCCACTCGTCCAATCGCGCCGACTGCTCATTCCCGTCTAGCCCTTCGCTTTATTTAACCCCCTATCACATCCATTCATGTTCATCCCACTTTGCATCTGTGCTGTCGTTATCTCTGCGTTAACGTTGTGCATCCCTCCCACGTTTCGCTTTCTCCCGCCCCATCTTCATCTCTTTGGGAATCTCTCACAGAACCCTTCTGAATCTACGCAACACAATATCATGTACACTAACATTTCCTCGCCCGGAACACATATGGGTCTGAACGATTAGAGGTTCACAATCAATAACACATTCCTTGTCCCTGTGCCAATGAGTTTACGGGATCGAAAAACGACGGCTTGGCCAAGGGCGTTGGATGCACGGTACGAATGACCGCAGTAGCACAGGATGCCACTATTGCTACTAGGCTGTAATGCAACGGCCGAGTACAGGATAGCCAGCCTTCCCCTGGTCGGAACCATATAGTGTGAGTAGCCAAGCCCAAGCGTGGGATTAATACAGCTTCTTGGTCATATATGGTCCCTCGAGTTCGTATCCCAATCGTCGATAATAATCTCTGGTTCCAACACCAGAGATGACAACGACCTTCATGCTATCGTGCTCCTCACGAGCTATCCGTTCCGCCTCCTCCATCAGAAGCGTTCCGAAACCCTACGATGTCGTGTCTGTGTCAATGTGATGCATACCCTGGGATCCATAGCTGGGACGTACCTGGTGTTGGAATTTCGTTGGATCCCTCCCGTGAACTGGGACCGCAGTACCGTAAACGTGCAACTCTCTAACGATACTGGCCCCTCCTACGAGTTCCGGTCGGAAGGTGCCCTCTTCAGAACATTTTCGCAGCCGTAACAGTCCGATGAGGATATCCCTTTCGGGATCCTCGTAGGACAAGAAAGTCTCCCAACCCCCATTCGCGGTATAATCCCTCCGTATCAGCTCCACGCACTCTGGTCGTACTTTGTTGTGGATCTCATGAATACCGACCTCGCGGAACCTGACGTCCCGACACTCCGCACCAAAGTCTTTCATTCGGTTCAGAGCGAGCTCTCGGAGATTTCCAGAGTTCTCACAACCACTCGTCACAAGTGGGAGCGGGATGTCCCTCTGTACTCGGTATACCCTTGTCCATGGTGGGACGAGGGCCAATATCCGAGCAACGACGTCGACGAGGACGTTTGGGGTGTAATTTTTATACCTCCCCGTCCGCCAAAGCTCGTATAGTCCAGTACCTCGGATGACAAGGGTGGGATAGATCTTTAAACCGTCGCTTCTGAATGCGGGGTTTTCAAAGTACTCCTTGAATTGTTCAAGGTCTCGTTCGATGCCAATATTTGGTAGATCCGGCATCATGTGAGCGACGACCTTGAAGCCTGCATCTTTGGCAAGATGGAAAGATTCAGATACGGCGCGGACGGTATGGCCACGGTTGGTGTCACGAGCAACGTCCTCATAGACGGATTGTACCCCGATTTCAAGCCTTGTGCAACCGTACCGCAGCATCTGACTATGACATTGTTTAATGATATAGTTACCCACAAGTGCGTAAACGAACCTGAGGTGCGGTTTCAGGCAATAGTCGGGTCTTGTTTCAATCGTGATGCCGATAGCTTTTGATTTACTCTGCTCGGAGTACCTATCAGCATTGGTTAAGGACTCAGGCACCTGTGCGATGTCAGAGAGGACCGTACCGAACGGCTTCGTCAACGTCGGTTCCAGTGAACCCTGACAGGGCATTGTGGAGCTGAGCAACAAAAGTATCCCTGTAATCCTCGGGCATGCTCATGAATGTCCCACCCATGATAATGAACTCGACCTGGCAGGAGTCAGATCGGTGCTAAACAAGATAAATGTGCTCAGGTACCTTGTCCACACTATGACCCAACGCTTTGAGTTGCTCAACTCTCCCTCTAGTTTGTTCGTAAGGGTCGTATCGGGCACGAATAGCCCTCATACTTGTCGGTTCGTAGCCGGTGTAACTCTGAGTACTGTAGTCGAAATCCGAGTCGGGACCACCAGGACAGTATCTGGAGAAAGTCAAGCCGGTTTGGTAGGTATCCAAAATGTATTCCACATACACACAAATATTACCCGTCATGGCTATGTGCGGGCACCGGTGAGGCTTGCACATAACTGCAACCACGGCGATCTATGGATAAAGCCGGTGAGATGGAAAGTGGAGAGCGGCAGGAACAAGACGTACACCACTGGCTGTCCTAATCGGTCTGGCTCTCAACTTGGGCAACAAAGCCTTCTTATAATCGTCTGGAATGGCGCTGATGATGTCAACCAGCCTCGGTACACCTCCATATCCATGTTTCTTGCTGATCTTCGCCCGTACCTCGTTCAGAGATACCGACTGACCAGAGTCATAAGCTTTGATCAGCTCCGCCGCTATCCCTGAGGTCACACGCAGAAGAATCTCGGCTTGAGAAGGACCTGCTGTGTTTTCAGTGACCCCTTCGGTGAGGATCAACCGCTTGACTTCACCTTCCGACTTTTGTTTCAGGGACATCGCGATTGCTGAGGGAAGAATCTTGGCGGCAGGTGCCGCGTTTTCTCGATCGCTTCCTACCGCTACCACCGCGTCCGTCAAGATGGAGTTGGTCATTCTTGAGACGAACATGGGGGAGATTAAGCTCGAGCTGTACTGGGATCACGCCCCTAAAGTACGTCCAACTCATTTTTTGGCCAGTTTGTTGCGCTCAGCCTTGCAAGGAACCAGACTTGCCAAAACTTCGCTGAACTGGCAAAACGCGGGTATTATAACGGTGTAATCTTCCACAGGATTATCGCCGTATGCCATACGAATGCACGGTAAATGTGCAGATGATTAATTTTGTCATCCAGGACTTTATGGCACAGTCAGGTGATCCCACCGGCACTGGAAAAGGTGGAACCAGCATCTATGGACGTCGATTGTAAGCTGGGGAAGTGTCGCTGTTGTATGCGTTGACACTCACCCCACGCTATAGCGAAGATGAGCTTAATCCAGAACTGCGGTTCACAGGTGCGGGGATCTTAGCGATGGCCAACTCTGGTCCCAACACCAATGGTACGAACGTTCCCAACATTTCAACGCGCCCCATCTAAGAACCTACAGGTTCTCAATTCTTCCTCACTCTTGCTCCGACGCCATACCTTGACAATAAACACACAATCTTTGGGAGGGTACAATCCGGAATGAGGGTCCTCCAGAGGCTTGGTGCTGTGGCGACAGACAGTCAGGATCGGTGAGTCTAAACCCCCCCATCGAAGCCGATGCTCCAATATTTACGTGTTTTTCATCAGACCAAAGGAAGACGTGAAAATTTATAAAGCTCATGTCGAGTAGATTCGCGTCAGGTGTTCTTTTCGAATATCCGATACTTTTGATACATCATGTACTTTTGGGTCTCGGAGCTGAGCGCTCCTCCATCATCCGATATCCTCGATCGCGTCAGGTCGATCATCCTTCCGTCCGACCTGTTACCTCGACTTTTCCCGGTTTATTGTGATCATGAGTGTTCTCCGACCTTTCAAGGCCACAGATCTCTTCAAATTCAATAACGTGTAAGTCTTCATGCGACCCGAAACATCGTTACCGTCCCTAAGTTTCCTTCAGTAACTTGGACATCTGGACTGAGACTGTGAGCTGGCAAATCACGACGACCCTCGAACCTCGAAAACTCGGCTGACCCTCCTAGGTAGTATGGAATCTCATTCTACCTCACCTACCTGTCCAGATGGCCCGATCTCTGTAGCGTTCAAGAAGCTCCTTCGGGTCGCATGATGGGTTACAGTTCAGTATCACGATCCACGCTTCATACACGTGCCCTGTCCTGACCAACTTCCCCCCTTCCTTGGTTCTCAGTCATCGGAAAAGCCGAGGGTGATGGTATCGAGCACCACGGACACGTTACTGCGATCACCGTCGCTCCCGAGTACC
Source organism: Thelephora ganbajun (assembly GCA_014904855.1). Taxonomy (NCBI): domain Eukaryota; kingdom Fungi; phylum Basidiomycota; class Agaricomycetes; order Thelephorales; family Thelephoraceae; genus Thelephora; species Thelephora ganbajun. Next base: position 175,920 of record MU117966.1, on the reverse strand, counting down.
GCCGGCTCGGTCTAGCACGGAAGATGATGAACCTTCTCGAGCTCATTTCCGACGACGTCTATAAGGGATTCTTCGTCGATCTCTACGTGCGATGCACGAATGACCTGGCTATAAACATGTACGAAGGGTTCGGGTACAGTGTCTACAGGCGAGTAGAACAGTATTATGGAAGTCTTGGCTTGGGGAAGGCAGCAAAGGACGAAGAGGACGCATTCGGTGAGTGTACCCATATCCTTTGGATATTTCTTGCGTTTGTAACCTCCCGACAGACATGCGAAAACCATTATCTCGGGACCCGCATCGACGATCTGTGAGAACAAACGGGAGGGGCATCATCATAAATGCAAGAGAAGCACCCTAGGTTTTTCTCGTAAGAAACAAGGATTTGTATCCCGCTACGGTACCTAAACCGAAGCACACTGGTCACTACAACATGTATCTAGTACATTACTCCACATTCATCCACCCAAATCACAACTTCAACGGGGGAGGGTCCTCCGGAATCGGTGTCAAAGTAGCAATCTCCTCGTCGTAGAAACCTCTGAGGGTTGCAGAATCGCTACAAAAATCATTAACCTTGAACATGACTTCATCCGCCAGAGCACTCGGTCTCTGCTCCTTGCTCTTCAACGAAGTTCCCATTCGCCCCGGGACCATGAGACGGTTAGTCAGGAACAAAAACCCGTTGGTCCCTCCCAAAACCTGCGCAAAGACCACCCCAGACCGATGAACCCACTGTGAATACTTGAACGGTGCTCTTCGGTACGAGTAAACCGGATCGATTTGCTCCGGGTAGGTGCTCGCAGCCTCGATATCCAACACGAACCCAAACTTCCGCAATAACGCACTCTCAAAGTAGTTGTGGGTTAACGTGCCTTCTGGTACCCTTTTGTCCAAATCATGCACGATGGGGGGAGGAACGGAGAGTCTGACCGGATAACACGACTGGAACGGGTTCTGTTCTCGAATGTCGCATATCTGGCCGACGTACGCCTCGACAAGTTTCAGACCGTACCTTTCGATCGTTCTACCCCACTGTTTCAATTGATCCTCGATGCAGCGAGCGGTCGATCCAATCCACTGCAACTCGAAGTGGAAGCAGGTGGCGGGGTTGTGGATGATATCGTGATGTAAGATGACAGTTTCGGCTTGATCACTCCTCTACGTAGTCTCTTTAGCAGCCAGAAAAAAAAATACGGGAGCCCGAAGACTTACCTTGTTTCCATCGATATCAATGACCAGGCTCTGACTCAGGATAAGACGCTTCCTCGTACGACGGGAAGGAGTCCGATTGTTACCCGGATAAAATCCGGACCCCTCTACAACTCCGAACGTCGAGGGGTGTTTTGTTCTGAACCACCCTCTAGGAGTAGAGGGCGCAGAATACTCAGGCCTCAACTGGTAGAAGTAATGCCTACCTCACTGGTCAGCTGTGGTATCCAACAAAAATAGAAAATTCTACTTACCCATCGAGGAAACCGTGAGTCCTTCTCCCGTGGTCGAACAACCCCTGCGCTTGCAACCTCCCTCCAATCTCAACCGCTTGTTCTTTCGACGAAACGTCTCGGAACTCCTTGACCAACCAGTTCACAAAATCCGACCCAGTAAAAGCGTCCGCGTAGGCCCTTCCACGCCACCTACAATCCTTGATCGGCAAACCGACGGGATCCTCTCGCATGGCTTTCCCAATAGCACACAAACTCATCTGCGAAATATCCTTCTCGCTCCTCATGTTCTTCCTCAATGGCCCCAAAGCGTGGATCTCATCTAGACGATTCATAAGTGTTTCGTCAAGGACGCATGCTGCCGGACCCAGATCCGTCGGTAGGAACCTGATGATGGGTTGGGTTTGAGTTCCAGTCCCGAGGCTACCATCCGGAGCCTGCCATTTGACACGGGAGATAAGTTCAGCAAGCTTGTCCATCCCAACGAGGCGGATCTCTTCGTCATCTAGCTTTTCGCCAGTTGGTCCGATATTCGTGAGGGGAGAATCTGCAGAAGGTATGACGATGAACCTAGTTCGCCAGTACCTGAGAGATTCGTGGAGTTGGTTTTCGTAACCTGCGATAAGCATGTCGAGCCTAGCCAAATGATTATCAGTCTTCAAGTGGTTTGAAGACGATAACCAGACCTATTCCAACCGTAATTCTCCAACCCATGAGAGGCAAACGACGTCTTCAACTCCGTATATCCCTCTCCCAACTTTGGCCAAATCAAACACTGGTACTCAATCGAGGTGCTCACCACAATCCTCCTCACATATCTCCTCACCCTGATCGCCTCGCCCGTATACGAGATCTGATGGATTTCGTTGCTCATGCTCAAATACACCGGGTCATTCGAGTTGTTCAGGACGTCCGCGGCTCCTACAGCCTGAGGGCTCAACTCCTCATCAGTGATGAATGCGGAAGGACGACGAGGAAACCTTGTAGGGGGTGGACCGGATCCACTGGTATTTGGAGTAGAAGATCTGAGGATGAACTGGAACCCTTGAGCAAGTCGCAAAGCGACCATCTCCCGCATAATAGATGCGGCCCAAGCCCTCCTCGCCTCATCTCTACTCGCCCCTTTCGGGATCGCAGGGGGCTTTACCAAAAAAGACCGCATCTCCGGTGGATCTACCACGAAATCATACGGAAATATATCGTACGAAGTCTCCAACTCCGACTTTGTCGGGAAGTGTTCGACAGTCAGGGGTAAGCAAGCGGGGGTTACCATCGACTTCCATTTGATCTCCATCCTTGACAACGGTTCGGGGTAGGTATGCTGCCACCTCCTAGCCAGGGAAGACTGATGATACGGAACGTATTCTCGTGGGAACGATGGGTTGGTTCGGTTGGGAAGTGAGGACGGGAACGGGACGCCGGAGTTGTGCTGTGCGCTGCTAGTTCTTCGCATGACCGTAATCGTCGTCTCTGTACGAGGGGGAGTGCTGAGTGGTGAGGTACGAGTTAGTGAGCCTCTATGTTGCAGGAGGTTGCTATCCTCTTCCAGTGTCCGGCTCAAGGCTGAATTCCTCGGCGACGCTCGAGGGAGGATATTGACAGGTTTGGGGGAACGAGGGACGGGAGTCTTGAGTCCCGAGTTAGCGAAAGTGAGGGCGGAAGGCGAAGTTGTAATAGTAGGTGTTGTTGCCAAGGTGGGACTCGTCACCGCAGAAGCAGAAACATTCGAAGTTTGTGGTTGACTAAGACCACTCCTAAACGGATTGAACAACCACGCTGGTGCGAATCTCGACCCCGTCTTTCGAGACTTCCCAGATGCGTTCGTTGATTCAGAAGAACCGGACCGCGTGGACATCCTCGAGCGTATGGAAGAATGGGATGGAGAGGAGCTCAGAGGACCCGCCGACAGCGTCGACAACCGCTCGCCACCCTCTGCTTGGAGTTCTGCACGCGCAAGCTGTGGACTTTCCTCAATGGGGGGGATGTTGGAGGATCCGGACCTTCGTATGTGCCTCCCAGCGACAGACCGATACGAGGAGGACAGGATCGTGCCACTCCCTGAAGAAGCATAGGAGTTCCTGCCGATCACAGGCGGCCTAACGTTTCGCGAAAGTGCGAACACATCTTGATCAAACTTGTCAGCGTCTTCCTTGGATATCGAGTCCTTAAACTGTCCCTTGATGGGGGTGGTCATAGTTTCCGAGTAGAACTTGGGTAAGTATGGAATCTCGATGCTGGACAGGACGTCGTGGTCGAGCAGACCTAACGACCGAATCTCGTACATCCTTGCGCGAGCAACGAACCTGGACAATTTCCATCAGCCACGAAGGTGGATGAATAACGGCTTTCACTGCGTACCTGTCCTCTCGGAAGGGCAGGTCCATCTGTTTATCCCAAAATGAAACCGACATCCAGAACGGCTCCCACCAAAACACCGTCCTTTCCTTCCCCAACGATTCACAAGGATCATCATCTCCGCCCCAGAGCGGGTCCATGCTCCTCAGACTACCCATTGCTCCACCCCCTACCTTCAACTCTGGTTCCACGCCCCAAAAACTAAATATCGGACTCTGGTGCAAAGGTGGTTTCGTGAGGACAATAAGGTCCACGGCAAATCCTTGGTCGACCAAGCGAGTTGTAGTCAGACGAAGGAGATGTTTCGAGACGCGGAAGTACCCCGTCCCTGGAGTGATGATAATCATCGACACGCCGGTCAACGACAGCGAACGGTCGATGTAGTGCGTCTCAGTAGGGTTCAGGGACATGTTCAGAGCCTCTAGGATCGGTCCATCGTGAGCGTATGAGAGCTGTCCCACAAGTCGTGGGAGGGGAGGAGCCTGGGGCGAGGTCGACGAGTGCCCCAGTGATGCTTGATGGTAGTGATGGTTCAATAGAATATCCCGCTGAAAGGCCCAAAAGGAATCCTTGAGGCTGACTAAGGTCGACTTCCAATCGTTTACGACCTCTAGGTCGTTTATGACCCGATAAAAGTCCTTGTACCACCTTCCTTCGTCGTCTCTCCTCAGCGGTCCGGCGGCGTAGTCAATCTCCGACTGATCGTAGAACACTCTAGACAGGAGAACGATGGTGACGATGTGGTTGGTCCCGGCTTCGCGCCATTTGGTGCACAGTGCCGGCAAGAAAGAATGGACGACCTTCTCAGAATACCGTTCTCCATCATTCGCAAACTGCCAGAACTCTTTGCAAATTTGAATGAACAGAGTCGTCTTCGCGGATAAGGAGCGATAGACCACTTTCGTGGCGGAAGTCATACAACCTGCGGTAACCTTGTCCAATCAAATCACAATATATCAGCACATCAGGGATCACAGGGAAGGAGTAACCTCAGTACCCACCCTATACCCTCCGACGTAGATTGCGGTCACCTTGGCGGCTATGACACCGATGAACGAGATGTCTTGGTCGACGTAAACGCATTTTCCAACGAGGTATTGTCCAAGCCTCCACATTTCATTTCGACCGAGATATTGGTCCTGGAATGCAAACTCTACATAATCCGCCTTGCATAATTCCTTATCGAGCTGGAAATAGAGATTCTAAGCACCAAGATGTATACTAGATGCTAAATTGTCTCGTTGCGTACCTTCGTGACTGTGATTTCTCCGTTGTTCCTGATACCGAATACCTCGGCGGTATTTCCGGGGATAGATATCTTGAGAACAGGACAGGATTGTCACCACATGGAAAGGTCTACGCATATATCTCAGGGGCGAGGAGTACGCGTACCTGTAACTGAGGCTTAACCGAATTATAATCCTCCCTCAGGACAAAAAAGAGGAAACCGGATTCCGAGTCACCCAGGGACACCCTCAACAAATCTCCTTCATTTATCCCGGGCCACCAGTTATGGTTGAAGATCACCGCCGCAGACTTTTCGTGATCGTGTACCCACGCGGCGAGGGTCTTCGATTCCCCAACTTTGACCGGTGGCGCGGCGGTCAAGGGTGATGGAGCCGCGCTGTTGTTAGATTTGTATGCGGACTGAGCGGTGTTGGACCTCTTCCGGCTGTATCGCGAGCTCTGGGACTGAGCTCTACTGGAAGTCGACATTCGGTGACTTTGGTTCACCTGAGCGATCTAACGGCCCACTCGGCGTGTGATATAGCCGGTCGGCTCTGAGGATTCGGATGGTTTTATCAGGAGTGGAAGTGAGCGGTTCGGTAACCGTTCATCAAGGAGGGGTGATAAGATGTAATATCGGACCTGATTCCTTCGGGCCGGAAGAATCGAATGGTATCGCTGGTTCCGGAGAAGAGACAGCGAGGAGACGACCGGATGGAACCAAAAGCTCAGAGTTCAAAGCAAGTCGCGTCCCAGGAGGGATCCCACGTGAGCAGCAGAGGCAAGAAGAGTAATTGTGGTTACGTAACAAAATAGCCCTCATTCTCTTGTGGGACTGGTCCGTTTGTCGATTCTTGTTTTTGCGTGAGCCTGGGAATCCTCTCATCTACTTCGTGCACAGACTCACCACCCCTAGTGTATTCTTCGGGTTTGGCCTGAAAACTCTTTCTCTTGCATCATCTATACCCTTTCTCCACGATGCATTCAGGGCAACCATCGCTCGTTACTCCTTCCCCAATGACCCAGTTGCTCGAGCAGCTCGCTCTAGACGATCTACCACACACCACACCCTCTAAAGCTTCTCTCGATTCTTCTACGAACACTCTTACAGAAGAACCGGGATTGTTTCTGTCTTCACCAACAAGAATCGATTTCCCCTCTCTCCTCAGCAACTCCCGAGATTCGACACTCATGGCCGAGTCCGTTGCATCATCGTCCAGACAATCTCGCGAAGGCAGTTGTATTATCCCCGCTGGTCCTGTTCGAGGTGCGAGCACCACGTCACTTCGTAAACCTGCTGAAGCCCTACCTCCTGTTCCGCAAGACGACCCGATCACAAATTATCCCCGTTCGCTCCACATGTCGGCGTCTTCACCTGCGCTTCGAAGGGGAACGAGCATCCTTCGTTCCCCTTCATACACTGACCAAAGCCCTCCCGCATCCTCAAACACATCCTCGCCACCCTCACCAACGAGTCCTGGAACTCCGAGTGTCAAATTTGCTCCACTTCCCGAGATCGAAAGGTCAAAGAAACGGAAACATAGCCACCGCTTGGGCGTTGCCGCCCGCTCACAGATGCTGGCTCGTCGGAAACAAATGATGCGTGACAACGAAGACCCAGACCGGCCTCCAAAACACCTCTGGGGGTCGGATGATGACGACGACGACGGTGAGGATCCGCTCATTACCCTTGGTAACATGGTGAAGCTCGCGAGTATCGGGATATGGCGCAAGGTCGCGTCAAAGGATAGAAAGATCCGACCAGGTATGCAGGAGAGAAGCAATAGTGATTCGGTGTTAGAGGTTACGAGAGCGGTGACCTACGCAGATGATGAGGATGCGAACGAGGCGCTCTTTGACCGGCTAGCGACGGACACCAGCGACGACAAGCCTTCACTTCCTCAAATCGACACACTAACCAAGGCAGTAGATGATGGAATGGTAGTGGCGGTCCAAACCCAAGTATTGTCCACAGTCCCGATTCTAACGAAGGGGCCATAGGAATCCCATTGCCGGTGTTTTTCATCCTCCTCTTCTGATACACCCACGGCCCGTTCCATTTTATGTCATTTTCCACTGTTCCTTCCCACCCCTGCTCCCTGATTGGAGATAGGGTCTTCGAGATTATTTAGGTATATTATTCGAATTTTACTTTTCCCTCGTTCGGAGTAGACCATCAGACGAAGTTAATCTCGGTTTTTACCAAATTATGAATCGGTAGCTTACGACCAACAAGTACGAGAATCACAGTGGTATTATATAGGAACGGGAGCAACTCCAACGCTGATGGAAAAAGATGGGGTTATGAGGCGACAAAGCATGGTAATAGAACTAGGGAATACACGCAAACATGGTACAATGGGACCAAATGTAAGAAAAGGGTTCCCGGAGAGGCATGAAAAGGCGACCATCAAAAGCCAGTCAGTGCATAATAGGTTCTCCCTCTTTAGGCGGAGCATCTGTATTCTTCTTCTTCGTCTTGCTTCCTTTGGGGCGACCTCGCGGTCTTTTTCCAGGTTGAGGAGGTGGAGCAGTCTCAGGCTCCCCGGTAGCGGTAGTACTCTCGGTCACACTGGTAGGTCCCGCCGGAGTGGTGCCATTGATAGCGGAGTGAGGGCGTTTATTGGTGTTGAGTTTTGCGACGGCCGGATTGTTATTATTATTGTTGCTGCCGCTGTTGTTGGTAATTTGCTGGTGCATGAATCTAAGGATGACAATACATCGATCAGTACACGGGAAGATGGCGTCTGCAAAAAAGAGACGACTGACTCCCGTTTGCGTTCTTCCAGCGTCTCCTGGAGGTTTGGGAGGGGAGGCTGACCGAGTTCAGCACGAAGCTGATCCACATCGCGCTTGGCAATCGCGTATTCGCCGTCGGTAATGGTTTGAATTTTGAGCCTGAGGTCGGAACATCTAAGAACGTAAAATTGAATAAGCACGTCACCGGGAAGAAGGTTGCGGAGAGGTGTGTGTACGAACTCGCGAGTCAGAGTGGCCTCCATTATGTCCGCCTGCGACATCCATTTTGAGAGGGACAATGAAGGAAATGCGGCCGACGGCAAGGGTGAGAAGGGGGCGCAAGCGGCGGTGACGAGAGAAAAAAGTGAAATATGTAAGACGGGGTTACTGTGAGATGGGAAATGCGACCAAATGCGGGGGGATAAAAGGAATTTCGGTGACTGACCTTGTCCCTGTCTTCATTGACCTACGGATTGGAGAGGATCAGAACGACTGGCGTCATTGAGAAGCGGAGGTAAAAGATACAAGCCTCTCGTAAAGCATTGAGCAGTTTATTCCTCTCGCTTTCGAGCCTGGGGACAATAAAAAATAAAATAAAAATTAGTGATCGAGCAACAAAGATCGGCATTCCAGGGGTCCAGGAGGAAACGCGATGGCGGCCTCAAGAAAAACACGTGGAGGGAGTGATGGACATGGACTCTCATACTTGTTTTTCTGTTCTCTCAAATCCTGGATCGCCTTGTTCTTCTGCTCCAAGGATTCGTGCGCAGAAAGAATGTGCGCGGTATGGAGTTGCAGAGTGAGAGCATGCTTCCTACGAGAAAAGGCCTATTATTATTCTTTCTTTGGTTCGATGGACGTGGTCGGCAAATACTTGAGTTCAGCCGTCTTTGCGAGATGAACGAGATTTTTTGTCCAATCACCGGTAGCTACTAAAGGTTTCGAGGGAGGAACCGGTTGAGTGGAGGTTGAAGCGGTCGTCGGAGTCGCCATTGGGAAAAGTCGGCAGACCGGGGGCGATTGAAAGAGTGACAAGGGGTCCTGGTATCACATGACTTGAAAAAACCCTGGCGGCCACGTGGTTCGATCAAAGTTCAACGTGATTGTTGCTGTGTGCTGAGTGAAAGGGAGGCCGACGTGTCTGTCTGGGCGCGTTTGGGAACCATCATGCATCATCAGTCGGTCGTGGCGCAATGACTCAAGTACTCAGGTCTTCATTGTCTCCCTCTTACACTCCGAGACGCAGATATGCGGGTCGGGGGAGGTTTCCACTATTGGGGCCCGACAAGGTGTCACATATCGATTATAGATCCCTGATTGCACCCGCGCGTAATATTTTGGGCGGCGCTCCCTCACTGGAATCGAACGTTTGGATGAGAGGTTGGATGACTCTGCCACCATCAGTGTGGCTGCGTGAATCCATTCACAGAGAAATCAACTTACGGTACCGTTATGCCCGCAGTCGGCGTCAATATTTTTCCCCACACTGTCCAAGCATCTGCCACGCCGCCGGTACGATCGCGCACTATTTCAGTGCACCTGCCCTCGGTCCGACCCTCTCTCTCCATAGCCGAAGCGCAGTTTCTCCGGCCGCTAAAACTCCCGGCGCATCCGGTGCAAGGGCGCGGATATGTGTATCTGGTCGTATGTCCTCTGAACAAAAGTTTGGCTATCTTCTCTCTCTCCTCCAGCAGCGGGGAAGCGGATGCAGGTTATGGGACCAGAATTGATAGATTACAGCCATGCGCGTATAAGGAAGGTATCGAGGCCACCTGCCGAGCGCCACTGGACCAAGAATGGATTCATGACTGCCCGCAGACAGTGTGGGAAGATGTGAAATACGGGACTAGCGAAAGGGGCGCAGATTGTAATTAAGAAATTCACCAGATTAGGAAAGAGATCGGATTACCTTAGCAGCCCCGACGTTTCCTGCTAGCCGTCAACTGCCGCCCATAGGCATAGCACGATCCCTTTGTCTACCGAATATAAGACCATGCCTCTTCCCACCAAAGCTCCCGTTCTCTCAGCTATCTACTGCTCCTCCTCCTCTACATGTCGTCCTCCCTCCACCCTGCCTCTTTGGTCGACGCTTCCCTCCACTCTACCGCTACCCTTCAATTGGTTGATTTAGCTTTGACCGACTGCTTGATCGGTGAGTGTTCCCCAAAAAACGCCATCCCCTTGTCTCACTCTTGTTCGGTTTATTAGACTATGTCACACAGTCCACTGTGGAAGCGGTAGACTTTGCACTCGGTCGCGTCTCTTCCTCCACCACAAATCCCAAAGACGTTTACCGCCACGCCGGGTTCACCGAGTTCGTGTCCAACGTGCTCTCTCGGTCAGAGGTTAAAGCCCCAGTCATACTCGTATCTCTCGTCTACATCCACCGTGCGATTCCTTTCCTTTCCATCGGAACGGAGCAATGGGCCCGCGAACGTGTGTTCCTGGGAGCGCTTATCTTAGCCGCCAAGGTCAGTCTCATACCGCAACCCCGGACTCGATGCCCGTTTCATGCTGACGTGATCTGCCTCCTAGTACACCAATGATTCGACTCTCCGAAACGTTCATTGGGCGCTGTGTACTGGTGTCTTCGGCAAACGCGACGTAGGGAGGATTGAAAGAGAGTTCCTCCAAGTCCTCAACTGGGACCTCTCTATCTCCGAGGATGATATCTTGTCCCATCATCATGCTATCTACTCGCTCCCCGGTATCCCCGACTCTCCTCTTGTTGCTACCTCCTCGTCAAACTATAGTCGCTCCCTCGATATGGAAGAAAACGAGATATCCTCATGGAGTGACAGCGACGACTCGTGTTCTTCCGACTCTTCACTGTCCCCCATCACCCCTCCCTTAAATCTATCTGGTCACGAGTCTTACTCAAGGCAAACGGCGTCATCGAGCGTCACTCCTTCAAGACCCTGTCGTCCAGTAATGGACCTGGGCCTTCCTAGCGCTCTGGATATTCTTAATTCCTTCCCCCTACCGAATCAACGGTGTTCACCAGTATCTCTGGGCGGAAAGGGATGCGAATCCCAAAGCATCATCCCACGATCGACCCGAGTTTGGGTATGATTATTTCCCGTCGCTCATTCTTCTATCTCTCTCTCTCTCTCTCTCTCGCGGACATTTGTTGTTTCTTGTAAAAGCCCTTCATCGATCATCGTCATCATCCCCAACCTGTCTATCTTGTTATCGATCAACCACATCGCTGCTCCTTACACAATGTACATCGCCTATCACGCTACTCACCCTCATTTCCTCTCTCCCTCTCTCTCTTGTTCCTTTTCGTTATCACCGTCTGCCCTTCAAATCATGGGGCGCCCTTTCTTTAAGTTCTTGACCTCGACCATACTATATTATATATTAAGTATTTAGTTGCACATACGGCACGGTATCCTACTGCCCTGGTATAAGTAAATATGTTAAGGATTAGCTGGCTCTTTCTTTTTGTAGACACTTCGTAATGGATTGGCTCATCCCCCGATATTGGTACCGGCCGTGGCCGTACTCTTGTGACCGGTCGGGTGATGTAAAATGTACTCAAGATCCGTCTGGCCGGTTACATCATCTGGTACGATCGGAGATGTGACAACGTGACGGACTCCCCTTGTCCCATTTTTCATTTTTTTTTTCAAATCTCGAACCTCGCTATGGAACCTTATAACCAACAGACCCCTATACACCCCATTGTCCCACCTCCATACCCTCCACCCTCCGAGCGATGAACCCCTCCTCTCAAGCCAGGCTCGCCCGTCTCGTCAATCTCCCTCTCTCCAGATGCATCATCGACCATCTCGTCGATGCAACCATTGACGTAGTCAACCACGGGCTCGGTCACCGCTCCTCTCCTCAACGAGGTCGTCTGCCCAACAGGAACAACTCCAACTTCAAGTTCAGGCATTTCGTACACTCGGTCCTCCATCGTGCTCAGTGTATGGTACCCACTCTGCTTGCTGCGGCGATTTATATCGCTCGGGCAAAACCGTTTATCACCATTGCTAAATCCGAGTGGGCCTTCGAACGGGTATTCCTCGGTGCCCTCGTGTGCGCCACCAAGGTTTGCGTTTCACGATTATTCACTTTGTTGGGTGCTGTGTCTTATATAGCATCGGATTTGTTGGTTTACAGTATCACAATGACACTTCGCTGAAGAATCCGCAGTGGGCTCTCGCTACAGGCATATTCAGCCCCAGGGACATCAGCAGGATCGAACGCGAGTTTCTCGACGTTCTCGACTTTCAGCTCCGAGTTACCGAGACGGACCTCCTTTCACTGGAACGGCCCTTCATCTCTGCATTCTTCAGCCCGAAACCCCGGGTAGCGTATACTCCCCCGTCTTCATCCGACTATCAACAACGGGATGATGAAGACGGTGAGGAGGAGGAAGATAGCTCCTCTAGGTGGAGCGATTCCGATGAGGACGAGGACGACGCCACGACCGATTTCACCAGCTCACCTTCTGGATCAGACCGGTCTATTTCCACTAAAAGCCCATCTACTGCTTTGGGTTCATTCCCTCTCCCTCCTGCGTCGTCAACGACAAAAATAGTCGTATCACAGCCAACACGACATCCAAGTCCCCCAGCACGTTCCCAGATACCTCTGTCTCTCTCTGTATAATTCCTTCCCCTTTCACCTCGACCTTTTGCTTTGTATTCTTTCTTCTTGCTTAGACGGTCCCACTCATGCACTACCCCGATGAATCGTTCTCATCGCTGACTTCTTTACGATGTTGTTTATTCAGTCTCTTCAATTGTGCTTTATGTATCCTTATTCGTTGTTTGTTTCTACCATCCTCATGCTTGTACAACTCATCATACCTTTTTCATTTTCCCCTCCCAAATTCATTTTTGCCCTCGTGACCGGTAGGGCGGTCACGGATGGAATTACATCACAAGTAGCTTCGGTGTACCACAAACAGAGGCTTTGGTAATGCCCAGACGAGATGATGATTTCACGACGGCGACTTGGCGATTCTCAGGTGTGGGGGTTGGCCGGGCTCCGCACAGTACACGATGCATGATGCATGAGGTATTGGTATTTTGTTTTCTCGGGATCACGCGCCTGTTGAATAGATGGCCGGGTGTGGGGCTTGGTCGCTTGATACGCCCTTATCAGAATCGCCGTGGCCAGCAAATGTATACTTAGGGTGTGTTTCACTCGGAAACTTTTCGCACCTTACTGTTGGTTGTCGGCCACCGGTGGGTACGACAAGATAAACCCTGCCGCAGCTGATTGTGATGGTGGCGGCGGGGATTGGATTTCCTCTACATAATCGCCGATCGGTGGACCAAACCGTAGTTGTGGCGTAAAAGACGTGTACGGAGAGTTCTCTCGCAGAAGATCCAGGCCGTAGCCAGGAAAGTGGGAAGGGTTTAAACGTTATGGCCTCGAGGCCTTGGGGGGTCAAAATGTTATGTGCATGGGTGATACTGGAAGGACCCACACCACGTCTCGGCCTTGCTTCCGCCCACCCCCCCCCCCTACGCCGGATTCTGGACATGGTTTATGAGATCTCGGCCTTCCCAAGGTTATCCACCTTATGTTTTCTCTTTTCTTTTCATAACCCCGCATCTAGGATAGACCACAATATTTTCTATGCCCACCTGTCACATGTGGTCATTGATCCATGCGAGTCATCGATTCGTCCCCCCACGATTATGATTGTCAGTCTGATCTAATTCTGGAACACGGATGGGCGGCGTGGCGTGCGTACATCACCCAAGAGGGAGCAGGGCGAGATAACGAACTTCGAACGCACAAGCAAAAATATATACCTTATCGCGAGGTACCCCTAGCTCTCTGGTTCTTGGGCATACAGTTTGGTTGTATAGATTCGAGGGGGAAGACTGGTAATTCAAAATCGGGAAGGTATTGAAGGGAGGAGGGGGGGGGGAACCCTAAACGCCGCACGAGAGCGATCTTGGGTCGCGTGTAGGCCGAATCCGAGGTGCTGGCCTTTGGGGTCGTTTCAATGGCGATAATGCATAACGATTAGACCACGAGACCGAAGGAGCACTTTTTCCTATCAGGCCATTCAAAAATCCTTCGGCCTAGACCCATCGTGTTGCTGTGTAAGTACTCAAGTACTCAATCGCCCATCACTCATCATCACGACCGTTCTCCAATCAACGCATACCACTAGTACTAGGTGCGTTACAACCCAGCCACCTAAACCCCTACGGTGCTGTGTGGCCCTTTTCCCTCGTCACATACAGTATAGCAGCTACTAGGTTGGGCTGGGTCATGATCGCAATCTGACGTTTAACGTGGGGTTGATGCCCGCATAGTAGTAGTAAGTATAGCCCTTGGGACTAGTGAACTTGACCCAGAAAGAGGGAGGTCACCCAAAAAGGTTTCTCTCCCAGACGAGGATCGCGTTGATGCCATGACGACGTTCCTTGTCTTTTGGGGATACATGGATGAGATCAGTAACGTGTAAGATGTACACATCTCTGCGTGCCGTGGATCCCCATGATCGTCACGATTAGCAACTTGCAGGTCAACGGTACAAGAGTTTGGCGCAACGCTGACGATCCTTAGCTCGGAATTGTGCCACCTGACATTCATTCCGCTCGTTTACGGAATCGTGGCCTAATCAATATAGACGACGAGTTCTTTTGTATGTGACGTAACGCTCGAGAGAGGGAGGGAGAGAGAGCATTCAATCCGTCGCTCATGGTTTGAAGGAGAGCTAACATTCCGAAAGGGACAACATACAGTAGCCGGTGTTCTCGTTCTCCGAAGAAGGTCCCGCGCGTCAGATAACTCCCTGGAAGCATTCCATAGCATCAAGTGTAAGTGGTATCTACGGCACGGATTTCGGCCGACGTTCAAAGTCATCGAGGAGCTGCGTTGGATCAAGAAGGGGGTGACATCCGCGGAACATCGACGAGGTCGAGAACTAGTATACGGGTACAGGTCGGTGTGACATGTGCAGGGTAGATATGTTAGGAAAACGAATGACAAGAGAGAGCGATTGACCCGTCTTGCATCCCTTTCTCCATAGAATTCCATCCGTAACTTCCAGGCACTTTACCCGCTCGACGGGGCTTAGCGATCGGAATGTCCTCGGAAAGGTAAAGTTCGTTTCCTCGTTCCCGCACCTCCCCCCGGTTCGCGGACATTGACCTGTCATTTGCTGACCAAGTGACAGGATTTTGACAGTCGGAAATAAAGTCTGTGGTGGATACTTTTCGATTTCGAGGCACATCCGACCTACATATTTATTTTCTCTCATATATTGGAGCATTCAAATAATTCGATGCGGATCGTCGTATGATTGTCTCTCCACCGAGAGGGATCCGTGGGGGAGATTGGTCTTGGATTTCGTCGTCGGAGTGGGACCGTACATGGTGGATCGCCTTGACGACCTCCCTTGAACAAAACAGGCTACCAGGCTATCACGGGTGCTAACCGCTATACGCTACATCCCTTTCGAGCGTCAAGCCAATTTCTCCAGCATCTTGAGAGGAATGAGCCTCGTTCTGACGTTGCCCCCAGCAGCACTTATCGTATCCAACCAAGGAGGAGCGCACCAAACGAACCACAAACACACCCAGAGATACCCTACGCCTCTCCACGCCAGCCCTGGTATCCGAACGCGAACGCGGGTCGATAAGAGGACACATCGAGTGCCGCGGATCGCGATCTCCTCGATCAGGATAGCAACTGGCTGTAAAAGGAAGAATTGGAATGTCGGCCCACTCCTTCCAAAGTTACGATGGATGGCATAGTCTCCACCCGTATGTATCAGAGCTGATAGGAAGAAGGCGGTTATCGACTGAACGGTCATAAACCCGGAAGTTCCTTTGTCAAGGTTTAGGACGTTTTGGGCGAAGTGAGCACCTGACCGTCCGAGTGGCTACACATTGACAAGGTGACAGTAAGTAACCAGGAAGGTCATTTCGTATGGGGATCAAATCACGCGCGTGCGGTAATTTCCAGCGTAATGGGAATAGACTTACCACTCGAAGGATTTGATGCCAACTCTTTCTAATGTGAAGCGTTCAGTGTGGGTCATTTTGTGGAGTACTTGGATGAGAACACTTACGACCAGAACGTCCGCACGGAGTAGGCGTGGGTTGGGGAACCGAACATAGGTGGCCAGTCTTCCGGCTGGAAAGCACCGACTCCGACAGACAACGCGGCCGCAGTCGAGTGGAGGAAAGTCATCTCCGAGACCGTGCCCGCTGTCCACACGGTAACTTCCCAGAACCTTCCGAGAAGCGAGGAATCCGCGCGTATGAACCTCCCATCGTGGGCGCTTTTGTGGAGTGCTGGGTTAAAGGACGGCTTTTGGAGTCGATGGAGGAGGGTAGAGTAGAACACCACCAGGCACAGAACCGAGAGTATGACTCTGGATATGACGAAACGCCTTCTCGCGCCTGAGCTCGCTGGGTCGCGTTTATTGATGTTCAAGTCCACAGTGGCACTGTTCATCGCCCCATCATCACGCGTGAAACCGATTCTCCGCATATTACCTGCCAGTTCCGTCATCCAACTCAGCTTCTGGGCGAAGGGAAGTTCGCTTGGTTTGTTCATGAAACCTGCCCTTTTGAGCCTGTCGGGAAAGTCGGGGCAGAAGAACGTCGTGTGAACGGCTGTGACCAGTAGTATGCCATTGCTGCACCCGAGGACGTAGTCTTCTCCTGAGCTTTGGAGTGAATACTCCGTGTAACAGTAGAAGAGGAGCGCGAGGAGACAGGCGAAAGATAATATCCGTGGAAATCGACGCGTGGTCGGATAGTGAACGAAGAGGAACGCGATCTGGACGAGAACGTAGAATGTAAATGGAAGCCGCCTCATTCCGGTCTGCATCAGGAGCGCGATCGGTGGGTGGAAATTGTTCGAGTTCAACGTTCGGCCGTTGAACTTGTTCCCAAGATTGGACGTGGTTTATTTCAATCTCTGATCGACATTTTTGACCACTACAAAAGAAAGTCTAGCTCCCCATCACCTGATCACCGTCCAAGTTTTTATAAAAACGCGAGGCTCACCGACTCTGACGATGATCTCAGGACGTGAAAGGCGCGTTTGCTTAGGCTCAGCTTATTTCCTATCGTTGTCTTGTAGAAACCTCCAGGCACTGATTGAGATGAATGGCCGAGAAAGTCTCAGATCTCAACCCGTGTCCTGATCAGAGAACTTGAAACCACTCGTTATTGACCAGATGTGGCACAACTTGTTGTTCTCGGTCGTCCCTGACTCTGAACCCGCGAGCCTGCAAGGCAATGGGCGGCGAAACTCATCCTTATCCTATTCACAAAAAAGAATCGCGCACTGGCGGAGTTTTGCACCAAGCTTTAAACTTAGAGTCTCACCCAAAGGGCTTGTGATCTTTTGGAATATTCCAGACCTCAGTCGTACCGTAAGCCTCTATGCTGTTATCTTTCTGTTTTGCTCCACCGACTTCATGTCTGGGACATACTTACCCCTCGCTCTCATTCCACTCATTCCAAGTGAACGGTGGATTTACTTCCCACTTCATCTCAAGCCACTCCAAATCCGGAGCGTAGGTTCCACCTGACCGCTCTCATGAATTGCGTGAGAGCAGAGACGCTTCTGAGATGCCTCCCTATTACATACCAGCGGGACAGCCGACCGATCATCAGTGTGGATGAATGGATGTGAATCTCTGAGCAAACTGGCAGCTGGACTTCTGTCTGCTTTGACCGGTGACTCGCTGGCGCTTTGAATCCGACGTGTTGGGAAGATATGTCCCCTTGTATCGTAGTCTTGTAGTTCAAGCTAAAGCATTGATTTCGGACCATGTACACGCGTGTCTCTCCAAAGACACGGAGCTTCTTAAATGATGTTCAGGGCAATCAGGGTCCCCTCTGGGCCCCTTTGCGATTGCGGTGGTAGATCATTTCTCGGTTACGGGTCTAGCAAGGGCCTTGTTCAATGGACCTCGTCCGGCCTCGACTCAACTCCGGCACGAGCACCGGTTCCGCACGGAACAGTAAAGAAGGACACTGACCGCTCCTGCCAACAATTTCGTGGGTAGCCGACGTCCAACTTCGGGAGCAGATGGGACAATAATACAAGGACCGAAGGGTGTTTCCTTCCCTACCGGACCGATACCTCTATCTATGACCCGCGGGTTGCATAACGTTACTCATCAGCAAACATAACTCTCCGTTTCTTCGTCCTCGGTAACTCCGAAGGTCCGTCCGCCGGCGACATGGGTGAAGCCACGGATTGGGGTGGTGGTAGGAGCTCCACATCTCTTCCATCTGCCGATGTCGTGTCAACCAAGTCCACCGTCACTGACACGGGCACAGTTCCCGAGTTCACGTTCATCAGCGGAACCTCTTGTCCTACACCAACCGGCGTTTCCTCCGGTGGGATGCGAATCAGGGGAACTTCCAACCTGATCTGGTCCTCACCTGACCCCCCAGGTTCCAGAAAAGTCGGATTCTACACAGAAGAGCTTAGAATCCATCTATGGTCGTTACTTTGTTTGACCAAGATATATCTCACCGCTATGAATTGCCTCATCCCAGACTCTTCAGCCCAGTTACGAGATACTTTCTCAGCTTGACTTTGCAAAGTCGCGCGCCGAGAGACCATCATTTCTTCCATGGTGGATCTGATCGCAAGTGTTTTCACTAGAACCATGAACCATTAATGAACGCTCTTTTTAGTCAATTGACATCCTGGTGTCTCAACAATGGTTGACTAACCTGTCACTGGTTTAGTCTGACCAATACGATGGACTCGCTATCAATCATTCACCAAGATGAGCTTTCGTCTACGTTGGAATGGAGGAATCGCATTATTTCTCTGGGTCCCGTACCTTGATTGCTTGACTCTCTACATCAGCTCTCCACACCGGTTCGCAAAAGATCACCCGGGATGCCGTAACGATGTTTCTGTGTTCTCGTGTCAGTGAGTTGCATAACCACGGAGACGGGCCTGAGTAAGCAGAGGATTAGTTGAGAAATTTTTTCTACTGACAGACCACGAGCGCCATGCTTTAACTCCATCAGAAGAACCCGATACGTGTCCGAAGTCTCAAAGGTCACAATCCGCTGGTACCGTTCCGTGGGCTTGATTTGTGAACTGCAGAGTAAACCGTTGACATGGATCAACTTGAACGCATCCGCAATCATCGCCAACGTAAGAGGTGAGTTCGAGAATATCAGAAATTTTTCATCTCTTGAATGCGCCAACACCTGAAATGAAGTGTCAGGGTTGGATCAGAATGAAGGAGCGGGTTTAGTAGACCTCGTTTATGATATGATTCAGCTTGGAAGATGTTGAACGGATGATCTTGGACTGGGCCACCGGTGAAGACCTAAGCAAGTCATCTGTCGAGAATCCTTCAACCGTCCTCCTAGGGATGACCAAAATAAATGGCTCCTGTTCCTGATCCGGGGTCTTCACCACCGTCTCGGGAACACTGGCGGGTTCAACTGGGGGTTCTTCTGTCGAATCACCTTCTTTCTCCTTGTTCCGGCGTCGTTTCTTCCGCTCCTTCTCTTCGAGCAAACGCATCATTCGCGCCTCTTTCTCCAGAATGCCCCCTGCCCACGCGACGATTCGTTGTATAGGTGATAGTGGGTGTTTCTCGACGAAATCGCGAAGTTCTAGAAGGTGTTCTGCTCGGGCATAGCCCCATGATCGATTTGTAGCGTTCCCTCCGAGTTTCAGCAAGGGCATAAGGGCGTGGCAGATCGCCTCAGGAAAGTCTTCGACGACATAGAAGGTGTCAACTCTCTGGTTGATAGCTTTCCATTCAGAGTCTTCAAGTGCAAGGTTCCTGATATCCAAGAACTTAGAACGAATGTGATTCGAGACTGCCGCAGGTATAAGCCACTCACATGTGGACGAAAGAATTGTGAAGGAGCTTTCGATCTACATCGGAGATGTTGCGATGTTTCTCTTCTCGCAGGAACTTTTCCTCGCCAGCCTGGACGTTCGGAACAATGGAATAGAGGTTGTTGTCCGTGTGCCAGAACAACACCCTGAGGGAGAGTGCATCAAATTAGCAGTTGTGCGTCAGTGACGAAGGGACCAAACGTACTGCGACATATTCAGCAGGGTGTTTAGTAACGGTCCTTTGTTCTGAGGTGCGTGAGTAAGAGCGTGTTAGACCCGATGCTACAGGCACCTACCCGTCTGTGAAAGAAGTAATCCTATAGATCATTAGAACATACTCAAGGGATGCGAATAGGAGGAGTTAACGTACTACGTCCACTCGCTGAGTATCAATCGCGTTGATCGCAATAACAGCTTGCATGGCGTTGTAAGATTTCCTCGAGAAATCATCTAGGTCGAGCCAAACAATGTCTTGTTTCAAAGGTGGCAACACCACGTCCCTTTCGACGTCCTCGATCCTAAACAGCCTCATGGGAACAAGCGCATACAGAGAAGTGAAGTGGGCCCCATTACCTATGCCGAATCATCACTACCTTCATTACTTGCTCAAATACCTGGATCGCTCCTGGACTTGGACCAGTCAATTCGAGGAGAGGGACTGCAACAAGGTTCTTGAACGCCTTAAAATCCGCCTTAAACTTGGGGAAGGATAAGGAGTGACTAATGATAGCAGACAGCTTAACCAGATCCCGCCTGTCATCATTCGTCCAAATTCGAGATTTACCCTCCTCCTCGGGACCAGGTGTCCCCTCCGTGTCGGATGTATCCGAGGTTGAATCGTCAGTCAAAGGGCCCAACTCGTCGTCGTCAAGTTCACACGATTGTCCAAAGCTGAGGCCCAGGAGGTTGGTGGTTGGTGTACCGGTCACGATCCATCGTCGTTCCACGCTTAGCGTGTTCAGGAACGTTGAGAGCGCACTGTCTACCGACGAAGAGACATGTCCTTCGTCTATGACGAGTCGCTTCCACCGAACGCAGGTAAGAGGGGTATTTGAGGTTCTGAAATTACATGTGCAATTCGTTATCCGGATCCGCTCGAAGTCAGGACATTTACAAGTTCCTGTCACGCGTTCGGCTCCCCCTCGTCGGAACTCGTTCGTAAATCCTACACGGTGTTAGAAAAGATTGAGTAACATATGGAGAAACATGTCTTACGTTCCTGTGTCATCAATACAATCTATCCTAAACTTCAGTTTACTCGTCTGTGGGTTGCACAAAAGCCTCTTACGATGTAGTCCGAGGCCAGCTGTTTCGGCGGGGGAATTTTGACCTCTTTCTGAATGACCAATACCCTCTGCGGAATCTGTGCGGTGCAGTGTTTATTAATTTCATTCTCCCATTGGCCGAGTAGGTTCTGTGGAACGAGAACGAGCGTTGCGGGTGACAAATAGGTAATGACCGGAGGCGATCGGGCTCGAGCACGAAGGGACCTTTTGTGGTCGGCGGCCCCTGGATCTCGTTGAAGATAAAAGGGCGTGTTGGCCATAATTGGTTCCCAGAGTCGCGCCGCCCGAAGTTCTTCTTCCGCAGGTTGAAGGCCGACACTCTCCGAGTTGATACGAACGTAATGGACCATCGTCTCCAGAAGAGATGGCACCTCCAGGCGCTCATCCTTTGCCCCCCGTCTACTGGGTGTAGCCAATTTACGAGCTTCGTTGTACGGTTCCGAGGGGAAGAGTTTGAACGCAATTGGGGTTAGCGCGGGAGTCACCGCCTCAAAGGTTTCAGGGGGAGCGGGGAGCTGGTCAACAGTCGATAATATTAATGACAGAGTCATCACCGTTTTGCCGGTACCTAGTCCAGTGAGTGCGCAACGAAAGCGAGAACTGTGAGTGGATCTTACCGAGCTCCTCGCACAAAATACCGCCTCGTACTGTAGAGGTCCTAGGGCAGGATCCCAGGACTTCTAGCGTAGCTGGTTGGAAATAGAACCTCCCTCCGTTTGGTCCAACCCCCCTGACTTGAGTGTACGCAGGATCAGGAATAGACTGTATAGGTGATTCCTTCAGCAACATGGCTGCCACTGATGTGCGTTGGTACGGGTAGAGAACGGAGCGGAGACCGAAGATAGGTGCGCCCTCTAGAATTGCCCGAGCTTGGTCCGTCAATTCTTCAAGCTCTGGGGAGGGTAGCTCGCTATATATCTCCGCCATGGTCCTCGAGTCCTACAGCGAGTTTAGACACCATGATAAACCTATTAGGATCGACAAATACACCCACCAATGATGGAGGGAGAAACAGATCTGGACTCGAAGGTAACACTTGAGCGCCTCTCCAGTGATCGTCACCACTAATTATTCTGGGTAGAATCACCTTCATAGACCGTTTATAGTAAGCGAGAGTCTGTTCTTGGCGGTTCATCAACCGTCCTTGGACACCGGGAAGGTCGAAGGGTATTAGGTATACGCGGAAGAGAAGGAGATTGCAATGAGACAAGAAATTTGACGTGGCGCGTATGAAGTCGTGCTCAACCAAGAAGGAAAGGCTTTCCAGGACAGTTATATCTTGTGGGGAGCAAAATGGGCGGAGGCTAAGGGCCGTTTCCTGGTTAAATGGAGGCCATACTTCTCGGAAAACAGCACGCGAGAGGTTCTGGTCGAGACCGGAGAGCTCCAAAGCGATGGTGCCCGCAGGCAAGAGGTTAGAAAGTTCGAAAGGATCCTGTTCAAGATGGGATCCCATTCTCGGCGCAGGACAGAGTCACGCTAGCGGATCGGAGTTGGGATCGAAGGAACGTTGGACGTCACGTGGACGGATTCGTTTGATTCACACCCGCCTGCACGGTATAACCCTCAGACTCCCACACTCGCCGCTGACGAGATGGCGTCCATACTCTCTACGAGGGGGGCTTTGCGATCGCTACCTGGAGCCTCGGTGAAGCAAAAGAATCGTATTATTGCCGTCGCCATCCGGTGCAATTCCACCAAGACTACACTCGAAACGACGCCAGGGACTTTGAACTGGAGCCAGTACCTTGCCATCCGACGCCAACGTCACAAGTGGGAGGCGGTGCGCGTCGGAATCTTTCGCTACAAGTCATATTGTTGAGCGTTCCTGTAGGTCGCATCTGTTCCGACAGCCTTACTTGGACTCCAAGGAGCTGTCGCATACTTCTCGACACAGACTGTCGATTTCACAACGTCCATTATGGTACACCTACTCCCCAAGTCACTTATCTTTGATCCAATTGTTTGTAGGGTCTTGATCCTATGGTGTTTTTTGGGCTCGCAACCGTCGGAATCACAGGCACGTGAACACGTCTACACCTTTCTAGACTGGTCATTAATCAGTCTCCGCACAGGTCTTGGATATCTCTGTGGACCGATAGTTGGTTCTTCGCTCTGGCGGATCTCCCACCGCAAAACAATGCATTTGATCGAAGAGAAGGACAAGGAGTTCCACCGACGCATTGTCAAGAACCGCGTTAATCCAAGCGCTCAAAGTTACAACAACCCTGTGCCAGACTACTACGGTTTGTGATCCTGATTAGTTTTGATCTCACGGGTAATGTCCTAACTCTTTTGCGCCCAGGGGAGAAGATTGGCTCTCTGCATCAGTATCGACAGGTTCGTCGTACCTAACCCCCCCAGAGAGCATCTCTGATGTTCGCCACAGTGGTTGCGCGATCAGGCCAAATACCGCCGGAAGGCTCAATGGGCCACCGAGGAGGCCTCTTAGATTACATGATCGCTCGGAGTAATTTACAACTATCCAATTCGATAGTGAACCTTAGCCATGGACTGAGGTGCTCGACAAGAAGATATCTGTTTCCGATGTGGTAGGATCCTACTATCCACGGGGCGAAAGCAAAAGGCAAAGGCCTAATGGCACATAAATAGCTCCCTGGAATCCATTCCGCGTTCATCAGTCATTGCACTATCACGAGTCAAGCGTGGAGCGAACTCACATTAACCAACATGAGTTTTTAAAAAGAAAGGAGCAGAATGTATAGAAAGTGTGATACATAAATATAACTGGTTGGAACGGGGGGGGGTTCGCTTCAAGGGCGTTTGAAAGGTGGAGTGGTTATGAAACTGGTGTCCACGGCGCATCATGCGGTAAGTCATCAGGAGAAAAGGCGTGTGCAAGGTTACTTGCGGAAAGTAGAGGTTTGGAAGAGTCCACTGGAGAGTCGCTTCCCTGTGCGTGGGATGATCTCTTGTCGCTCGACCAAGCAGAACCTGGGGACTACCCCTCTCTCGTCCGTTCGACCAACTCGCTGGACGAGACACCACTCGTCTTCATACACTTCGATCATGCGAATGGTCTCCCCGAGTTTGATGGGCAGCTCGTCGCTCAGGGATGGAACGTAAAGCACGGCCACGGTCATCAGTCTGGGGCTGTTGCAGGGATAAATGTTTTAGCTCAAGTCTCCATTGCGTCGAGTGTCAACTGGCAAGATGGACGTACAGTTTCTTGGCACCCATTGACATGCGCGAAGAGATGCGAGAGCTGAACGACTGTGTCTTTGTGTTGGGGTTGAAAGAGGCAGAACGAAGTGGGCTGGGCTGAGTCGCTTCCGCGTCGCAATTGACGTCTAAGTTAAGAGCCGGAGTAGATTTTTTGTTGGAGGGGGGAGAAGCCTTCATCAATACGGGGAGAGGCAAAGGCTTTGGCGAAGGAATCTGATTTTCGTAGTCTCGGCCTTTCTCGGGGTCAACAAGGTAAGTTGGTTCCGGCTTCTGGGACAGATGAACGACGGTGGTAGGAGAGAGCGAGGACCTGGACGGAACAGAGGTAGGAGTGGTGCCCTTATTCTTTCTCCAGACAATAAATCTCCATGTAAGTATACCTGATATCACCAAGCGGAGACCCACAGGTAAGCCACTACGACATTGGCGGCACATTGTGAAGTATAGAAGACTGACCAAGCGTCAAGGCAGCTACCGACGAAGCAATGCAAACGACAACCGTTATGGGCGTCGACAAACCGGAGTCTTCGTCTCCCCGAATGGTGCGAATGACCAGAGGCATCGTTTCGGACAAATAAATACCACGAGGCTTACCCCTAAAAGAGTGAACGAGGTAAGTTGGAAACAGAAAAGGAGGGCGATAGAAGCAAAATATTGGAGCCACCGATGTAGAAAGCCCATCAGTTTTTCAGACCACACAGCTTATGTGTCGTTTTGCAATCAGTTTCAGGCTCATCTTCGAGCCGGCTGATGGGTCGTCGTCCATGTGGGCCCGGATATGCCTGAGGAATGGAATCTAGTATAATCAGCGGACACAGAGACAGTAACCCATCGGTATTCTCGTGCTCAAGCCTCGAGTCTGACACCAGTGAAAGCTAGAGGTATCGCCAGGTAAACAAAGGCGAGTATCGCGGAACCCATACCAAGTAATCGGTCGCCTTTTGATAGCGAGGGCGTCACCGTGATGGGGTCAAAACATGAGCTAGCTTACCGCTAGGCGCTTGATCGAAGCTTACAGCCCTCGGATAACTGGAACGACTATGCGGGATGGTCTTACTGAGAGAACGAAACATGTCTCGACGTATTCGTTTTAATCGCGCATCTGGGAAATCGAGAGAGATATATGTATGATGGATAAGGTGCCTATCAAATAACGAACGCAAACCAGAGTAAAAACAATCGTGTCACAGAAAAAAAGAACTCAACGAGCACAAAATGCACAACTCAGATCACACGCATAGACAAGGAAACAGTGACTGGGTGGTGCAACGAAGATAAAGAGTCGGTGGGTCGTACCAGCGGAGGCCCCCCGTCTGCGAGTGCACGCCAGTTTAATGCTTCGGCATCATGGGTGTATCATCTAAACTTCTGTGCGCCTGGAGGTCCCTCAAGACACTAGGATCCACTGGAGGCGTCCGTTAGATAGGTATTCGAAAACGTTCAAGAGTCGTGACGATCATACCTGGCAATGCGCTTCTCCTGCGGACATGCAAATTCTGGGCACCATTTGGTGAGGCGGGTTGGTCGGCTCCCAACTGTTCAGGGAACGGCCGCTAAAGAGACTACTTGATCAATCGTAGGAGTGGAAACCAAACGCAACAGACTTACGTCCATCTCAGGGTCGGCCATCGGTACCCTTTCCACCCCACTCTCGTCCAACTCTGCCTCTGGATCGATGCTGATTGCGTTGAAGTCCATGGTCAAGTCAAGGATTTCATCCTCAGCCACAGGGGGTGGTGGGGGTGTAGGTTCCTGCTTGTCAAACAAGGCCGGTAACTTCCCGTGTGCGTTTCCTTTCGCGATCTCTCTAAGCTTCTGCCACTGCTCGTAACGTCGTACCGCATGTTGTTGTTCCCTAGGGAAGGGGATTTAGAATCTGACAAGATGTCAATAATCCGAGCTCACTCGATCTTTCTCTGCTTGTACTGTTCCATAGCTTCAGCGAAGTAGTCTGCGTTGATCTCCATGAAAAGCTTCAAGGCGTTGTAAACCATAGTGTGTATTGTCCTTTGGGGAAATCAGACCAGTGCGCGGATCAAGGCAAAGGAGGCACTAACCGGTTCCAGTGATGTTTCGAATTGGTGAAGAGAACGGGGAAGACGATAGGCAAGATGGTTGAGAGGTTCTCGCTCATAAGGTTGACGATATACTCATTGTTCCAGTAATAGAGTGCCCGTTCTGCTACCTGGAAGTGTTGGCTGTTGATACACCGTGCCAGCTGGTGGAAAAGTGGGTTCATAATCTTGCGGAATTCGTTGGGATCGATAACGTCCAGCACCTCCTCCATCTCGCTGAGGAACATGACCTCTTTCGGTGAGTTGACCTTTGGCCAGTACTTCAGCAGACCAAGGACAACTTCTTCCGCGAGCGAAGGGTCTTTCTCCAGGAATTGTACCACACAGTAGGCAAGCTGGGGGTGATACATCGATAGCGTCTTTGTCTTGTGGAGGGGAATCAATACCCGCATCAAGAAGGTCTTGTGTTCTTCCTTCAGGGGAAGAGCAAAACCGTTAATGATAGATCCCAAGATCTCAAGCAGTTCAGCAATGCCGTTGTGCCGTTCGGTTTCGTAGATAAAGTGGAAGAAAACATTGTTAATCGACCGCCGTATGGGAGCCCGAAGATTGAGGAATTTTCCATAGATCCTGTGGAGGGTTGTCTTGAGGAAATCACGTTCTCTTGGATCTTCCGAATCGAAGAGTTCCAGGAGATTCAGGACAAAGAGTTGATCGATATACCGCTTAGCAAGACCCGTGTTGAAATCTGGACTTTCAACAAACCGCAGGAAGAACTCGTAGACGATCTTGAGATGTGGCCAGGCGAGCTCCAAGACGGGTTCATCCTCTTCGGGGTCAAATGCGTCGCCGATCGGATTGACGGGAGGGGGTATAGAACGGAAGAGATTGGTAGCGAACTTGGGCGTCACATGAGATACAATGGATGGTGGTCGAGTTGAGGGAACATACCATCTTCACCACCTCGGGGTATATGTTTTCAGTGATAACATTACGTTGTGATGTGATGTACTCCAACATCTCGTGCAAGGTCTGGGTCTTGATTTGTTTCCCCTTTAATTCGGCGTTGGTGTCATTGAAGTCGAAGAGGACGGCGCATTGATGGAGTTTCTTGACAAAGAGCTGTGGACGCTCAGAAGGCGCCGTCTCTGCGCCAGGGGAGGGTCAGCTCTCAGCAATTACGCGCAAGTCAACGTAAAAACGCGACAGACCCATAAAGGGGGGCAGCTTCTCAATCTCAACCTTTTCTGTGATCACGAAACGGCTGCTACGTTGTTTGCGCGGCGGCTTTACAGGAATCGTGTCCTTGGGTCCTGAGCGAAGTCTACTGAGCGTGGAGTTACGTGGTGGGGCTGGCTCGCCTGTCAATGATGTCCGTTCGATGGTCTCAGGAGGGGAAGGATCTGGGCTGACGACCACGATCGGAGGCGCAGGAGCGCCGGTAGTACCTGGACCACCAATATAGCGAGCACTCCCTTGCGTATAATTGACGGAGTTTGCTGAGCCTGGAGAGGAAGAACGAGAGTTCGAGGATTGTCCTGGGCTGATCGACTGCTGTGAGGTGGTCGGGTTGGTGTGCGGCTTCGGCGGTGGTGGGGGCGGGAGCGTCTGGGGCTGGGTCGAATTATTGTTGGGCGCAGAAGGCTTGGGTTCTTTATTTTTAGATGTCCCATCCTTTCTGGAAAGCTTTGTTTCGCGAGGTGTTAGGATGGATCAGAGCGTGCTGAGGAGATAAAGATCGCATACCAGGGTCCTCTTTATGTTTTTCATCATACAACGAGGATGCGGAGACGGAACAACGAGCTAGTATGCTGTCGTAGTCGTCGTGCTCGGCTACGACGAGGGCTGGCAAAACAGGCTATGGAGAACGACGACCCAGAGGACTAATCGATTCTCACCTGTGCTGGGTGTGACCGTCCGACCGTCACACCAACCTTGGCCTGTAACCATCCGCCATACTGAGGTCGAGAGTCTTCTTTCTGAACAAAGCCAAACTCCCCCCTCCTCCGAAGCCACACCCGCTTCCAGATCAAATGGCTGGTGCGTGCGAGTCGATTGTCGTTTTCTACGCATTTTTACGATTTTTCTGCAGCGATATATACTGTTTACACCTCTCCCAACCACCCCTCAGTCCCCAATCACCTACCGACCCTGATTGTCACCCCTCACGGTATGTTCCAATTTGATTTCTGCAACACCACCACACATTCTAACACGCTCTCATCTTCAGGGCAACCCACAAATATCCTCTACTCGTATCTTCACACAAACTTTGTACGTACCCCTTTCCAAAAATACACTCGAAAGTCGATCTAACTACCCACTACCCATTAGAATACGGAGAACTACCTGCTCACGCCCTCTCCGCAAGGCGACCTTTGTGTTGCAAAGCTCTTCCCGCCCCGCAGCACTGGCACTGGAAAATCCTCCGCTTCGGACCCCGGTCATTCTACTGGAGGTTCCAAAGTCGTTCGTTGTGAAGCATCCAGAAACCTCAAATGGTCCATCACCAACACTGGTGTCCTTTCGCCCATTTACAAACTTTCTCTTCCCTCTCCGGATTCCCCAGATCTTCCTCTGTTCCAAATCTCCAAGCCAAACCCAAATGCTGCGTTCTGGAGTATGTTCTACTTCGCCTATGCGGGACACAACATCCCACCCAAACGGATTGAATTCGGAAAGATCCAAAAGAATCCGCCTTCAGCTAATGGAACTGGAGGCGGCGGAACCAGGGTCAGCATCACTGGGAAAACTCCCGAGGAGAAAGCAGTGTGGCAGACTCTTGGTGAAGGTAACGAGGATTGTGTTGAATGGGTAGTCTTGTGCGCAGCTCTCAACCTCCTTGAGTAAGTCTCGCTGCTTGCGCTCTAAATGTATACGATCTCACGGGCCATATTTAGCGACGAGATCATTAAAGCTGCCGAAAAGAACGGTCCAGCGCCGGGTGGGCCAAATCCCGTGGGTCCTCCAAATTCAGCCAACCGCCCTCCGGTTTCCCTACGAGACCCTGGTCCAATGGCTCAACCCCGTCCCGGAGGAGGGCCACCCATGCCTCAAGGACCGGGACAGCGCCCACCACCACAACAGATGATGCCACCACCCGGTCAGAGACCTCCTCCCGGTCCTGGTTATGGCAGCCCACCGCCCCCTGGAGGCTACGGACGTCCACCGGTGCAAGGTGGTGGTCTTCCTCCTCACCCATCACAGCGTCCACCACACATGCAGGGACCTCCGCCTTCTGGACAACCGAATCTTCAACAGGGACGACGCTTCTGAACGGTCTTATCCTTCACTTTGGGGCTTGGTTGTCGGTTTGGTCATGCGGGCATGATATACCCGTCTTTCCATTATCCACCTCTTGATTCATCTGCACGTGGTCATCGAAATCTTTGACCAAGACAGTTTCTACAGTCTTCGGCCTTTCTTCTCTCGGGTTCACTCTTTCCTTCTCACTCCTGATTGTAACATCGTATTGCACTGATCATCCTTTCATTGCGATACCGATACCCGTTGTATACTGCTTGCCAGCCTTTCAAATGTTGAACTTTTTGTATGGTTGGTTTGAAGAGAACTTCGATGTGACCTGTATAAATCTCCATGTGCTATTTTTGTTTCCACCCGCGTCGTTGTCCGGCCTGTGTCCTTTCTTGTGTACGAAACTATGCAAGCGAATAGTCTATTCCGCAACTCGTAGAATAATGACAGCGTGGATGACGGCCTCGTTTACTGGGACTTGATAAGTTTCTCCAGGGCGTCGATCGAGTAGGCTGGAAGGAATAATATGTCAATCGGTGTAGGACTGGTCACAAATAGCCTCGACGCTTACACTTTGGTCGTTCAATCGGAAGTCCAAGAGCTAAAAAAAAAAAATGAAGCGAGGTTTAGGTAAGCAGTCACGTTGCAAATTAGAAGCAAGGTCATACCGCGGGCCCAGACCAGTTGCGACAGACATCCAAGGGCTGCAAGAAATCGGGAATCAGAAAAATTCTCTGAGGAAGGAACAACTAATAAAAACCCACCTCGGGAGACACCGAAGATGACGGTGTAGTACTACGAAGATGATTAGTCCTGACTCAAAAAGTGAGAAGCTTCATCGGCATACCTTGAACTGTGTCAGCCCGTAGTGGTACAGTACGCAACCCGAGGCAGCGTCGACGTTGGGCCATGGGTTCTTGGTCTTTCCGTGCTCGGTCAAGACGCCGGGAGCAACTTCGTACGTCTGTTTTACAAGCTGGATGGTTGGGCTGGCTAAAAGTTCTGGTCGCTTGTCACAGAACTCCTGGAGGGCAGTGAACCTGGGATCGGGGCTTCGCAAGACACCATGTCCGTATCTACGATCAATAGTCAACATCGAATCCAGAGGGATCTAAAGACACCCAATGTATACTGACCCAGGAACGACCCGTCCACCCTTGAGAGTTTCCCACAGGTAATCCTTGATGGTTTCGTGAGTGATCTTGTCGTTACCGATCTTTTCCTGCATCTCGAGTTGCCACCTCAGCACTTCCTGATTAGCCAAACTGCGCAATGTCATTAGTACCACAGAAACGTAACGATTGAAACAGCGCACCCATGGAGTGGTCCAGCCAAGGCGAACAAGGCAGCAGAGTATGAGATGAAGGGATCAGAGAGGGTCGATCCAACGAGGTCTAGAGGAAGTTAGACCACGTTCTGTAATAACATATATAAGCACTTACGGGAGGTATGAGCGGAAGCGTTTCCTCCCTCGTGGTCACCGTGTAATGCAATGTAGAGACGGAGGTATTCGGTTATATCCTTGTTGTTTCCATAGCCAAGCATGTTGGAGTAGTTTCCTGGTCGCTAAATTCAGCGAGGGAATGATGTGCGGATTTGTCAAGATACTCACCAACAAGATCAAGGTTCTTGTTGATACCGGGGAGTTCCTCTCCAGCTTTGTGGATGTTTCGGTAGATCCTGGCAGCGAGAGCGGGAAGCTTAGCCAACAAATTGATGGAATCCTCGTAGGTGTATGTCCAGTAGTCAATCTTCTTGATACCCTTCTCGTACGCAGCAGCGAAAGCACTGTCGTGGTTGAGAGCGGCGACACCCATACCAAGTTGAGTCATGGGATGCAAGGTCTTTGGGAAGCTACAAATATCTCAGCATCCCTCGGTTATGGACGGATAGTTGCCTGCAGGACGCACGAGTCAACGAGTTTCTCGACAAACTCGGGAAGTTCTCCGCGTTCTGCAAGCTCATTTGAGAGAGAACGGACTTGTTCTGAGGTCGGGACCTGTCCGGTGAGCAGGAGCCAGAACATGCTCTCGGGAATGATCTCCTCGCCATCGGCAGCGGCGGGGAGTTGCTTTTGGCAATCTGGGATGGTCAACCCGTGGAAGCGGATACCCTGGTGATCTACTTTAGGAACTGAGGTGACAACAACGTGGGATATACACGAACTTCGTTCGGGTCGAGGACAGAGCCCTCCCAGAGAAGGGCCTTGAGACCTCGCATACCACCAATGAGATTTTCGACCTGGCGTAAATTCAGGACATGTGCACATGCAAGTCCGAATGGCCAAAATACATACCTTGACTTCGCCGATGACCGTGTTTCCATGTTCAGCTTTCTGCATGTCGCGTTGTGAGCTCGAGGACAACCAACAAGCGCGTCATGATAAGGGACGTACGAATTTCTTGAGTTTCTCCTGCTTTTCTGGAACTAGCTCCTTCAACGTATCGAGAAGGGACTGTTATGTGTGTTGTTAGAAACCCGATCGTTGCTTAATTGGCTCCGTGCGGACCTTGGTAGAAGCCTTCCTCGACTGGAATCGAGCCCCAGTACGAGCAAAGGACTTGAGGACAGAGCTAGAAGGACGGGCGAGCATAGACATCGTACGAGTGTGGGTAAGAGCCGACCGGTCGAAGGAAATCCTGTGTTTCATTGACGGGCGGTTTTCCGAATGATCCGTTTGGCTTTACATCATTCTGCAGTACCGGACGGGGCTCACACAACGCGGCTTGTCACGATATAGATAGCATGAAATTAAGCAAAGAACTCGCGTGAATGACAACAGGGGATACGGTCATGACGTGTATCAATCAGATAGGTCCATGTCTACTTCGTTATCAAATGAATCATCATGGGGAAACGAAGGCGGAAGTGGGGGAGGAGAATGAGACGGTGGGGGTGGGTGGGAGGTCTCGTATCGCCCATCGAGCCTAAACTCTTCCGCAAAGGGCGGCAGTACCCTCCCAGTGTATGCAGGCAAAATATCAGAAAGAAAGTAGGTATTAGGATACGCCGCCCAACGACGAGGGGTTCGCGCGCCTGAGGGAGGATTTGGGAGGATTGAAGTGAGCGAACTATCTAGCTGGAGAATTTCGGAGTCCCCTGGAGTGTCGTTGAGAACCGCGAACAGACAGGAGTCATTTTGAAGCTCCTTGTCACCATCGCCTAAGTCGTCCTCATTGAGGATCCGCCTCCGGACACGTTCGACTGGATCCTCGCGGGAGATCCAACCAGGAGGGTAACCCCAGAGGGAGATATTTTCTAGCCACGGCATGTTCGGAGCCCCACCCGCGTCTCTTGACCCAAGGGCATCCCTCAACAACGCGCCTGTGATTTCTCCTGGTCTATATACGCGGGCCCATTCCAGTCTGTGCGATTTCCACTCTTCGACCTCGTGAATCCGCTTCCATTTCTGGGTAGCATCATCAGTGAAGAACGCAAAAAGCTGACGAGACAAATCGATGAGCGCACGGTTCCGTGGGTCAGGACAAGATGAAAGGAGATGTTCAGTCGAACCGCAGTTAAAACAACGGGGACCGCTCGACTGGGGAACGAGTCCCTCGTCCCCCTCCGGTTGTTCTGGTTCCCCCAAGAGTTGTTCATCGAGACGATGATATGAGATTGCGCCGGGATACATCCAATAGTCCCAGTAGTGTATAGTCTCGCGGGTATCCACGAAAAATAGTCGTGAATCGTCTAAGCCTCGCCATCCGTCTTCTGTTGCTGCTCCTTCTCCCACAGGTCGAGGGCTTGGTTGACGTGTGTCGCGTCCCACCGACCCTTCGCGACCTCCTTCCCGTCTATGTGCAGGGCTGGAATCCAATACACGTATTTTTTCTTCCACTTCTCCCGACCCTTGTCCTGGATGTTGATCGTCTCTAGCTGGAATTGGCGAGTCTGCCTGATCTTCGCCAGTTCCGCCTTCGCAACCTGTAAAAACATGGTTTGTCATCGGCCTTCAGTCCTGTGCGACGGAACAGAGGCAACGAACGTCGCAAAGGGAGCAATTTGGGCCGGAGAATAGTGTGAGTCGAGCAAGTCGTCCAAGCGATGAGGCCATAACTAGTATGCCACGTGGGGGGATGATGGACGACCGCCACTCCCCGATCTCATCTGTACCCGGTCCCAATGTCGTCGGTGGCAGACGACCGCCATCGGTTCCCTATGTCTTTTACAATGCGCAATTTCTCCATCCCAATTCCCCGTCCCATCGCCTGGGCAGTATCCACATTCACGGCTCGGCTCAGACAGATCGACGAAGCTATGGCATTGTACTACTCGGACCGTAACGCACCCGTCCAGCCTGGACAGGGGACAGCGACTAGACCTCAACGCCAGCCGTTCCAGCAAATGCCTGTGCCCTGGACGTTCTTGACCTCAGGATATTTTATTGGGTTTCTGATATTTGTGTGTTTCATGACATCAGACCACAAACCAAGTTTAACTCAACGGCTGTGGCAGGCTCTCGTCTCAAACAGGATACAAGAGATAGTCACTCCGCCACGGCTCGGTCCGCGTCGACATAGGAACAGAGACGAAGGGACCCCCTATGGTCTACAATCGCAGGCGGGGTCCGTTTGGTCAAGGGTATTCCCAATCGATCTTTCCTCAACACTATCCCGCACAATCATCCGCTTACCTACATCGTATCTCCTCCTGAAGTCTCTCTCTATATGGACCATCATCGTGCTCCAAGCGTTTCAC
This sequence comes from Thelephora ganbajun, assembly GCA_014904855.1. Lineage (NCBI taxonomy): Eukaryota > Fungi > Basidiomycota > Agaricomycetes > Thelephorales > Thelephoraceae > Thelephora > Thelephora ganbajun. The sequence continues at coordinate 141,885 of MU117966.1, read as the reverse complement.
CTGTTTCCGACTACACACGTGGGCTGGCTTCACGACATCAACACGCGAGTCGGCCGTCTCGAGACAGGAGAAGTATGCTGGTCGACCTTCATAGCTGTTTGTGCTGCCCTATGCATCAACTACATCGCTTCTGGCCTGGAGGGACTCGGCAGGGATGCCTCTCCGTTCAACCTGGTACGTGCTTGTCATTGGCCTCACAAATGGCAAGTAGTAAATTTTGAAGTTCGGATATGCATTCCTACTTCACCTGTATTCTTCCCCTGGTAGCAACGTCGTTCAAAGGGATAGCTTTGCATCACGCCCTACCAAACACTACCTGATCCCAGTTACAGTCCCGCTACTTCAGGTCAGTGGGATACGAGTTCATGCACCCTATTTTAATCAAGTCCCCCCAGATAACGATGATCCATTTGCTTGGGATGAGGGAATCCTGGTCGAGACAGAGACTAATTCCTACCACCATGTGCACGGCTATCACCATGACTCATTTTCACTCAGTGTTCTGGAGATCTCCAACCTCATACCCCCTTTTCAACTACTTTCCCGTCCTGTTGGAATCGTTCTTGATTGCGTCTACAATACTCGTCTGCATCCTCGATGTTCTCACCCAGATTCTTCTCGAGGGCACAGTTGCGCGAACTATACTGTGTCGTAGCGGATCGTTGATGCCAAGGTGGGAGGAGGATTGTTCCGTTGTAATCACTCGCCTGGGGACAGCCAGCTTGGAAGCCACCAGCATTGCGGGTTTGGGAAACGAAGTCGCAGGCGTGACCGTCTTCGATGCGTTTACCCAAGGATTCGGGGATGAGACCAATGACCCGACCGCAATGGAGCTCGATCGGGCGGGGGTATCCTCTTCAGGCGATTTGGTTCATGGTCGACAGAGAGGTTTTCTCAACGAAGTGAAGAATATCAAGGCGGTTTCAATGCGTGACCGCAATCACTTTGAACACCGATCACTGTTCTCGAAGGAATTGGAGCGCTATTTTAGAGGCTGGTTAAGGGTAATCAAAGGAACGTGGATCCTCCTGAGGTACGGGAGAAGATCACAGCGGCCTATCCCCTCGATCGCCCGAGACGGCGAAGAAGTTGCAAACGAAACTATCTCTGCGGAAAGGGACGAAGGCGACTACCGCCGATTCCTTCTTGGCGAAGCCATCTCAGACGACGAGGACGAATACCATTATACCCCTCACACACCATCGAGCGGTTATTTATCATTGGACGAGGAGGACGACAACCCCGTAGAGTTGTATCACAATCTCACGAGTGGCGAAACATCGGCCGATCCAGTCCCGGTTCTGTTGGCACATATGGTCAACTCTTCTTCATTCCCTTTGACGAGACGGCGGTACCAGGGGTTCATCGCGAGTGCCGGACAGCATGGGACCTCAACTGTGGAGCCTCCGGTTGATCCAGTGGCGTCGAATCTACGTCGAAGGTGGCAATCTGAGCTGTCAGAGGAAGAGGGCTGGGACGAGAGCAGGATGAATTGTGTGATTTGTACAGCGAGACCAAGGCAGGTCATCTGCTGGCCTTGTCGGTGAGTTGGTGGTTTAGCTCTTGGTATCCACACGCACCGACGATGCTCCGACAGGTGCCTGGCACTGTGTAACGATTGTCGAGAGAACCTCGCGTTACGATCCTCAGCATCAAATCACAGCTGTCCCTGTTGCCGCAGACGGTACGTGCTATGAGACATTGACCGGTTTGCCTGGCAAGTCTGACGCAATTCTAGGGTGGAAGGCTTCTCAAGGATATACATACCATGAATATCTCCTGTGAAATTTACCTGGATGATATCGGATCGTATTTATGTTACATTATTCTTTATCTCATGCACCGTGGTCGCTTGGTTTGCCCTACACGATCGGAAGGTGTGACGTAAGCGCCGGTGATGGCGAGATGAAACAAGTCCACGTGCGCTCTGGAAGTTCAGCCAGCTCATCCACCTTTTCTCAAACCTCGACATACCACCCTCGGGTAATCCCACGGGCATGGCTTCAGTCATTATTCCCATAGCCTACCTCATCGTCATCTTTGGCGGTTTATACGTCTTTAGCGTTCTCTACAGGAGACACATTGCTGGCAAGTCTATACATATCATATTTGTATGTGTGGGGAGGTTGAGATCTAACGTCTTTAACTGTCCGGGCATTGCATGTTCCCATCTACAGGAAAACACGTTGACCCGTATTACGAGTCACATCCAGAACGAGATGCCTACGTCACTCTTTTACAGCAGGATCCTCCTGCACCGGAAGTGACGCTGAAAGCTGCGCTCGTGCGACGTGCCATTGCGGACGTCTTTCGGGCCGTTCGTTTTCGAGAGGACAAACCCGCGCTGCAGAACTTGTTACAGAAGGGTTTGGTCGGAGATGATCTGTGGAACAGTCTTTTGGCGGCGGAGAGGGAATTGGAAGGAGAAGTGAGGGAAGTGTGCGCGGAAGCGAACACTTTTGTGGAAGGTTGGGGATCCATCATTTTCCCCACCGCAAACGAGATCATTGCCAACGAGAGAATGCGTGCAATGTTCGAGTCTACCAATAAACTTCGAGCGGAAAAAGGTGAGCATATACCCATCCTCATGTGGTTCCCAAATATTCCGCTTGAACGAACACGTCACTGATTTCGATTTGGCTGAACAGAATTGATCTACGGGAAGAAGGGCAAGGATCTCTCGAGAGTCCCCATTCCCAACTTTCAAGTTGGCCCGCCGCCACACACTCCTACCACCCCAAGCTCACCTGCCCTCAACTTGCCTCCAGTCAGTCCCCCCACCCCCTCCGTTCCTGCGACTCCATCCACCCCACTACTTTCTGCAAACGGCAATTTGCATCCTCCAAGTGATACTGAATCTGCCCCTAATACTCCTTCAACCCCATCGAAGGTAAGCATATCCTCCACATGTTTTTCGCCTCTAATGTTGTTCCTTCGACAGTCCGGAAAGAAGGGCAAGAAGAGAAAATAGACAGTCAGCCTTTTATTTATTCCCGGAGGGTCTTACTTTATGTCCAACACCTTTCCATTGAACCATCCGAAAAGTATTCTGTATAGCGTATACGCTCTATATACCATCGACTTATTTGAGTTGTTTTGGGAAAGAGATCTCGGATACTCGATATTGTTGAGGGTCAGGATTACAATGGGCTGGGGAAGAAGGGGAAGAAAGAACAACGAGAGTCGGAGGGTGCGCACAAGATACGGGATGGAATGTAACATGGGGGATTGTGGAGTACAGGGAGTATGCGACAACGGTGAAGAAAATACCTCGTTGAGTAAGAACGAATACAGTATTGTGTGTGTGTGAAAACGGAGAACGAAGTATGCTGTCACACAAGGGGAACTCTTTCATCCTCTGATAAAGATAGCCTTCTCCCCAGCACCTCCTCGGGCCTTCCCTGACTTGTCTACGTGGTCCAAACCAAGACAGTCCTCCGGAGCAAACTTGTGATCGTAGATGTTGTCATCTAAAGAATATGCGGGTCAGTGACGATCCCAGATCAAGCGGGCATACGAACCATCCTCGATGTACGACGGCTGTTTGAACGTGGCCATCTGTATCAGGGCGAACTTGAACCGTAAGAAGTCCTTGTCTAGAACCCCAAGGCGATGCTGCAAACGTTTCTTCGTCTCCGAGAATCGTTCGCCCTTCGATGTGATGAAAACTATCAACGGGAATGGACGATGGTGGAGGAAGGATGAAGACTTACGGGTTTGACCACAAACTTGAACGGAACTCCATGGGTTCTCGCAACGTCTCTGGTAAAGTGGAAGACGTTGATGATCTTGTCATGGTCCTCGGCCTCCAACTCCTCTCGCGGAATCTCCTCCGCGAACAGTTCAACAGGATCGGGAATATTCCCAATCATTTCTGATCCAGTGAACTCCTTCTGTGTCCTTCCATCCTTCGCCACCTCGAACGCCCTGATCCTGCCAGTACCCGTCGGCGTCAGCTGCACCTGTTTCGACAGGTGTTCGGTCAGGTCATGGACCATACTGGTCTTGGGCAACAAGAACGGATGTGTCGACTCCTCCTTGTTGTGGATACCAGTCCAGACGACCTTGAGACTCCGCTTGGTTTCGAGCTCGACGATGCTCACATCAAGCTTTTCATAGAGGATGACGGTTGTGGATGGGGTAACATAGGAAGGGGAGATGATCTCGGTGATGCTTTGGTTCAGTGAGCGCTTGAGGATGGATTTGGCTGCACCATTGGTGGCATGGGTGGTTGTGAATCTCAGTTTTATCGGCTCGTGTTTGAGGTGTTCTCCGACCTTGGCAGCCATCTGACAAGGACGGGTTAGAAACCTCCAATAAGACAGAGCCGGTGAAGAGACGGTCACCCACAGCGTCATAGTTCTGCTTTTTACTGAGCACCAGACTGAATTCCGGTTGGTCGGCATCCGGCTCGTCGAACTTGGGCCTGAACAGAACCATCACCCGATTCTGCAGGAAGTCGTAGAACTGTTGTGGGTTCGAGTACAATCCCTGGGACTCGAGGTCGTGAACTTCCTTATCGGGGATGTCAACCTGGAAGCAAATGATATCTCCATCTTGGATTTCACTCTGGGTGAAGGTGTACTTCGGCTTCATGAGCTCGATCATTCCAGGTTTGATTTCCTGGGGTAAGGTGAGAAATTACCATGTCACGTTGGTAAGGGTGCGCTATTCGTTACCTCGTAGAGCTTCAATGGTGTCCCGGATGCCCACCTCATCCTCTCGTTGATAATCGGGATGAGGTCGCTCACTTTGCTCGCTCTTGGCATGTGGATCTTGCCAATTCCGAAGAGTGATTGCCTAGTGGTATCGAAGTGCTTGAGGAAGACCATGATCGTTCCGGCGTTATCCAATTGAATTTTCTACACACGTGGGGGTAAGCAACACGACAATTCTGGTGAATAAGATAGGTGATTCACCTTGGAAGGATCTGGGAGGATGTCGAGGTACAACCGGAGGTCACTTTGTTGTCGTACAGCCATGTTGTTACGGATCACCTCGACGGCTAGGGAACTCGTCAGAAATGGTACGTGTTGGACCGTTAGAACACACTTAATGAAGGCTCGTTCTCGGGGATGTGCGTATCCGGCCGCACAGTTTTGTTCTGACGGTTCACTAATACCCATAACCTGATCTGGCTCTCGGGGTAGCCGAAGTGCTGGGCGACTCTTGACTTGAATATGCTATAAGTCTCCTGCTTGAGGACGCGGAATGTCGGGAGGTCAGAAAGAGGCCAATTCCTCTCGTCAAAGACGGCGAGGTCGAAACCTTCGTGGCGAGAAAAAGTCTCATCGGTGATGACTTTGGCGGTCAGGAACAAGTGCTGCTCCTCTCTCTCTTTCTTCTTAGCCTCCATCTGGACACGCTCCTCATCCAATCTTCGTTCTGGAGGAGGAATGAGCCAGAAATCCTCGACCACCAGCCTAACGCCAACTTACTCAGGTGCGGAGGAGTATCATCCTCTGTGAACGGCGCCAGGACCTCATCGATCGCTGTCTCGCAAATGTATACCAACATGTAGGCGTTCGTGAACCTCTTCATTGCCCTGACCTGGTTCCGCTGTGTTTGGGGGACAACACCGTTTAATGGCTCTCCACCATAGTTCTCCTCTAGAACCTCCCGGTCCGTCACAGGCGTCACCCGATCATCGTCGAATTTGAGCCACCGGGTGTCCCGATCAGGCTTGATAAGAGCAAAGTAGTGTCCACCGTGGAGGTCACCGGAGTGTACGAGGACGCCGTGGAGTTTGTACTTCCAGAGTTTGGACCTATCAGCCGTCTCGTCGAGGAATTCGTCAAGGTCGATTTCGAAGGGGAATTCGAAACGGTCATTGATCTTCAGTGTGGGGTTAGGCAAAACTCGTCATGGGTGTAGGCAACGCGTACCTTGACCATAGCATCGCGTTGCATGTCGTACTCGTAGCGCTTTAGCTGCAAGTGCAGCACGGGCGGAAGAGACTGGAAGATAATACCTTTCCGAGCATCCTGCAGTCCAAACCCTTCCGCCTGGTACTTGTTCTCGCCATCCAACGTTTCTACGGCGACGTAATCCCGGAAAGAGTCGTATAGCGTTTTCATACCCTTGACGTTCAATTGGATATCTGCAACGGATCGAATCGTTCAGTGTACCGGGGTCCCAGTCTCCTCGAGCCTGGATGTTTTCTCACCGTTAAATTCCTCTATTCTAGATGACTCGTAGTTGACGTTGACGCATTTGATGTAACTTTTCATCTTTCCGACGAAGAGTTTTGCGATGGCACCCTCAGCACGTGTGCCCTACAGCATAGAAAATTACTTGATGTCACCACTACGCTATCGAAGTGGCGAAAAAATAGACCACAGACCTTCATCTTGGACTCTAGCTTGTCTTGCAACACCCTATTGAACTCTTGTACATCGTGCTGTAAAAACGAGTCGAGGGACTTCCAACCAAAGGACTTTGTCAGCTCAGTTGTGCCTGATAGGGTGGCGGGTGGTCAGTTTAGTGATCGGATTTATCACAATTGAAGGCTGTACTGACCAACGGGTTGATCGGATGTCTGCAGGTGATAGAACACGCGCTGAAGTGCTAGCGGGACGCTCTCTGTTGGATGCTCATCTTCCGTAGGGATTTGATAAACGGCCTGGGCAATATTTCAGAACGGATTGGGGCCGGATGAACAATGACTGTGTACCTTTCGGAAGTAGTGGGTGCAGAAGAGAGACTGTAGCAGAGAGTTCATGTAGCATGTAGCGCCCTGGTTTTTCAGTCCAACATAGCCTGTTTCCTTCTTTGAATCATAGCTGAAGGAAGCGTTCAATTTCCTGGAGGGAGTGAACAAAGAACGGGCTTACTTGACGAAGTTATGCCATAGCACACCAGTCGGATCCTCCAAGACTCTCACATAAACTGAGACCATGGCGGAATCCTCCTCAATCGTTGGGCGATTGTGGCCGGGTTGAGGGTGGAACAATTTGCGCAGCTCGCTGAAACGAGTAAAACCCCAATCACACTCTTCGGCGATGAACCGGTGGTGTGCATCTGGGAGGAAAACCGTTAAAAATCAAGTGAGGATGTCCTTGGTTGTGAACTACGTACGGCTGACGGTGTAGATGGTAGGATCGTGTGGGTTTGAGATGACCAAGGCGAATTGGGCGCAAGCGTGCCAACCCTCTTTCACGCCCTTGGGGTTAGCGTAATCGAGATAAACAGAGACGGTGTCATTCGGAGGAGCGTTGGAATTGCCGAATGGGAAGAGAAGTATCCGCCTGAGTGGGTTTTCAGACGACGCAAATGAGAAAGCGGGCGATAGCCAGGCAGAACATACCATTTATGCCCGCCGCAATCAAATTCTGGGCTGGTTAATTTCTTGTCGAGTTTCTTCCAACCCTGGAGCCTCCAATGGAAGACCTGGAACTCCTTAACGTCATGGCCCAGATCAGGCATGTGCTTGGCGGCGAAAGCTTCATCTGGGGAAGGGGGAAGGGATGAGCGATACACAATGGGTGTGGCGGAGGACACTCGAGACGAAACTCACGGTCGAGGACGGATACGATCTCTTCAGTTTCCATGGGAGGGTTGTGGGGATCGTTTGGTTTCTCGTCGATGATTTCCATGCCCTCGGCCTGTGATTTAGATTGAGATGACTTCGGGTGATCAGGGCGACGAGAGCAAACCTTGACCATGGTTCGCTACGGTCTCGGGGTGGTTCAAGAGGTTTCGGCGCTGTTGCGCGTGAGGGACTGGGTGAGAAATCTGAGGGAAAGAGACACTGGACGAAGCTGGGACTGATAGCCACCACGCGCTTTGTCCAAATCGGGCACCTCTGACTAAGCACTCTCGCTCTCCCGACCACCATCAGCAAGATCGCAAAAAATACTTTTTTCTACGATTTTTCTCTCGTTTGAAAAAACCACGCATACACGATCCTTAAATTGTCTCGACAGGGAGATACTCAATGATCTCCAACAGCCTTGCAGCTGCCTCACTGTCGGTAATGAGTCAAAATCGTGTAAGAGCAGGCATCAGTCCATCGCAGCGCTGACTACGGGCCGTCTTGGCCTGAATTGTTCGCTTTTCTGCGTGGCTTGGTGACAGCGGCGAGCATGTCTTGCTTGGGCTGTGTCTGGTCGACAGCACTCCACAGCCTTTGGCATGATCGACAGACATTTTCTTCCGCTTGTACTTACACCCGTGTGGGTTTTTCGCACCTCCTCTGTACCCACCGCTTTGTAAATCCGGAGTCGTCTGTAATCATGATAATTATACGAAGATTTCACCTCCTTTGTTCGTTCGACGCCCATTCGGCAAATCGCGAGGGTGCCCTCTCTCTGCCGCACTGCCAGGCCAACAACACGCTGTCGTGCACGAGTCGGTTCTTCTACTTCGGTAGTCTGAAATCCCGGCTAAGGGCCAGCCGTTCTCACCCTCACCCTCCCCCAACAGCCTGTTTGGCCCCGCCACAGCATGGGCAGTGGTCGACCTGCACTAAACGAGGTTGACTACAAACCTCCATGGTCCCCCCAACCTACGCAAGAGCCCCCAATGCTTCAGACGACCGCTCGCCAGAAAAAGACACCCGACCCAACACGCAGGGTCTCCAGAGCAAGTGTCCTCCCTGACCCGTCACGGACAATCAAGACCTCCGCCTCCAAATCGACCCACAATCAACCGTCTTCATCCTCAGAATATGTCCACAAATCCCCCTCCTCCCGGGCTGACTACCCGACGTCATATGGCCATGACCCTGGAGATCCTCGCCCCAGTTCATCTCGGCATCCTGAACCCAAATCGTCAAAGTCGAAGACACCAAAGAGTTCATTTAATCAGTTCACTTCACCCGTGTCACCAAACGTTGCCCTCGCTATGCCATACACCGGCTGGCTACCACCGGTCAGCAAGACTAGGGATCCTGGCCCTCGCAAGACATCCAAAAGTAGGGATAAAGATCGGGACAAGGACACCCATCGAGGTCGCGAACGGGACCGGCCGTCCGATACCCACGCCAGAAAGGCCTCTCGGGAAGTCAGCAGAGATCCCTATGATTCACGGCAGCAGATCTATCATGCTGCAACCCTTGGTAGAGACTTCAAAGAGCGGCCAGATGAAGGCGGCCTACTACCGAAGTCTTCCGGCCATCGGCGCCATCTCACAGAAGACGATGTGATGACCTTAAAGGTAAATCGTATTTTACATCTCTCCATTTCCACCTCAACCTGACCATTGTCAAATCCCAACTCCAGTCTCCACAACAAAGTGAGAATAACCGTCCGACGATCCTTCCCACTCAACCGCCAGTACAGCCTTCCTCCGTTCCTCAGTATGCCGATCAAAGTCGTGGCTTGACTACTCCCGCGGTGACCACCAAGTACAGCCCACCCCCTGCGCCTCTAGTCGCCCCTGTTTGGTTACCGCAGCGGTCCAAGAGCAAAGAAAAGGCTAAGGTCGGCCAAGAAACATTGACATCTGGTAGTGATACCGAACGGGAGAATCGTGGCTTTGTGCGTCTTCCCCAATTTCTAGCCTGGTCATTGGTTGACATGGTCACAGCGCACCATTCGCGGAGATGGTTCACAAGAAACTCTTGCTCCATCGAAACCCAAGAAAGAGGTCCTTACTACGATTTTATTTTGCACAGTCAGCTGACTAACTTTCCTTGCAGTCCAAGATGTCGCTGACCGGATGGTTTACGAGGAAAGCGCCAAAACCAATCATTGGATCCCCAATCATGCCAACGCCGGCCAGTTATCTTTTCTCTCCTCTCCCGGAAACTGTGCTACCTCCCCCACATCTAATCTCCCTCAAGGCAGGGCAGGGACCCTCCGATCTTCCACTTTCTTACGATTCATCGAACAAGACACCGGGTGTCACAGGTCGTTCTCTCAATGCTTTGGAAACATTTGTGAAGAAACACAACCGTTCTCAATCTGCTCAGCCGACAATATCCTCCTCTAGACCTTCCGCCAACGGCCATGACCCCCACGGACCGCTGCGTTCCCAGACCGCTCCAGTACCGCAAACACCGGCGATCGGAACATATACCCCTAGCCAACCAGGTCCCGCAACATATCGTTCCCATACCACGCCCCTTGTAGGTCATTCTCAGGCATTATATCCGGAACAGAATTTGCGGTCTGGGTATGGGAGTACACAGGATGTGCGAACGTATTCAATGGATACTATCCGGGGTCCACCACCAATGCAAGTAAATGGCCACGACTCCAATCAGCCTTTGACTTCGTACTCGAAGGACAGTTATTCCGGGCGGAACCGATCTAGGGATTCCGTTGTCGCCGGCCAAACAGGTTCTGTATCTGGTACTATCAAGTCGAAGCGAAAGCCCGTCCCCCTGCATAATATCTTTCCAGATGGTACCGTGGAATATGCTACCCCAATTACCAACGTTCCGGCTTCTGCTCCGATCCAGTCACATAGTCACGACACCCCTGTACTCTATTTACACCGCTCGAAACGGGATAGCATGGCACCAATCCCGGTTCCTCCTCCACAATCTCAGTCCGCCCCGGTGAATGGAACGTTTTCCACACCCACTCCAGTGATCACGACTACGGTCGGAATCCTCGGTGCGGAGCTGCAACCTATCTCTGCGACTTCAAGCGGCTCGCATCCTGGCTTGTCTATCACCGATATCTACCCTGCTGGGTACGCGACTATTGGGAAGCATGACGAGAGATCGGGGAAGGATCAGGAGAGGAAGGAGAGGAAGAGGAGAAAGGACAAAGATCCACCTCTGACTCATACGATGGATGGTGAACATGCGGTTTTGACAGCTAAGGATTCACCATTGCTGGCAACCCCTCCAGTGACCACCATGTCTGCATCATCTCATGTCCCTGGGTTCCTCGAGGCAAACGGCGTCAGTTCCACGACCGCGTCACCCGGAATGTCACCGAATCCGCCGTGGGAACATCAGATTCAGGACCAGGATCCACAACCGATATCTGGAGTAGGCACCTCTACACCCCAACATCAGTCATTGCAGGTTCCGTCCCCCGGGCACAGATATCTTAATAATCCCAGTTCGCAACCTTCATCCCAGCGTCCATCCCCCAAACCCTCCCCGACAGGGTCCTACTTAACAGTTCCCAATCACAGCAATCAACCGTCCCCAACCATGAAGAACGGGAAGCATGATGCGAGAATCCAACAGGATGGTCCAGATACGCCGTCTAGTTCTTCGACAGTGATGGTGTCCACTCCACCGATCAATTCCTCACGGGTGACCTTGAAGGATAGCAAATCGACGCATAGCTATTCCCCTGCAAGGAAGGACGATCAACTCTACCCGCATTCGGGCTCTCATGCGGTCGGCAAGGGTTCCACGGGGACTATAGATACGATTGCGGACCCGAGGACGTATGAGAAGGGATATGGGAAGTCAAAGCTATATTCCTACTCCCAAGAGCAGGTCATGGGTTCTGGATCCGGTTCCTCGAAGGAGCAACTCGTTCAACCACCTATTCGGTCAAGCAGCGATCCAGCGGCCTCTTCGAGGAGTACCACCCAGAATCACCCTTACCAGTCGTCTCTCTCGAGGTCGACTCAGCAACAGGATCTATATGGTTCCGGACACTCTTTGTCCAAACCCTCAGTATACCCTACCGAGCGTCATGAACGGAAGAGGACATCGAGTCAGGATACGGTCGAATGTGATCCTAAACATCGCGATCGCGACAGAGACCGAGAGCGTGAACGTGACAGGGCTTCTCGCAGGGACCGGGGTGGACAACACACAGGACCTTCCCCATCCAACAGCAGTGAGGGCCCTTCACACCGTAACTCACCGATTGCCGACAACAGGGGGGTACCCACGACCAATGGACGGTCTTCTTCGTCGACACATCCCTACCCACAACAATCCACCCCCGCGATACCTACATACACGTACACCTCTCAGACCCAACAGGGAACCATAGGGCGCTCATCGAGGAACACTTCCCAGCCTACTGGCCATTCACGTATAGCGTCCGATCCACACAACATGGTACAACCACCTTCCAACCGCGTTGCCGTTTCAGGACACCTTTCCACGCCAGCTCCTGCAAAGAACCAGTTGCCACCCCCCACGCCTGCCCACGAGTCTCAGCAGTTGAAATCCGCCTCAACTCAGACCCTGACGACCAAGCAATCGAGTCGACCGCCTTCCACCCACTCGACGGGTCAGGACTCGAAGAAGAAGGGAGGAGGGTTGCTTAGTCTCTTCAGGTCGATTTCGAACCCCTCCAAGACCAGAGATCCTCCCCCTGCCTCTGCACCTTCACAACCCGACCAACGAACGGGGAAGCTGAGGAGAAACTCGAGTACGGCGAAACGTCCTACGGAACCTGAGGCTTTGAAATCTCCTGGGTCAAACACGACGAAAGTTGTAGAGTTGCCTGGCACAGCATTCCCTTCACACCAGCAACAGCACTCCTATTCCACCAATGCCACGTACGGTTCTTATGGCACGCAGCAGAGCCGGGAAACGCAGAATAATCAGGATGTCAAGGGTGGTAACGCGCAACCTAGGGGATTCCATCCATGGAAGCTACTCTCGAAGAGACATCGAACGATGTCCACCGCTTCCATGGACGCATTGGATGGTACAATGGTGAAGCAAATCCAGAATCGTTTGCATTGACTATCCCTAACTCCTTTCCCGGTGCAGGTCTCTTTGAGTACTCCGGATGAATCTGTTCGTAGCTCAGCCACCTCCGGATTCTATCCACCACTCAGAGACCCCATGGAAGCGGCACAGGAGTGGAGGAACCAGGAGGAGATGGATTTCCACGATCGCGGTACGGGTAGAAGACGTAGACCCGGCGTGACGTTCGACGAACCGGAAGACAAGTCTGACCTGGAGATTCCTATCCCAGTGTCAGCCACCCATCAGCGACCTCCGGCCTCCCGACGCCTCTCCAGGCTGCGGTGACTGTTCGTCTAACGGTTCGCCGCTGTTAACCTTGTGGCGGTTTGATTCTCTATGCTTGAAATTCCTCTCTCGAAATTCGTTTCCATTCTATGCTGCTTCACGTATCCCGTTCTGTCTGCTTTCGTGTATTTCGATCGTGCGAGACCCTCGCGGGTCCTACTCAGCGTTGTCAGCGGGGTTTAGCAACTTTTCCCCCATACTCTCACGACAACCGTCTAAAACCCATATGCTCCAATCCATATATGTCGCCTTTTCTTTTCTTATCCTATCTATGTCGTTTTGCTGCGTCGCTGCTCTCGCTATCCCGTGTCCACCTTCTCGTCCATCTATCCCAAACCGCTCGTATCTCCGTTCGCGTTGCTTTATTTCTTGGTAGTATTCGCGCTTAAGCACCCGTTGTCGCCAAGCCAAATCATTGTATCCTTATAGCTAGGTACTTTGTGAGTCGTCGCCTCTCTTCTATGTATTATACTATCTCGCTCGCTTAGATTCGGGTTGTGTCCATGACACTCAGTGTACATTCGTTATACCACAGCTTGACTGTGAACCCTCTCTCCCCCTATACCGGAACGCCGTGAACAGAACTACTCACTATATATCGGCTAAGTTCACGATTTCCGGATCTCCTACGTGTGTCATGTACGATGACGAAGGATGTAAAGTGGAAGAAACAGGCAGGGGGTTCAAAGGATAGACTGTGAATAGTATTGATACTGCGATAAAATGTCAGTACGAGTGCTTGCAATGAAACTGTGAGGGACTCACTGAGTCATAAAGGCGGGTCCAACTCGATCCCAACGAGGTCTCTATCAGTCTATCGACGTGTTCTGCCACAAGGGAATGCGTAAGACCCTGTTGAAACCTCTCGCGTAGTTGCACAGCGGTTTGCTCTCCGAGGGCAGTAAAACATGGCATAGAAGAATCTGGTAGATCGTCAGAGGCTGACTGCAGGTACGTTGTTTGGTTGTAAAAGTACCTTTCTGCATTAGTTCAACCATAGCTAAAAACCCGAATGTCAGCCGGATGAATGGTGACTCTTAAATGACCTTTTCCCACTCACTGACTATCCGATCACAATGCTTCCTCGCAGCCTCGAACCCGTCCTTGAACAGCCTCTTGAACTCTCGATAATGCTCGCTGTCGACACCTCCGAGTACCTCCACATACTCCAGTGGGAGCTTAAAAGGGGCAGCTTCGAATCCAAGATTCCCGGGAGAGTTTGACAACATGAACCCAAAGTCGATATGGACCAGGTGACCCTCTCGATCCAACAGGATGTTTCCGTTGTGTCGGTCCTTGATCTGTAGCAGGTAGGTGATTAAGGAGCAACCTGGCCACGAGGATTGTCAGTAACACATCCTATTCGGATAGGCGGAAAACCCCACCAGCGAGTGACTTGGCGAAATTCCGCTGGGCCCTCGCGAATTTCGCAGAGGATGGATCACCATACGACTTGAGACGGGTTGATCAGGACTTCGGTCGTTCATATGAGAAAACACCTTACGGATATGAAATGGTCCAACAAGGTGACGTGTCCTAACTGTCCTTGAGCAAGTCGCTTAGCATACTCGGCCTTCTTGATCGAGTGAATGGAGACAGCGTCAGTAATCGTCTCCACCAACCCAGATGAGCCGCCAGTGATGAGAATTCGGAAACTATATCAACGGTCAACGTTTTGCTCCGTGCGGAGATCTTAGGAGCTTACTATCGGACCCAACACTGAACATTCTCCTCCCTCCAAATCCGTTCGAACTCTTGGATCAACTGGACTGCGAGTTGCTCTTGCCGTAGGTCACCACCGGTCTTAACAATAACGGAGACACAATCCCAGTTCGCTGGATATGAAACTTAGAATGGGGAAAGGGGTAATCAGAAGGAAGAGAATATACCCAAATGACCGTACGGCGAATCGTGTCGTATTCGACTCTACAGAAGGTTTCAGGGGAATAAATCAAGTCATGAAGGCCAGTCATACCTTCTTATTTGCCCACGATTCGCTGAACACCACAGCGGATGGGTCCACCTTGTTAAGTTCCTGCCTGATAATGCTCTCATCTTCCGCACTGTTCGAGGAGCTCATCCCAAACTTGACCATCCCTCCAGAACTCCCGCCCTCCTTCATCCTTTGCATCCTTTGTTCCTCCAGCAACATCATCTCCTTCATGATGCGCTCTCTGATCGCTGTAGCCTCTGCGTATTGTAAACGCAGCCTCTTGGATGGTTGGTGCTCCGGGGCCAACGCAAAGTTCGGACCTGATGATTCCGCTCCTTCAGCCGGAGGCCCCGGAAACCACCGCCTCGTGGGTTGAGATGAACTATCACCAGCATGTGCTGTCTCACGGGCAAGATTTGCGTTTAACTGGGCGAGCATGACAGCGGCGGTCCTCATCCTCTCCGAGTAGTCATCGAGGGTGAGATCATCGCCACCGTTGGCAATGGAAGATCTGGGAAGGTCGGTACTTGGAGGGAAGGAGGACTGGAGTGATGTAGGCATTACGTCGATGTTGTGAGAGGCGAGGTCAGCAGGAAACGGTGTCGTCGGAATTGATGATGATCTTGACCAAGCTACCAAGTCTAGGTCCCTGTTCTTGGGGGCAGGTGGACGGACAACAGACTCTGATAGATCCATTGGTCTTGACCTGATGGACTCGTTCGGGCCATACAATTGTTCTACGAGGTCCATTTCTTCATCGTCCTCTTCTGGAGGAAGAACGGTTGAAGTAAGGGGAGTTGGAGGAACAACTATCCCTAGCACAGGTGGAGGGGGTTGCTCGTCTGATGTGTCGAGGATAGCCTCGGATCTGCTCAACCCAGCATCTTTGGGGTCCCGGGATTTAGCTTTTTCCGCGGAGACTGTTGGAGTCGTGTTTGAGGTCGCATTGAAGGCGACGATGTCCTTGGAAGCACCCTTCCGCTCAGATTCCTTGATGGCGATCTTACGTAGAATTTCTTTGTTACTTCTCTTGTTTGTATTGAAGTCAAGGTCGCTGTGCAGAATCTCCAATATAAGGAGGTACGGCGCGCGCTCAGCTGAATTGAGGACAACACTCTCCCCTGGAGGTATTCGGACGATCCGATGGTGTGGCTGAGGGATACCGTCTGGATCTTGCGGCACGTCGGATGATGCACACCATAAAGGCACACAGACCTAAGGCAAGGATGAGATGACGGTCTTATCACATGAGTGTCCTCTTACCTCTGCAGGGAGCATGTGATTAAGAGCAGTAAGTTCTGCCCTTAAAGCGCTTACTCGTGCGGGTTTAGGGATAATTAACAGTCGGTTTGAGATATTCTCTAGTGTGAGCAAAAATTGGACCTGGGTACTGGTGTATCAGGTTCAGAGAAGCATCGAACACTCGTCGAGCGTACCTCAGATCGACAGAAGTGACTACGCAACAAATACATCAGCGATTGTTGATCGTACCGTTGCAAGAAAGTTTCCGCCTGACTTGGAGCATTTGAACGACGTTTCCTGATGGGGAGGAGTGAGGGACTGGAGTGGGAGGGGCTACTTATAGATTGTGGGTCTTCTTGACCAAACGGATCGTACGACAGCCTCGGCTTCACAACTAGATGGACCGGAAGGGTAGGTGTTGTCTGCGACGGTCCGATGGTTGTTCTCCGTGAGAGCTTTGCTACACCTGCGTTGAGGACGGGTTCATCCTCCTGGGGGCTATCAGAAGGCGGCTGCACGTCGTCGTCGTCATCGTCATCATCGTTCGTAATATTAGACACAACCGTGGATTCCTGGCCGAGCTCGCGCTCTAAGCCGGATACCTCTGGCCCTTCTTCTACTACTCGACCCTGCTCGATAGCAACTTGACCCATTATGGGTGTCAGTTGAGGGAGGCCAGGGGCGCCGGCCAGGACCATACCCAACCCAACCAGCGCAGGTTGAACGAGTGGCCTGACCTTCTTACGAGCAAATCGTGATTGGAAAGGGATTTGGAGAGTGACATAGGGTGATGATGTTGGGGTCGGAAGATCTCCAAAGATGATTTCGTGACACTGTGTAAGAACCCGTTGACATACTTGAAAGGATTGTGAGGTAGGATTGGTGGATAGGTCCTTTAAAGATGCTTGCATAAACCACAAAGTCTGAATGGGGATTTTAGACGTACACATCTCGTGAATAGGCGATCGGACATACTAGCATCGCTATATGCGTCGACCGTTGGGCCACATCAACCACGAAACACTCGAGGGCACGGGATTTAGATGGTCTAGTGACAAGGAGGTGGCTGGGAGGCCATATCATGATAAATAGGAGGTCCTCGATTGAAAAGACGAACACTCTGGTTCACCATATGAATCCCCAGACATCACGCAACTCGCGAGGATCTATCTCGCTGAGCCTTCTTGTCAGATAGTAGGTGATACCGATGTTGTCGGAGTACAAGGCTAAATACTGGAGCGCGACATGGACGGTGAAGAATGAAGGTGCAAGGAACAATCTCAGAAGTAAAGCGTGAGACATGCCGTGTTATTCGTCTTCCGTCCGACGCCGACTACGGTGTTGACAGTATGCGCGAATTTTTTTTGGGGGATGCTGGCTGACCTCCCAGCTTTGCCGCTGTGCGTCCGTGGCCGTGACCGTCGTTGGTCGTCTGGGTTATTTCGAAGGAGGTGGTGTGTTCTCCACCCACAGGTCGGGACGCGAACCTCCGGATTGCCTTTTTCGTCAACAGACACGTCGTAGATATTTCGTCAACACGTCCAGCTCAGGATGCTGTGGACTCCAATCCTCGCTCTCCTCCTCCTCCCGCTGACTCTCGTTTCAGCGACCCTCGAAACCGACCACGATAAACTCGTAAAACTTGCAGCTGCAGGCAATGGTGTGATCAAGCTGGACGAGAACACATTCAGCCTGCTCACGCACCCCAAGAGAACGTGGTCGGCTGCTATCCAGTTCACGGCCATGGACAAGCGGAGGAGGTGCAATCCCTGCAGGTGCGTACCAATCCAGCTTCCATTAAATCCACTCATTTTGCGGTTTAGAGAATTCGGTCCCGCATGGGATACTGTGGCAAAGGCTTGGACTAAGACCCCTACAGAACACAGAAACTCCCACTTCTTCGCCACTATAGACTTTGACAATGCTCAATCTGTGTTCCAAAGGGTGAGCCGTGACTGATGGAATTATCCACGAAATGACCATGCACTCACACCACCATACAGCTGAACCTCATGTCCGCCCCAGTTGTATCGGTATATCCTGCCGCTGAAGGACCCAGGAAACCCGCCAGTGGAAGGACTGATCCCGCCAAGTACGATTTTTCTAGTGGTTTTGACCCTGCCCCTCTTGCCGAACAGCTCTCCCACCACACACCCATCCCAATCCCCTACCGAGCTCCAATTAACTGGGGAAAGATTGGTACAATAGCCATATTCGCCGCAGCCTCCTTGCTGTTCGCTCGTTTCTGCAAGCCAGTCCTTACTGGCCGCCTTGTCTGGGTTGTCATGACGGTTGTTCCTTCGCTTGCCTTCATGGGAGGTCTTATGTTCGTACAAATTCGAGGCTCACCATGGCAAATGCCAAATGGGCAGTGGATGGCTCAGGGGTATTCCAATCAACTTGGAAAGGAGGTCCAGATGATTGCAATTATCTGTAAGACTCACGCATTCCTCGTGTTATCGTCTGGAATTAATCATGATTCCTCAGACGGTTCCTTGGCCGGTGCTTTCCTTGCCCTTGTCCTTGTCACACCCTATGTATCTCCTGCGCGTCAGCGAGTACAGATCTACACCCTAGTCCTGATCATCGCCTTCACCTATTCCTCGTTGCTCAGCCTCTTCAGGTTCAAAAACCGAGGTAGGTACAGTAAACCCGTCCCGCCAACCTCTCGCTGACGCGTCATACCATTGTAGGTTACCCGTTCCAGCTCTTCTTCTCGTAGCGTAGGAAGAGTTCTCGAATACGATAATATTATAAGGATGAAACGGACGAAGAGTTCAGGCTGAACATGTACCAGAGGAGACGAACACTGCGGCAAATACTAGCACAGAGACCGATGAAAACGAGATAGAAGATCAAAGCCAAAAACTTCCAATGAATACAATGGTATTCAAAGCACGGTAATCTACAATAATGGTGCAGGCGATGTCGAGGTTGGTTGTTGGAAGACGTCAACGTATCTACTGCGAACATTTTTCTTTGACGCTTGAGAGCGAGGTCGGCTTGGAGGAATCGGCGGTTGGAGGAATCCTGTTTCATTGCTTACGGGTGTTTGTGGCACGGGTTGTGTGTTGTCCGGCACCAGGCTCGACTTCCCCCTTGGTAACGTCTTGCGCGGCGGCGACGAAAGGTCGACAGCAGATGCTGGTCGTGGTGGAGGGGGAGGATGGTTTCCTAGGGAGGGCGAAGGTTTGTCCAACTTTCCTGGTGATGTGGTCTGCGCCCTAGGAGGCGGGGGAGGCTGTGAAGGTTTCTGCGCGTCCGCTCCTGCCTAGGAATTAGGGTCAGGTCAAAGATGTAGACATCGGAACATCGGCTAGTAGTACCTTCTTGTTTACCCATCTCTTGAGCTCCTTGTCATAATAGAAGGAGGTTTCTTCTCCCAGGTTAGCCCTGACGGGGCCAGCATTCTCTTTCCTCCACCATCTACCAAGCCAAAAGCCCGAAGACGCTGGTTTATTGCCCTCTGCCGCTCGAAGAGTGAGGAGTTGTGCGATGAGGTTTGTGAGAGATCACGTACCGCTCTTTGTTGCCTCGATCTTGGGGGGCGGCCGCGACTCCCTTTTCTCCATGGTCGCTGATCCATTTGCCTTGTTGGCGTCGCCGTCGCCACTGGGGGTTTGCTTCTTGTTTGCGTTGTTTCCAAACCCGAGGTCTTCATCCTCATCCTCCTCTCGAACGGTCTGTGGGGTGCTTCTATGAGAAGGAATGCTCGGCATGGGTATATCGTCCACGAGAGAAACAAAATTCCCGGTATCCTCGCTGCCCTGCTGTTGGAACGCCGCAGCAGTTGGGGTTTGTGTATCCGACGTTTTCACGGAGTCCCACCACGGGTTCCTCCCCGATGGTCCATCATTTTCACCGTTTGCAGTGCTGGGACTATTCTCACCCGAGGTCAGGCCAGAACTAGTTTGCTGATAGTGACCATAACCGTTCACTCCATTGGTTCCATAGGTAGACGTGGGGGGAGCACTGAAGTTAGTAGTAAAAACGCCAGCGGAGGCAAGCCGTTGCACCGGGGACTGGCGGCTGTGAGGGCGGATGTGGTCCATGGCGGAGGTTGACCTATTGATGGGGATATGAGGGCTGCCGTTCATCGTCCTCAGCGCCATTGCGGATCCAGTCCTCGGAGGTGCAACGGAGGGATGATGGTTCAGGCTGGCTACATGAGGGCTTGTGTAGGATGATTGTAGGTCCGTCGTGGAGATCGAACTGTAATGCGAGAATGGCCCCTGCGCGAGCCCAGGCTTCTGCTCCTCTGCAGGCGAGGAGTCCCCTTCTCCAGCGATGAACTTCGTGAACTGACCACCGAGCCACCCACCGACTTTGTCGAGGCTTGGTTTGCTAAGACTTCCAGAGATCCATGAACCGGACTTGTCTAAAGACGGGGCGGCGATCAGACGGGTGGACAGGCCTCTTAGCGATTCGATGAACGTGGTGGTGAAGTAGATAGAGGGTCGATTAACCGAGGCGGTGACTGCATCACAGTATCTGCACACGGGTCAGCCTAGGATTCAAATCGAGTAATCTGTCTGCGTGCCTTGTTGCCAACTGAACATTTCCCAACTCGGCCAACTGGTGGGCTCGAATCAACCTGTACGGCTGCAAGTGAGGAAATCCAGGGAATGGTTCTTGTCCTTTTTGCGGTGTAGAAAGTGAGTAGGCGAATTCCACAATCTCAGAAAGAATCATGGAGTCTGGATTCTTGCTAAAAGATGGGGTGACGGCCGGGCTGGTAGACCCCACGAGGACCAAGCGGGTTGTGGGAGATCCAAGACCACAGAACTGAGATGTCTGTGGGGACAACAGGTAGCTGAATGCTCGCATATAAGGTCTCGTGATACGGGTGAATGTATGAGATGGATCCGTACCAAGCATGAGCGGCCTCTACCCATTGGTTAGCACTCAAATGGTCACCCAACGCAGTCAGGGCAGCAGATGTCTCAGGCGACACCGAGTTGAATACCATCATCGCAACAGTCTCGGCCCAGCTCGCCAGAACTTCCACGGGTACGTTCGTGGCCACATTGCCTGGGAAATTGGGAGACATAGGCGTGACGCCAAGAGAGACAGGCGGAGGTGGCGCGAGCCTGTTGTCTACCGCTCGAGAAAGCGAAGCAGGGGGAAGCATTGATTGCACTGAAGTCAAAAATTAGTCCCCTGTTTCCGTGAGGTGTGAGGCGGTGGCGAGTATAAATACCAGAAGTTGCACCCTGTCCCGCGAACAAACTATATGCCACCCTCAAACTCTCGCGACCGTTTGATATTGGGGCAAGCAACGAACCCCGCCTTGGATCGTTCGATCTGTTTTTACCGTCCTCGACATCCTTTGATCCCAGTTCAGCGCGGATAAACTCCTTCACGACTTCTTGCCAAGCATCCCGATCAATGCTGCTCGCGATTACCATGGCATGTGCCCAAAGCTTCTCATCCAACGCGTAGTGACAGGCCTGTCGACGTTCTCCGCGTATGAGAAACTCCTGGATTTTCTCCAAAGCGGAGGGTTTCAGGGTAGTGACAGATATGGGTGCCTCGTTGGATGCGAGGCTTCCCAAAGCACCAAATCCATCGGCAGGCGTTGTAAACTTGGCCAGGTCAGAGCTTGCGTCATCCGCAAGGCGAGGCAACAAAACTCTTCGCACGGCTTTGTCGATCTCGGGGCTGAGCGAACCTTTAGTACATATGTAAGGGTTAGACAAGCAGTCGTGTAACTCACGTCCCACTCAGTTTCCCATCGTTCTCCACCAACACTTTGAGTAAACTGAACAAAGTAAGTTTACTCTGACTTCTCCCGTGCTCGAGTAGCCCAGTACTAGTGTAGACAACCACGCTCGATAATTCAGAGATCCTGTCCTCGAGGTACTTCACGACCTTGGCTTTCTTCGTCTTTGTCTGCGTCGAGGCTCCTCGTACCAAACTGACGGTGGGTGATCCAGAGTCCCCAAACAGAGGGCCAGGATAAACCACAGTGGTGTCTTCCAGCGCAGATTGTGGGATCAACTTGTGTAAGGAACGGACGTGTATCTCCCTCGATTGTCTTGAGGACAATGCGACATCGAATCCTGCACTCGACATATCTGCACCATGGAAACACGTCACAACTTTACCGCCGAAGCCAAAACTGATCACCGGTATGCGAGCCGAGGCTCTGCCCAAGGGATCGTTCGTGCCAAGGAGAGACGGAGACGGTGCATAGGTCGGGTACGCAGGAGTAGCTAAAAGTGATTCTGTCCTCGATGAAGGCCGGTCTGGATAACCAAACTTGGAACCGTACGGCGTATGATCCTGAGTCTCGTTGGATTGGCGACGTGGCGTATACGTGTCCGATGTAACAGACGAGACAGTACCATTAGTGGCGGAGCGTGTCCTGTTAGAAGGCGCGTAGGGATCATAAGATGAGCCGTACTCCGATTTCAGGGCAGAGGATATATAGGTTCCAGGCTGAGAACGGATAGAGGCCGGGGAAGAGGAACGAACGGGTGGTGTATAGTCATACTGCGATATATGCGGCCGTGTAGATTCTAAGCTGCTCCGCAAAGAACCTGGACGTGAGCTATGGCCATTGACTGGGGGAGAAGAAGGTATCGGGATAGGAATTGAGTCCGAAGTGGAGGGTACCGTCGGTTTGTACGGACCATATGAAATAGAAGTCGCCTGTGTTGGGGCGGGAACGAACTGGCTCGCGGGAGGCGGGTGGTGCACCGTAGAACCGGTCAACTTGTATGAATCACGAGGGGGTGCGGTCTGTTTCGAGGGAGAAGCCAACTTGTCATTCGCATACGGCCTATCGTATGAGCTGGTCCGAGAATGTGAAGAGGCAGTCGGTCCTTGCTCGGGTATAGGCATACTTGTAATCGTCGCATCTCCGACTTCGTTGTCTTTAGGTGTCACGTAGTCCGCCTGCCGAGCTGTTGAAGGACTGGGCCCGCCTTCGTGATCCCATGAGAGTCCTGGAGAAGTGTTAGCGTTGGCAATAGGGGGGTACGTATCGGCGGCAATGACTGAAGCTTCTGGATCACCAAGATCATCGAATGAAACCTCAGGATTCTGTCCGGCTAGGGGTTGCTCTGGTTGAGGTATCGTCTTTACAATGGACTGCTCTGGGCTCATGGTTGTAGGTTCTGAGGAAGCTATCCAGTTTCTCTGAGCCCCTAAACTGGGAGAGTCAATCCTCTGACGCGGATAACTATCTTGCTGGGGACTCTGGGTGGGAAGTTCTGGCAAGACCTGCCTGGAAGAAGGGTGGGGCGGAGGAGGGAGATGAGGAACCCCGGTCTCCCGAAGGACCTCCCTCGATGAGGGCCGCGACGGAGGTGGAGGAAGACCTGGAGACTTAAGAGTATTCTGGTGTGCATGTGCGGGAGACCGCGGAGGGGGTCCGACCGGAGCACTATCCTTACGTGGAGGAGGTAATGGGGTATTAGAGACCACTGGTGACGAAGGAGGGAAAGATGACGTATGTGTAGGAGAGGTCATCGTTGGTCCCCAGCCCGAAGCGTGTCGTCTGGTTCTCGTTGGTAGCATCGGTGGGTCGTACGCGTTCGAGGTGTTGGTCCTGAAGGATTCTGCAGTAACTTTCGGGGGTGCAGGAACTGGAGGTTTGGAATAAGCATTTGAGTAACTGCTTAATACACCGTATGCAGGCGTAGATCGACTCTGAGAGCTAGCTTGAACAGGAGGAGTTTGCTGGACTGGGGGTCTGTATGGATCATATGTTGCCTGAGTTGGGGGCTTTGAAGTGACTGAGGGCTTGTAAGGGTCATACGTGGACTGGATCGATGGGGAATAAAAGCTCGACTGTGTAGTAGCCAGGTTCGGTTTGTACGGATCATAGGCATCCGACACCGGGTTCCGGGTCACGGATTTGAGGTGGGTAGTCTTCTGTTGGGGCGAAGTATAGGCAGAGTGTTGTGATGTTGGTCCATAGTTGTAGCTCTGTGCGGAATACGTGGAACTCTGAGCTGTTTGATGTCCTGTTAGCATCAAAATCCTTGGATAGATTATGAAAAGCGCATACCAGGTGGTTGATACGAGCTCGCAGTCGCGTATTGGTTTTGAGAATCGTAAGAATTCTGATACGCTAAAAACCCTGATTAACCAGATCGCAACCATGGAAGACACAGGAAGTACTCACTGTTACTATACGCCTGGTAGAGTTGCTGCTGCTGAACTTGCTCGTACCCTGACAAATCCTGACTTTGGCTCGTGGTACCCAAGGAACCTACGTTCGTGTAGTTCGAGTAACCTGAATACCCTCCTCCCTGTGTATCGGCACTCGCGTCCGTATTCACATCTCTGGTTGCAAGCCAATCCGAATCCGATACCCCACCCACACCGAAGAGATCGTCAGCGCCGTTCGAAGGCGCACCACCGAACAAGTCGTCCACAGCTTTGTAGTCGTGCGCGTTCGAAGTTACAACCTTTCCTTGGACGGAGCTGGAATTTAAGTCGTGAGTCGTGTTTTTCGAAGAGGTAGGAGGGGATGGGGAGAATGGACTTGAGTCTTGGACTGAGTTCGGAGAAGAATTGACGACAGATCCAAACGGGTCCAAGCCCTCGTCCAGACCCGAACCGAAGAGCGAAGCGGCCTCTTGTACTGTACTCATTTTGAGCTACGTACGAGGGTTTCCGAGAAATGCGGCCGGCCCTCGAGGCAAAACGAAGCGGAGGTGTTGGGAAAATGCCGGACTATTGAGGTGCACCGAATGGTGAATTGCGCTCTTGACGGCTGTTCTCTGCCTTGCCCGGGCTAGGGTCAAGAAGTTGTCGTCAGAGAGCAGCGGAGGAAGAACGTAATGAGGGTGATGTCTGTATGATGGCTCCTTCGCCAAATCAGGACGGTTTTGCGGGCACGTGTGAAACACGTCAGACCCCGCTGCCTCCGCACCGAGCGGCTGAGTAAAGCTTGGTTCACAATATCTTCGCTTACAACGGAGCCGTAGCTGCCTCATGCAATTAGCCGCGGCCGTGGTACAACCCTGTCCCCTCGGTACCAGCGACCCGTGTTTGGGTGGTCCCCAGATCAAGGTTAGAGACGATCACACAGATAAATAGATAAACGCGGGTGGGATATACAACGATGGCTCAAAACCAAGAACTAGGGGAATAATAGGGAAGGAACGTGAACAGTGATAGCGAATGTGTGCGCGAATGGACATTGCAGGAGGTGTACGAGTACGATAGAGAGATGGAGAGCGACGACCAAACATTGCGAAACTTTGGATAGAACCAACACTAAAACAGAAGGATGTATCGTACGTGTAGATGGCTGTGGTGGATCAATCAATATTCAAAGAACGTCGAAAACGAATGGCCAGAGGGGAGCGAGGAGAATGAACGGTGAACAGTCCGAACTGCCTGTTAAAAAGCGATATCCAACTTGAGAAGCGCAAAATATTAGAAAAGAGGAATGGGGGGGACAATGAGAGGAAACGAAAGAGAACAGAAAGACACGTATGGTAGCTGAGATTGAGGAATACTTGGTTATGATGGTATTGCAGATATTATAGATGTTGCCTATGAGTTGAAATCGGGTGCCGGTCGGTTTATGCAGTGGTGATATTATCCGGAAGCCCTTGAGAGCATTTCTCAATAAGGCGTTCGACTGGAGATTTCAGTCAACGCAATGCGCAAGAGCCATGAAGGATCGAGCTCACTAGAGATGAGGTGTTTGCTGTAGGCACTCGAATATCGACGCATGCTCGTGAGCTGGGGTCTAATCTTGTTAACCAAGAGCTCCTTTTGCTCTCCTTCGGCGACGGAGAGAGCTCGTTGCAGAACATAATCTGCAAGAACAATTGTCAGAAACCGGTACAAGTCGAAGTACCGGCAGAGTCAACGTACTGGCAAATTGGTCCTTCATCATAGTTACAATTGGACTGACGCCGTCCTGTTTGGGGGACATGATCTCCTCAATCAACAGACGTCGACTCTCAAAGTCGGCAGTGACGAGAGCCTTCTCGCAAACGTTGGAGGCAAACTTGTGGCGTGACATGTTCAACATCTGACCACGGAGCTTGGAGATCATGAGAGTGCGATCATGGGCAGTTCCATGCTCAAGGACGAATTGAACAACATAGTTCTAGAGATGCTGCGATGAGGAGTGTCCAACCCTCATAGCTGAATTGACCTACCCCGAACTGGTCTTGCATGAGGTTGGCGGTATATTTGTGGAGTTCATCCAAAAGAGGCCTCGTCTGCTCCTCCGGAAGATGCTCGAAGCACCTCTGTAATACGCGGCAGCCGTAGGGGTGCGTCGAAAGCTCGTATACGTTCCCGCGGAATGCATGGACGAATTCCAATCGATCAGGCGACACCCGTTCTATCAGCTTTTGAATAACCTGCACAAGTAAAACGGGGGGGAACGAAGTTGACCTAAAATCCGCTGAATTAGAAAGTAAACGGTACTCACGTGATTTCCATTTGCATCCTTAACACACTTGAGAACGTGAGCATCGATTTCCCGAACGAAGGAAGCTTGTTGATCAGGAAGAATGTATTCAACAGCCTAAATGGGGAAGAAGCAGGCCATCAGATTGTGGAGGACACATCACTAGGAAGAAGTGACTTACCTTCTGCACCACACGGCATCCGTACATCTGGAGGGAGAGCTGAAGAACGTGCCCATCCATCGTGTTCGCAAGAGCGGTCTTCTGAATCTGCGTTCCGTATTCAAACAATTTTTGGATCACGTAATTTCCGAAAACGTCTTGGATAAGCTGGAGGGCGTTATGGGGAACAATTTCGTTGAAGATGATCTCCTTCTCGTCGCTGGTGGCGGACTCAAGCTTTTGCTGGATGAAACGTGAGCCGTGCTGATCCCCACTGAACTCGACGATATATCCAAAGATATCCCTCAACTCCCACTTGCGAGTCTTGTTGGTGCGGAAATCCTCCAAAAGTGGGCTTCGGAGAGGAGCAGAATCATCCCTTCTTCCTGTGCGCATACCTTGAGGGAACCCATGAGGACTATTCAGCCCATACATCCCGGGGACAAGAAGGCCAACAGGGGGATTGTAGTCCAAAGAATAACCCTGTGGATGAGGGGACGGTGTTGATCGCATCGAGGGAGGATACATCATCGCCTGTAGTTCCCGCTTCTTGTCAGCAATGCCAGCCGGGAGCGCGGGGCTCAGCATTGGCGAGTGACCAGCATAAACCATAGGTTGGGGAGGGTAATAGAACTGCGACACTGGTGGTCGGGGTGGAGCACCATAATCATAGAATACAGCGGACTGTGGGCTATGGAGCTCCGGAGGATACATCGCCTGCGGCCCAACGCCCGGATACAACGCTTGTGATCCGCCGTTACCTGCAAGAAACGGAGAAATCAACAACCGATCCCGAAGCACAACTTGCATACGTGGCACTCACTTGGATAATAGGCACTCGATAAATCTGGTTGTGGGAAGGTATTGTATGGGGAACGCCCTTGGAGTGGTGGCGCACGGAGGTGTGGAACTGAGACCTGGTTGCCGTTCATTTGACGGATATTTTGCGTGTTGTAGTCATCTTCGACGACCATGCCGCGCATTCCAAGTGCCAACTCATTGTCGACGAAGGAGCTGGTGTGGACCGAATCGTAAACTATGGGTATATCAGTGACCAAGAATAGACCACGGGCGGGACTAGGGGAACGTACCAAAGTTGCCCACTTGTTTCGTTGGTGAGTTTGCTGAAAACTTGGTGGCGTCCTTGCCCAGACCGGTGTCTAGCCATTGCGGGGAATGTTGACCAGCTTTGGCGTATCGGTCATCCTGGTAATAGGAAAGGGACGTGGTAAGCATGGCGCATATACCTGCGACGTGTCGCGACTGGTAGAAGGAAGGCGGAAGCAACGTACCATCCGAGCTGGACCAAATGACGGCCTTTGCCGACCGGGATGCAAGGTCATGGAATGGGACTCCTGTGGGAACGGAGGCAAAAAAAGAAAAAAGGCCATCATATAAAGGGCGCCCAATAAAAACCAAGTTACAAAAGCCGCGGACCTTGCTGTCATCCCAAGTTGTCCCGTTCCGGGAGTTCCAGGACTGATAGGCACCGTCTCCTTGAGAAGATGGCCTATCGGTAACACTAGCGGCTGACGAGATAGACGCATTACGTTTAGAAGACGAGTTGGAACTTGCCCAAACCTAAAATGTCACCAGTCAGCGGGAAGCACCATTGATGGGGTACTGGGCGGGGATAACGGCACCTGCCAGCCAGAGTTGAGGCCTTTGAGGCCTGGGTTGGGACCTACGCCGAGGAGCATACTATTACCAAGTTTACGTTGAGTCTAGTGATGAGTACGCGTAAGGAGTCGGGTCGCGCAAAGAAAACAGAGAATAGACTCACATTGTTCGGTGAGCCTGAGGGCGAAGGACCAACGGATTGAGAAGAGCCGGAGGGTTTCCTGGGAGTCGCCTCGTGATTTCCTGACATGGAAGTGTTGGTCTGCCGAGCGCGAATCTCGTTCAGACCCTGGATATATGCGGTTGCAGTGGTGGGAAACACGACCTCAGAGGCTGGGAGCGACGGAGGGTGGGTATTAATCTGGAGGGTGCGGTCAATGATGAGTTGGAACTTGGAAGAGAAGGGGGTGGAGACGGAGGTAAATTTGAAGGTGCCAGCGAACAGGCGGTGTGTCGTGGCACCGATCGCCTGCGGGCGAATTACGTCGCGGGAGGGTGTAGACACGAGGCAGGAGAAGATGGGTAATAGGGGAACACGCACTCGAGTATACGGTGGATATATGACAAGCTAAGCGGACACAGAGTTGACCGCGAAATTATAAGGAGCTGGAGGGAAAGCGTTAGAGAAAGGGCGAAAGAGACAGGTTATTGTGGTTGCATGCAAAGGAGAGACGGAGGTTGGTAAGGTGAAATACCAAGATTCGACAAGACGCAGTCTTGAGCTCAGCAGAACGGAGGCTGTTTAGACAAAGTATTGGTTTCTTCGCCAACGCCCCGATCATGATGGCCGCCTTCATTCTACACACGTGGCTTACACATGAAACACGGAACAAAAATTCAACGAAAATTAAAGAAAATATTCATCTCTTGTCTCCGTCCCTCACACTCAGCGCTCCGTTTCGTGGATGCAGGTCCGAATGATTATAGTACTATCAGACCTCTCAGTGGAACGTGTCTTATATAACAATACACCAAGCGCAAGCCTACCGCACCACCCATCCATTACCCTCGAGAATTGAAGAACCATGACTGTCGCTTCGCTGGACGTGATCCAAGCGTCAGTACCCCACCCATATGAAAAGCTAATCAACCCGAAACAGAAAATTACTTACCGCCACCCGTCTCTTCGGCTTGTAGCCGTACAAGAGGGTTCGCTCCCCCACCACTTATTGGTTGGGGCGCGTTACTGGTGGTCGTTGGACCACCTCCACCTCGCAGTGGCTTAGCGATCCGACCGAAGCTCAGTGGACTCGAGGCCGCCGCTTTTTGCGCTAAAAACCCGACCAGGGACCGTTAATCATAGACTTGTACCGCGGCCGATTTACTTCCGAATTACGCACCCCGGGCTTGATCCAACCGTTCTTTGACCGCCTGCAATTGAGCCTCGAACTTCTGATTCTGGACTGCAAGCCGACGATCCGCGTCTTGAAGCAAGGCCTCAAGATTTTGGATCCGCTCATTCCTTGCCAATAGCTTCCGTTCGGCGATACCGGCTTCTTTCTTCAACCCTGTGTTCTGATCGACGAGCTACATTAAAGGAATCGTAACAGTGGGGCTGGTCAGAACAGCAACCCTCACCGTTACCACTTTACGAGAAAAGCACTGACCTGTTTCTGGACAAGCGTCAATTGTTCAAGGTTCCGTTCCAAGAAAGCCATTTTCTTCTGCTGAGCTTTGCTGTTGCTGTTTCGGATGACGTTGTTATATTGTTCACGGATTTCGTCCAACTGAATCTCCAGCTCGACTACCTGACAAATGGGTTGGAGACTCTTATGAATGAGATCACATGGCGGCCAACTCACCTTCTCACAGCGATTCTGCAAGTCCCGCATGAGGTTCTTCTTAACTCCATCGAACTCGGCGAGCTGGACGCTGATAGCCTTTCGAGCGCGTTCAAGATCCTGCGCGCTCTCCGCAAGGTTCTTGCCACCCTCGATGCCGGCCGAGGTGACAGCGAACGCTCGCTATTTGGTGATCAGCGGCTGCACCTGTCGGACAAAACATCAAATGGAGAAGTGACAAACCTTGAGCTCCTCGTTGACGCTCTTCAAACCATCAATGGTAGTGTTCAAGCTTCGGACTTCGTTAGTCTTGAGCTCTAGCTGTTGCTTGAGGTCCTGGACCTCGCTCTCGTGAGCTTGTCGCTTCGCGGCATATTGCGCCTCCAGCTTGTTCTATGGGCACATAAGCGTCAATTCACCCCACGGCACAGAATCGTACCTTGAGATCACCCATCGACTCAGCAAGACCGACGTTACTTGTCTCCTCGTCATGAATGGTTTTCTCTGTG
The DNA here is from genome assembly GCA_014904855.1 of Thelephora ganbajun. Classification (NCBI taxonomy): domain Eukaryota; kingdom Fungi; phylum Basidiomycota; class Agaricomycetes; order Thelephorales; family Thelephoraceae; genus Thelephora; species Thelephora ganbajun. The sequence continues at coordinate 111,340 of MU117966.1, read as the reverse complement.
TGCCCGCACAAGTCAGCACCGATTCGCTGCCGGAAACCTATTATCAACCGACTCACCGATCAGCTCCTCATATTCTGCCTCGAGTGCCGCGAGCCTGGTTTCGATTTCGTCTCTTCTCCTTGCATTCATCTCATTCTCTTCCTGACTCCGCCTTAACCGATCCAGAGTCTCGCGGATCAAATTTTGACCGTCGTGCAACTGTCTCCTCAGAGCCGTTACGTCCTCCACAGTGAGACTCGAGACACCGCTTTGATCATCGATCACATCGAGTTTGGTTAGAATTGCGCGCAGCTGCTCGTCCTTTTCTGAAAAGGTCCCTTGCTGTTTTTGGTCACAAAGGATTGTAAGCGAATGTGGATAGCGAGTGGGCGCAATCAAAACATCGTTTGATGGAACGGCAAAGAGAGAAAAGTGGGAGAGGCGTGGTTACAAACATCACCACTAGCGCGGAAAACCGAGGGAACAAAAGTTGGAATGTGACATCCCGACTGCGGAGACCGGCAAAACTGAGACCCGGACAGAACGGGGACAAACAACACCGATGGGAAACTCGGAACAAATGACGGGAGAAACTCACAGCATCAAATTTGGCCATCATCATGGCCATCTTCTCCTGCTTCCTCTTCTCTTTGTCGTCGACAGACGCATCCTTCTGGCTCGATCGCAGATCCGAAATGGTCTTCTTGAGCTCCTCAAGTTCTGCCTTAGCGTCCTCGTTCTGCTCTTTAAGGATATCGATGGTAATGCCGCTCTCCTTGCTATCGTAGTTTAGGCGTTCCACTTGCAGACGAAGTTCATTGAGTTGTCCGGACATCGACTTGTTCTCCTATGTAATGATAAAAACACGACCACGTGAGCGTGAAATAAAATAAGTCGAGCTTAGACGGACGTACGTTAGATAATGAGGACTCCTGATCTTTGAGGAATGATAGCTCCTCCTTCAATTCGGACACAAGTTTCTCAGCGGCACCCAAGGCACGTTCCTTCTCGGCCAGCTGGTCGCTCAGCTCATTTTCTCTCTTCAAGAATTCTTCCCTCTCATCCTTATCCAACCCTACAACTGTCGGTGTCTGTGGCCGGCTCTCGAGATCACCCCGCAATCCCTCGAGGAGTGGATTGACGGGAGTAACAGCACCACTCCTGACAGAAGGCGTCGATGGAGTTGGCGACGGCGACGAAGGAGGCGCCTTCTTCGGTGCCGTACCCACGGCGGCCTTGTCTGACGCCGCCCACTCCGACTGCGGAACATTTCCACCGTTCCTCCAAATCGCGAGCTCCGCTTCGAGGGCAGCGATATATTTCTGGTATGACGTATTTGCTGCCTGGGCCTTCGCCAATAGACCTTTAAGTTCCATTGGCGAGAGTTCAGCATTGACACGGGCGGTATTCTTGATGCTTTTCGCGCGGATACCAAATCTAAGAGTGGAGAGCGTCTCGGCTTCATTGTACGATGACGGGGAACAGTTGATAATCAGCGTCGTCCTCGAGTTTCCGCCAAGAGACTCTTGCAGTATACGAGTGAGCTTCGAATCTCGGTAAGGGACATATTTGGCCTGTGAAGACAACAGTTCAGTACGTTTAAGTGCAGAATATATGCGGATGTAAAGGGGACCTTTCCATCAGTCAACGCGTTGATGACCATACCGAGGGCCGATAACGACTTGTTGATCTTCTTAGCCTCCTCTAAGGTCTGCCCAGAGGCGCCGGTCTTCCCGACCTTCTCAGAACCAGCCAAGTCGACAAGGTATAGGTTGCCAGTTTTCTGAGCTCCGGTTTCGGTGTTCCTTTGGATGATTGTGATGAGGAAAATTGAATGTGAACGCGAACTTTCAGCATTCATGTCTGGGCAGCCACGAGGATGAGAACTCCGGTTTCATACAGAAGCGAGGGGGCGGGGTTGATGCTTACTCGTTGACGAGACCGCCCTAGCAGCACCACCTTGCCTCATGATCTCGTACACCTCACGAGCGTTGCTGACGTAGAAATCCGAAAGGTTCTTGACGTAGATACCCTTCGATTTCTCTTCGTGAATTTGGAGATTGTCATTCTGTGCTGTGAGTGCGGAAACCCCGTAAACTTCTACGATTGAGTATTTATGAGGGGATGAAACTGACGGGCAAGAAGGTCCCTGATCCGCTCTAAGTATATCTCCATGTATGAAACTTTGACGACGTATTCGAGGTGTGATTCGGATTCTAAAATGGATTGAAAGATTTGCTCGGTGATACGGGGTATAAGACCTTTAAGTTCTGGTGAATCGATGTCTGCTCCCTATTGGATTCATTAATTGCTGGAAGCCAACGCGTATATACCAATGGCCTACCATCATTGTGAACGTTTTACCGCTACCAGTTTGACCGTAGGCAAAAACAGTGCCATTGTATCCGCCGATGACATCTGGGCGACGAGTAGATTAATAAACGTACATTCCCATGGTGGCTACAGTGGTCTGTACCTTTGACAATGCTACCGGGTGTAAACAAACAATCGATAGGCAACGGAAGATGAATGGTCACTCACTCCTTGACACCGTAGTCAAAAACCTCGTGCTGGTTCGTGCCAGGTGGAAATATCCTGTCGAAGGTGAAACCATCCTTCTCTGGACCGGAGCTGGTAGCCGCTGAGCGAATCCCAACGGTGGTGTAGTTATCGTCGAAAGAGACGACGATTTCGCCGCCCTCGCGTTGTTCTATGGCATTGGGTGGTCGAAATCTGGACGGAAAATGAACAGACGATCAGCGGGGACGTATGACGGCTGGAGATCATAGGTACCGGCAAACGACTTTGATGTTCGTCGATGCCATCTCTAGAGGGTATAGAGAGAAGTGATAGCGGGCTGATTAAGGACGACACTTCCACGTCCTGAGGTGGACAGGGAACGAGAGAGGCAAGTAAACGTGCCTGGCGTGGTTCGCGCGTTGTTCAAGAGAGCGTAAGAAGAGGTTGGAATTAGGCGTGGCTGCAACAGCCGAAACTCTAAATCGCTAAACTGATCCATCTAAAACTACACCCGCACTATGTAGAACATACACCCCTCCTAATCATCGTCGCTCGCCGGTGCTGCTGCTCGTGGCGCCGCTCTGCTCGACGACGCTGTCGGTCGTCGTGGCGGCGCCTCGTTTTGGGCAGCATCGGCGGCATCAATCCACTCAGAATAGATGTCGATGGGTTCGGTCAGGTCTACCGTAATGAGCAAGATGAGTAAGGGATGGCAGACGACTCAAACGAAAGACGATGTACGGTTGACTTTACTCTGGTATCGCTGGTCGCAAACCTTGCACACAAGCAACGCAACGCCTTCCTTCCTATCCACTCGAATATTTACAGAATTGTCATGGTGGCAGAAGAGGCATGTGAATGTTGTGTCTGTGGGCAAAAGAGATCACCAAGAATCTTCCACTCTTTCCCTCAAACTTACCTACCAAGAGGCACCTTCTTCTTGGGACCTGTGGGTTTGCGCGACGACTTTTTTCGTTTTCCCATGCCTGTGTGCGACAGCCGTTGGTCGTCGTCGGTGTCGACGTGAGAGCGTACACGTGACTTTCGCGTCGCTGGTTGAACTTTTGGCGGAAAGACTTGCGATCTCCACTGTTCCCACTCCCTGCCTGCCGCGATGGCGACTCGCTCGAAATCGAGGACACGCTTGCCTCCCTCATCGTCCTCCCTGTCGTCGGCACCAGTATCGATGGCCCCACCGCTAGCTAGAGCCCAGCCTCGGCCACCTTCTGCGATGCACAAGGCGAATACCCTCCAACGGTCAGGAACCTCGGACGATATCCCCGATCCTCAGCTCCGGCCTGCTGCTTCGACGAAGCCGCAGGACCCAGGAAACAGTATACAGGTCGTCCTTCGGTGTAGGCGTCGCTCTGAGCGTGAAATCAACGATGCTTCGCCAATAATCGTCCAGATGGACGGTGCAAAGTCTCAAGACATCTCGATCGAGACATCCACCCCAACGTCCAGCTTGGGCATCGTTACTCTCCCTCCTACACGTAAATATCCCTTCGATGTGGTATTTGGACCAGAGGCCAGCCAGGAACTCGTCTACGATGAAGTAGTCCAGCCTATGTTGGAGGAGGTTTTAGAGGGATACAACTGTACTCTGTTCGCCTATGGCCAAACGGGTACTGGAAAAACGTGCGCCTTCGTATCCTCAGCCTCTCGATGCTAACCCCAATTGTTTTTCGCCTACAGCCACACCATGCAAGGCGATCTTACGCCAACCCCAATGGGCAACCCCTCGATACAGGCTGGAATGATTCCACGCGTTTTATTTCGCCTCTTCCACGAATTGGAGACCAGTAACGCTGACTACAGTGTGAAGATATCATATATCGAGTTGTACAACGAGGAGTTGCGAGACCTTCTCGCTCCTGAACTCTCCGCCCCCTCTGGTTCTGCTCAGCCCATGGCTCAGGGGGTGGTGAAGGAGGCTCCTGTCCTCAAGATCTTCGACGACTCCTCTAAAAAGGGTGTATTCATTCAAGGTCTCGAAGACTGTCCTGTGAAGGACCGTGCCGATGCCCTGGCACTCCTCACAAAGGGTAGTCAACGACGACAGATTGCAGCAACCAAGTTCAACGACCACTCTAGCCGATCCCACTCAATTTTTACCATAACCGTTCATGTCAAAGAGACGTCGTCCATCGGGGATGATCTCCTCAAGGTCGGGAAACTAAACCTTGTCGACTTGGCTGGTTCGGAGAACATTGGGCGGTCCGGGGCTGAAAATAAACGGGCTCGCGAGGCTGGGATGATTAATCAGAGTCTCCTCACTCTTGGTCGCGTGATCAACGCTCTTGTTGATAAGTCTTCGCATGTTCCGTATCGGTACATACTCTTGTGTTCTGGCGCATGGACGACTAACAAGTTTTTTTTATAGAGAGTCAAAGCTCACTCGGCTTCTTCAAGACTCCCTTGGTGGGCGCACCAAGACCTGTATCATCGCTACAATCTCTCCCGCTCGGTGTAACATGGAAGAAACACTCTCGACTCTCGATTATGCCCTGCGTGCCAAATCTATCCGGAACAAACCAGAGGTGAATCAGCGCATGACACGAAACGCCCTCCTCAAAGAATACGTCGCGGAGATCGAACGCCTGAAGGCCGACGTTATGGCCGCGAGGGAGAAGAACGGGATCTTTTTCTCAGAGGAGAATTGGACCAAGATCAACGCGGAGCACGAGCTGAAGGTTACCGAGGCGGAGGAGTCCAGGAGACAGATTGAAGTGATCGAGGGCCAGCTGAAGGCGGTGAGAGAGGAGTTCGAGCAGAGCATGTCTCTGTTAATGAAGACGGACGGAGAGCTCAAGGCGACAAAAGAAAAACTGGAGCGCACCAAAAGGGAGGTTGAGCGGAAGGACGGGGAGCTGACAGTGGTGAAGGGCGCTTTGGAAGAGGAGATTGTCGTTCGGCAGGCTCACCAGAAAACTGAGCTGGCTATGAATGGAGTCTCTACACAGTTGAAGAAGGTTGCTCACGACGGTCTATCCGACCTCGTTGGGGTCTTTGACAAACTCGGTACGCCTCTGTCCCGGTACCCCATCTCGCTGTTCTAATACGCGCTTCCAGACCGCAAAGCTTTCGTGCTTGATTCGAACTCGAAAGCCGTCAAGGCACATGGTAGAACTGTCCTTACAGAATCCCAGAACCTCGTCGCAAGGCTCGAGACGTTTGCCCAAACTTCCGACCAACACTCGAAAAAGATTCGCCAAGAGATGGAACAATGGCAAACTCGCGAGCAGGAGCAGCTTTCCAAACAATCTACAACCGCTCAGGAGCAGGTGACGAAGATAAATACCTCGCTTCAGGCCATTCGACGCCAGGAAGCAATCTCGGATGATTCAGTCAAAGCCCTCGAGCAGGCTGTCAAGGATGCGGTGGCGAAGATCGAGAGCGGTTACAAGGATTGGGCAGAGAAGGTTAAGGCCTCCTGCCATAAAATTTGTTCTCAGGCCGAAGCATCTAGTGCCTCGAGTTCTGCCGCAGTGCGTTTCCGATTCGTGTCTCTTTTACTCGCGCAGCTAACTGCTTTTTATCAGGCTGAGAAGGCGTTCAAATCTGTCGGCTCACTTCTCGAGACCATCGTCCGGGAGTCTCAAACGCATATCCAGCAAGAACGCCAGTTATTGCTGGACGCGAAAGCACTTTCAGATGAGACTACTTATGCGGAGATCGGTCGGCTTCAGGAGCAGAATGCGCTCCTCGTCCGTCTACTTGAATCAGAGCGACTAAAATCGGAGAAGGCAAAAGATCAGCTAATTTCGCGAATATCTGGGCTCTTGGGCGATTTCACTACGGAGAGAGATAGAAGCTTACGGGATGCCTTCGAAGAGATGCACAACAGGAATGTGATCGGCGAGGGTGAGATGGAGAAGTGTGGAAACGAGAACGGGGAGCGAATAGTCAACGTTATTCGAGCTGGAGAGGATTGGGGCAGCTCTTTGACGAGGAGAGGGGGGGAAAGCAAGCGTTTGCGAGACGGCGCGTTCAAGGTCAGAATTGTTCGTCTCACAGTTGGCACCGCGAGGTTCTGATGCTTCTCCATATGGCAGGCGTTGAGCTCCTCGCAGGCGACTTTCAAGTCCACTCTGGCGGACGTTCAAAACAGTATTGCTGGGTCCTCGTCCACCTACCACAGGGACCTAAAGAAGCAAACCGACTCCCTTGATGTAAACTGCGGTGATGGTAGGTGGTGTCATTGTCTCAAAAGGCTAGCTACTGATTATACCAATCACAGCTTTAAAGCAGCTGTCGTCCGCGAAGAGAGCGAGGGTAACAGCGGCGAGCACCCTGGGGACGGAAGTCGAGTCAGGATTCACTAGCCTCCAGAATTGCCTCGCCTCCGTATCCAAGAATATTCAATCAATCTCAGTACATATATCCAAAGAGGTGTGGCGGCTTCCTAGCACCATAATTTAGATGCTAACGTGGGAACAGGCTGCAGCGCTCTCCTCTACGACCCAGGCGTACCATTCCGCCGCCACCACGCAGATATCCACGCTTCGTCAAGTTACTGAGTCCTTGCTCGAGGCAGGCACACGAGAAGACAAGCCAACTGGTAATACACCGCGCAAGAAGACGTGGCAATACCAGGATCATTGGGAACTGACCAAGAGTCGAGATGTGGTACTTAAGGAGTGGACACAACGAAGTGTTTCCGTGAAGGAAAGCGAGACCTTCCTCGCTGAACACCTGCCGTTGCCTGACGGTGACGAAGAAGTTGCAATGGACGACGGCGATGCAGTGATGAGGGAGGTCGACAATGAGGCTGAAGAAGTGGAGGAAGGAGTTTTTGCGCGATCGATAGCCTCCTCTGTCTCTTCATCATCGACGGCGGCGAGCGTGACAATACGGCAGAAGTACCTTTCACCCCCACCGATCCCCGCCCCTCCGGTTCCAGTTCCCGTTCTCAAGCCCGTCCACAAGAGGACGAGCAGTATTCCTAGTAAACCCGGGTTACCCACTATAGGAACGTTAACGGAGAGACCAACCAACATCTTCGGTGGACGAAGACGCATTCGATAATTCTATCTTGATTTCCACTCCCTTGGTTTGTTATAGTTATCCCCACAGTCGTCACAACCTGTATCTAGAATCACGCACGCATTGTACCTGTATTATACCATGTTTACCCCTTTGCTATCGTTTTTTCACCCTTTCGCCACTCCTCGACTGATGCGATGTGATACACGCGGCAACCAGGCGGTAATAGACGCCCAAACACTTGCTCCCCTACGATCATGGCCGCCGCAGGCTTGAAGAGTCGGTTTACGTTCTAACTCGCGTACTTCAAAACAATCTAACCGTGATTTCACACAGCCGTTATCCTCTTATCCTTCGTTCTCGCTGCTGGCTTCCTGCTAATCATCCTCTCATGCGCCTTGTGGTCAAATTGGCTCCCCCTTCTCGTCGGTGTGTAGTCGTCCGGCCATTCGCATCTGGGTCGAGGAGATCTGATCCGTTCTCACCCTGAACGTAGCCTTGACATTTGTTTTGGCACCCCTACCGAACGCCTTGTTCTCTCATTGTGGCTCCGATGAGTTTTCCACGCTTGAAGATGGATCGGGTCCACTCGACCTTGGGCGGTTCATTACCTCCGTAGTGGTCGTCACTGGCTTCGCTCTTCCACTTGTTCTCGCCCACTCAGATGTCATACGTCCAGCTGCTTCTGCGATGTCAATCATCGGTGGAGGGTGCGTACTTCCCTCGCCCTATTTCCGCAGTCACCCCTTCACCTGTCGGGCCTTGCGTGCTTATCACGTCCTCATCCCGTTCCGTCTAGGTTGGTCTATGGTACGATCCTCGCGTACTCGGCTGCGTTCAAGCAGGACGATTCTGAGTTTGACTAAAGAGGCAACAAGCTTTGTGTACACCACTTCATGTAATAATAATGCCGCAAGCCTAGCCGATTTCCCTTTTCTTATGCCCGTTCCTGTTGCTGTCTCGGTAGACTATCGGTTCTATCCCACGCTCCCTGTACCCTCGCCCCAAGGTGTTTTGTTCCTGATGGGATGTTCGAATGCTAAGGTGTTGTACAGAAGGATTGTCTATCGACGAGTGCTCGTGTTATGGAATCCGGATCCATGAGGTATCACTCATCCTCAACGAGAACGGTGGCGTGCCCAGAACCTGCTGGCTCTCCGCGGGGAGCGTTCAATATCTCGACCTGCGCTCGAAGTTCGAAGCTTCCACAGGAGACGAAGCAGATAGCCATCTCCAACTCCCTTGTTTCACCGTTCTGGACTTCCCCGAGAGGAATTCCTTGCAAGATACCTTGGTAGATCACATGCTTTTCAGGTTCAAAGAACACGCTCGCCGTGGAAATGAAATCGGCCGCTGTTCGGTCCCGACGCCGGTTAGACGTCATGAACAATGCGAAAAGCCGGTCGGAACTTACGGGAGACGTTTCTGATCCGTATTCTAAGGAATAAGAATTCATTGGGAGGGGCCCTGAATTTGCCACCCCTTCTATTTACAATCTTCCGGGATTCTTCGTCGTCGCCCTGCTGTAAGAGTTCCATCTGAACGTGGATGGGGTCCGTGCGTAACGCGTGCAACATCGGCTTCGTGAGCCGTTGGTGTCTTAGGGAAAGGTCGCCTGAGCGAGACCCCCCGGCCTTCTCCGGCTCAGTGATGTGTGTGAAGGGAATCAGTGGGGTCCCTCACCTCTTTCCACCGTCCACGAATGGTCTTGAGGAGCTCTTCACGATACCAGAAGAGTTCTCTTTGGAGCCTGACGTCTTCTGATGACAGCTTAGACTTGCCCACCACAAACTGGCGCCCGGATAGCGACGGTATCGGCCTGGACGCATGTTCTTCTTTCAAGAGTAACTTCCGCAGCGGCAAGATTATCCTTTGGGTCCATTTTAGATCCGGAATTGCCTAAAATAGGCGAAGTTAATCACACACCTGGAAGTCGACCCTGGAGGGACAGTGCGACATGTGCTAGCCACAACACTATCTGGGAGAGATTTAGCACAACCTAGACCTGACGATGCAACTTATCCCTGACCTTTGTCCATCCTTTCGAACGTGACTTCAAAAGGTAACCCATAGGTATTCCGTACTTCGATCGAGAACAAACACCAATTATAACCCTCACTTTCTTCCAGGGAGGCGTCCGGAAGGCCCACCCCGACTCGGTCATTAAGCCCCGAATGAGACAGGATATCCATGTCGTAACACTCCAACATATGATATACCGTCACGAGAACCGGATACGTCAATTGACGAGTGTAGAAGTTGTCAGCCGGAGGATCAGTCCCCAGGGCTTGTCGAGAGTAGGCGTAGGATATGTGTATTGATCCGTTCGTACTGAGGTTCGTCAGTGCGAAGTCCACAGGAGTTTTGGTGGTCATCCGTACCAGCCAGCCTTTCCGAAACAACTGACAGTCACAGTCATCATCTTCCCCGGAGGAATCTCAACCTTGTCGTTCTCTGCGTCCCAGGTCAAAACCTGCCGGTGGATCAAATCATATTCGGTTTCGTATGTATCGAAGACCGAAAGTTCTCCTTCTAGCAATGCTTGTTGGGCTGGACCCATAGTAGAATCGTCAAATGTGAGGTTCAGATAGTCAATTAGCAATGACGAAACATTCTCGAGGGTGATCCGAATAGTAGACCTGTCACGGCGTTAACATTTTCAGTATCAGGAGTACTGTAGGAAAAAGACACCTTTCTCCGTTATATAACATTACGGCACTGTGGGTCAAGGAAGTCCTCCGGATCCTCAGAAGTGGCAATCCCGGAACAACCTTGAAATCCATGTATCGAATCGGTTTGGCGGGCTTCTTCGAGGATGGTGCTATGATGCTTGCTCGCTTTTCAGTTGGCCTCTCCCACGGATGAGCTGCTAGCCCAGAATATTTCGTACGCCCGTATTCACAGGCGATGGCCGTCTTGCGTTTCATGAGTTTATCTTCCTCTTCTTCGGTAGATAGGGGAAGGCCAAATTCACGGGACAGGCCATTTGGCGCTTGGACGAAACACCCGCGAACGACAAGATTTCCTGCTTCCAGTGCCCTTCCTGTGATGAGGACAGGGTGGAAAGAATTAGCCGGCACAAGAACGGGGATGGGTTTGCTTTCGAAGGTGACTCCTGAAGTGCTGGAAAGCATTTCAGCAGCGTCCTATTGCCGACACACAGGGAATACCTGAGGGATAAACTCGAAAGCTCCAGATCGAAAACGAATGGATTCCGTAGGGTGACCTGGAATTCCAGGTTCTCGTTTTGCACAACTAACAAATTCCCTTTGCTGTTCAAGGAGCGCCTGGGGTTGTATAGAAAGGGGTCTGTAGTCACTGCCAGGGTTTTTCCAATACTCCTGTCGCTCTCCTGTAGCAACGAGATGCTCTTCTCGACTGGGAGCCGGACGAACGGCAACCTGTAACATCAAACTTTCGGTATCTTTCACACGAAGAAATGGGGTACTTACGGGGTCAGTTCAATTGTCACAATAGGAGTTCCGGTCCAGTATTCAACGGTACGGGAGTCGCCCCTTCGCTTGGTTGTTGTTAGTGCCCTGGTAGCCCCTGCATACAACTGATTCTGATCCGTAGATGTCATCACCGGGTGTAGGTTCTTCAGTGCAGACAAGCAGAATTGTGCAACGGCAGCATAGTCTGGACAATCGCCAGCGTGTTAGGTGAAAATTCAAACAAACGAGAAACTGTGGTACCTGGCAGGGCTTCCGCGACAGCGATTGCCTCCCGGACTATTCCAATCTGAAGTTCGGGCCAACCGATCGGTTCTTTTGGAAGATCATCTTCAGGAACTGGTGAAACCACGCTCTCACGTTTCTCGTCCCTAGTCCAACTGTGTCTTGGTCGAATAGCCTCCGGCCCGGTTTCTACCACGTTGACAGCCTCGAGGTCGACACCATGAATCTTGCACACGTACTTCACGAGCTTCACAACGCCTTCGTTGCCTTCTGTCGGTTCGCTCTCCCGTACCCCGAGTGTCCCAGTGGCTGGTGTCAATGCATCTTGTCCAATCACAACCGGCTTCGCGCTACTGAGGCGATAGTCATCGTAGTGCTCACGTCCGCAAACGACCAGATCCATGACGCATCCGATGGTCTCTCTGAGGATATAGGCCTCCTTCCGTCTGTAGCCGAGGTACCCATACGTCGCGGCAATGAATTGGAGGATTGCAATTCGCTCCCGAGAACCGAGGTGCAATAACCATGGTCCGTGGGCCTGTGACAGCACCTCCGATATTTGGCTCCGTTTGATACCCGAATTGATAGAAAGCCGTTCTAGGTTGACAAAAGACAGTTGATCGGGATGAATAAGGGTTGGGGGGATATGTGGAGTCGGCCCAGGGTTCAATAGTGTCGTAAATGCAACAGGCCCCCAGCCTTTAGCTGACCAGACGGAATACAGTAGGGAGGCGTGCCGAAGGACACAAGTGATGTATAGGTATGTCAGGAATGGGTACTGTTGATCCTGGTCGTGGCCGGGTATGATCTTCGAGTACATACTCGAGGCTTGCGTAATCTTTTCCGCAGGATCTATCCAGGGATCCTTTATGGAACCAACGGAATCATTCTGTGAGGGTTGTTTCGTCAGAGATCGAACGTGGATAGGAGGTAATAATCACCAAGCCGGTCCCACTGGCCCACGCTTCCAAAATCGGCACAGTGGCCAGGCCCTCCAGTACGGAGGCGTGCCAGAGGGGGTCTGGAAGGCCCTTGAACATCGCAAGTGCCTCTGCGTACCTAATGGATTATCACATTGTATGCGTGAGAATATGGAGCAAGGTACTCACCATACTACTGCATCTTCTGTCCTCCCCGCGAGTAAGAACGAGTCTCCGAAAACTTTAAATAACCTCCCATGCGATGAAGCTGCGCCAATACCGCTGGCTCGCTTCTTACCCGAGGCCGAGGCCGAGAGAGTTGGCTGGCGAAGAGAAGGAAGAGTTGGTCCAGGGGATGAGGTTCGTTTCAGAGTCGAGGATTTTCGCAAATTGGAGATTGTTGGCAGCTCTGGCTGGCTGTGAGATGAGGGGGGAGACTCACTCCTCTGTTCCGGGTCCAGGGCGCTTGGAAGCTGAGATGGTGGAAGGGTGGCGAAAAGGCCAGAGTTCAAATATTCGTTCCCGATGGGGGATTCTAGATTTTGGACCTGCCAGTGGGTTGTCAGTGACCTGGGATTGTGTGTGTGTAAATGCGACGGACGAAATCAGACAAGTCGATTAAGATCCGTGAACAGAGACTGGCCAACAAAGTCCCTAGGTGAAGTTTGGTCTGTTTTGTGTCCATTTTTGGAATGACCTCGACACCCAGCAGCGATGTGTTCAGCTCAGCACCGTCACTGGCTTCTTCAAACGCAAAACACACTCTGGACACAGGTAGGACATGTTCAGATGAAATGACATCACGAACGGCACCATCAAAATACGTGGGAGTGTGTTCAAAGGTCTCAGCTGAGCACGAGGTGATTCCGATGACACCCAGTGGGAATGCGGAGGGCCTGAGGAGAGATAAGGGTAGATGGGATTCGGGGGGAGGGTGTGATGGAAAACTGAGGTGGAGATAGCCAGTAGCAAGTGTGTTGGTTGTGGGAAGGAGACGAGCTAGAATGAATGGGGGTGAGCACGGGTCGCCGAGGGGCGAATGCACGTTGCGCACCTCGTTGATCCTTGTCTCCTACGGTAATATCTCCCAATGGTATGCTATCGAATGACCTGATCTCGGCTGCCCGCTTCTCAAAGAAAGATTTTGTTATGGACCCCACTGGCACGAGAAGGATCTTTATCTGCGCAAGAGACGCAAATGCGAAGTGATCCATGAGGCCACTGGACCCGGTCAAACTCAACGCCCTTGATCAGAGTGCAGCGTGATCTGATTATGTAATCAACGTGCTCAACCTTCAGGCTAACCCAACCGACGCACGGGATGACCGCGGATTGTCCGACACAGCAGGAAACAGGAAAGTGTCTGCGGTATGGAATGTGATCAGCCAAGAAGATGGTCGAAGAGACAGGTATGCTTTTGCGGACTGGACCCGCCTGGCCTGTATTGTTTTCTGCCCCCGTGACCACACTGGACCAACTTCTAGGGACCTCATCTTGTTTCACGCATCATGTGCGCAGCCTTAGTGGTTTCACGGTTACGGACAGTCATCTATCAGACCTCGAAACTGTGAGGGATGATCCTCACCCCATCCTAATGGCTGCCTTCGGTTCGAGTGGGTACAGCAATCGAGATAAGAACTATTCCAACGTTCCTGCGGCACGCCTGGGGGGCACCAGATGAATGACTTAACTGTGCGACGTCACCACCATCGTGGCCTTCACAGCGGGCCAAATACCTCCGCTTATTTATTACTGTTTGGCTCTCCATTTTTCGCCGATCACATTTGGTTAGGCGTGGCTGACGGAACGCTTCCATCGCTTCGTAAGGAACTCGGGAGATCGTTGATCGCTCTTAATCCCCAGGAAAATACGGCAACTCGAGTGTTGGATAACTACAGATGGGCATGTTGGTCGGTCAAGATAGAGTTCAGAACTGATTGAGACTGTTGAACAAAAGGCAAACTTGTGTTCTACGGCAAAAGCGGCCAGAATGTTCTGGCACAAAACGTAAAGATCCGATAGGAAACAAGTCGGTGATCCTGACTGGGTGACTATTCGTAACACCAGATACTATCATATCCATCGTAGAAGGGCGCCATTAATCGCGATTTATTCTTCAATGTATAAAATCTTCCCCATCGCGTACGCCAACGAAACTGGACGACCGAACATCAGGGTGGCACCAGCGCATGCTGGGGTTGGAGTAAGTAGGATTGCGGTCCTTCCTAACCCCACAGTTCTCAAGATTGGCTGAGCTTCGAGGGAAACGGCCGTAGCGTCGTGACCCCACATGCGCGGTTTAGAGACAATATCAGTGTCCCGACAGAACGGACGGGTCCTCACAGTTCCCTTATAAGTCCTTTGATATGTAACTAGACTCGTGTATACACGGTGTAACCTTACGGATAGTCACCCACTGTTGCAACACCTATAGATCCACTATGTACGACGGTTACAACATGGTTATATACAGAAAATGGTAGAACAAAATTGAACAGCGAACGTATTCGCGAGGTGCCACCTTAAGACGTGGTGACCTTCATCATCACTCCGCCGAGGGTCTGTGAAACGTCAGAGGTTATTCGCTACAGGTGCGGAAGGAGACGTACGACTATGTCGCCGTTGGAGACTAGGGTCGGTCGCCTGATGGGCGAATAGTTCACCGAGGTCCCTTGTTCCGAGCCAAGGTCTTGGATAAAAACCTAAATTCAGAAAACTTGAGCCGGCAATCAAAAATTAGAGTTTAATCGACCAACCTTGCCGTCTTCATACCAAATTTCAGCGTGATTCAGGCTTATCGACATCTCCCGTGGGAACAGCCCATTGGAAGGGTGGGTGGGGTTTGACTCTGTTGCCCGACCAAGGATAATGCGACTGCCAGCTGGCAGATATACGGTTTTTGGCGTGAATGTATAGCCAGAGTGGGGAGCAAGATTCAGGTATTTCATGCCCATCACAAGAGGGTGGGCAGAGGTCGAGGGGGGTTCGTTGAAAACCAGGAAGTTGGGTTATAAAGCGCCCCAGCCGACCCCTTATAACTGGGTACAGGCTATTCAGGCTATTTCCGTGTGTTGGCGTCAACGAAGCCGGAAGTACTATCGATTCCAGTGTTGGGGGTTGACATACCCGACCCCCCTCGATTGCAAGCAAACTGTGAAACTAGGGGGTGATCGTTCACAGTACATCATGATGGTACGAAGCGTCTCATGTCGGAGTCTTTCGTAAGGATCGAGAGGGTTTTAGCGTTTGACGGCTGGCGTGGCAAAGGGTGTCTCGTTAGCGGATACACAAGACCCTGCACATTAACCTCGTTTTCAACTCGAGTTGGGCCCTCGAATCCGGAGCCATGGTTCCCGCGACCACTCGGTGCCAATACAAAGGGAGGCCTTAGGCGAATAGCAGAAACACATCGTGGCTGATGCCCGAGAACACAGCGCCCTGCGCCTAGGCCACGGTGTTTAATTTTTGCCGTGCATTTGGATTCAGTGTTCCTTTCACAATAACCGGTTTCCCTGGATCCGAGGCTAAATATCTATCCCTCGTGTGTCGGGGGTAAATGTACCGGGTCGACAGCGCCAGAATGGACCCCACAAAGGTGGAGAGACGTGACGTGATAGCGCAGTGAGACGGCAAGGATTTCTGGGCGGCCCCACATCTACTTGCCTCGTTGCAGGGCTGGGTGTGCCCCCGAGCCTGAGACGGAAGGTAATCTGAGACCAGACAGGAGAAATTGCACCTTGCGTCACACCCTCTGTCACGTTATCTGTGACAAACCCTCATCCTCTTTCGACGTCTTGGACAACACCCTCGAAATGGTGAGTGACTCCCTCCGTTGTTCGACGAGTCCGAAGTACACCCGATTAACTTCGGCGAATACCATAGGCAGTGAGCGATAAGGTTCTAGGGGGTGGGATGCTCTTTATTGCGCTCTTTGTATTCATTTATTACACGACATGGGCAATAATCCTGGTATGAGCTCTTCCCAGCCGCATTTGAACCACACTAATGTCTTTGCCAAAGCCGCTCATCGACTCGTCTAGCCCTGTCCATGATTACTTCCCAGACAGAGAGTGGGCAGTTCGCTTGCCAGCTTTCCTCCTCGTTGTGGGGTTAACCGCGATCGGCCTCTTCGTTGGTTTGACCATCGTCAAAGAGAACAAAAAGAAGGCTCAGAAGGCGCGACTAAGAACTGCATGAAAAGTACTAATGTTACACGACTGTTACTGTTCCCTCGGTCCTTTCTGCCTCAACTCGTTACCCTAATCTCTCTGCGTGCTCTTTCTGACGCTTGGACGCGATCTTTCCTCGCCGTTTCGAACGCGTGAAGTTTTTCCGCGGCCACCATGTCGCTCCCTGTCTGACTGACCAGCACATCGAACGCGATTTCATTCATGGGTGAAGATATGTTCTTCGCAAGGCGTGCGAACTGGGGGGCGCCGAGCGGTCAGTGGGTAAGCGAAATTAGGCAATATAAACCATAAATACCGACCTTTGAAGTTTCTCCCCCTCCAACCAGTGGCCGGAGTCTGTTTAGCAAAGCGACCTGTGGCGAAGTTTCTAATGCGACTGATACGTGAGCTTGCCTCAGGAATATGAAGAGTTCCGCGACGGAGGACCAGATGAGAATTGCCACTGGCTGTGGAGCGTATAAGAATGAATGAATTGTGGGAGGGAAGGCGCATGCTTTACCGAAACACTTCCATTGAGGGCGTCGTTTTCCAGGGAAAGGACAATCGTCTCGAAAGACGGCCACAATTCATTCCAGATCGTCTTCGCTGAATTCTCATGAACTATTCCACCCTCCACCACCCCGGTCTGGACCGATTCAAACATGTGAACCAACAATAGCCAGAGCTTTATTGACACGTAAGCCCGGTTGATATCTGCGGCGCCCATATCTTGGCTTCCCAAACTCTGCTGCATATGGTGGCGGAGAGAGAGCCGAAAACAGAGGACAAAGAGTGAGAACTGGGAGAAGAGGACTTTGGCGACCACAATGGACTTCGTCTTGAGTGCGATGGATAGCAGGAAGTTCCACGCCCTGACGGCCGAGCCAGCCCGGGAGGGACGCTAAAGGAGGGTCGGAGAACGAAGAAAAGGTAAACCAGGGTTGGCGTACCTCTGCATGCAAGCTCAAGATAATATTTATTAGTGATACCAGATCCTTATCCGCGAGCAGTGTGATGAACTTCGCAACGGTCTCAGCGGCGATGTAGTCTTCCTGGGCAAAGTTCTCGGTGGGGATGTATGAGAGAAGATAAAACGCTCCATCCTCTGCGTATCGGACCAGCTGGCTGATCGGGATATCCGTTTCCGGGTCAACAACAACCTGGTAGGTATTAGCACCTTATAGAGGAGCGGATCGCTGAGTCATTTTTACCTCCAGGATCGACGATAGAGTGGAGGACGGGATCCTCGCTTTTCCACGCAGTCCGTCCGATAAAATTTCCAGTATCGTGTCGGCAATGCTGTTTGCGGATGCTCCTTTACCACCACTCTGGTTCTGAGCGTTATATCTCTTGTACAGCGCCGACGTCACCCGAAAGATTCGCTTCAAACTTTCCGGAGAAGCGTGAAACCTTAGCAAGGTCGCGCGCATGACGTTCTCCAAATAGAGAAACAGTTCCTATATGGGTTAAGTGACCCACAACCCCGGAACAGGGGAAGAGAATCAAGCTTACTCGACTTTGCGCTTGATTGCTTTGAATCAGGGTGGAGGCCATCAAGAAAAGTGGTGACGCATCGAACGAGCCGTAAGACCATTCCGCGGTCCTTCGAGTGATGTTCGCAAGACTTAGTCCCACCGCTGGGTTTGGAACCCGACCAGATTAGCCCAGAGAAACGGCCACTTGAGATTCAACCGCACCTTGCATCAACTCGGCGCTAAAGCCAGAATGGTGTACCGCCTCGATAAACGTGTTCAAATTATCAAGGACCTGTTGGAAGGAGGCAAGATCATTGTCTACGGCCCGTGTCAACGTGTCCCTAAGCAACGCATTTCCGAGCGAGTCCCCGTTTGCCGCCGGAATGACGCCTCTTTCGAAAATATCGTGGAGTACGGTAAAGAATGACGGTTCTAGATTACGCTGCGAAGGGTGATCCTCAGTGTCGAAGACCCTGCTGACGAAGATGGGGGTCCAACCTTGCAGAGGGTATTGAATACCCCGTGCTTGCTGAAGATCGAGAGGATTGTTTCAATGAACGATCGAGTCTGGATGACTAGCTCGTCCTCGCCATTGTGATTGAGCGATACGATGAGGTGCGCGGCCCCTTCCAGTGATTCACTGAAAACCTATCAGAACATGACTGAACGGCGTGTTCACAATGACGTACTAGATGATACTCCCGACCATGTTTGGCCACCTCTTGATGCACGCCCCACAGGCTGTGAGTGCCAGTTGTCGAATCTCGTAACTCAAATCCATCATGACAATCTCGTTGAGCTTTCTGACAACCTTGCGAAAACCTGCTTGTAAATGGCGTAAGGGCTTGCTTTCCAAATCGTGTTTGTAGGTTACGATGATGACGCATTTGATTAGGTTCTTCAGTACGATGAATGGAAGGGAGTCAACGGCAGCTTCATTAAAGACCGCGAGTAAAACGTCCACAAACACGGAACCGACGAGGAGAGAAGTGTGGAGGTCGTCATTGGCGAATGGTCCACCAATAGCTGATGGGGCAATGTCAAACGGCTGGTACGCGTCCAGGAGGTTAACGAATTCGTTTAGGCACGGATGCGATGATTCCGAGAGTTCGCGTAGCCCGCCAAACTGAATGTAGAATGCCTGCCCGTTTCCAGAAGGAACTTCCGACACGTCGCGGAACCCGAACGATCGGACCAAATGAACTTTCAACCTGAGCAGGATATAGATATCTGCAGGCACGCCGTTTGAAATCATCTGCATACTAAGAAGAAGTAGACATTCCTATTCCCAACGGTGAGGACGATCATGTCAGAAGTTAAATTTTCTTACTTACCCTAAGCTGACGTGTTTCTTTATCTTGTTCGGCAATCATTGAAACTCCTGAGTCTTTACTGGGAATACCGTATAGCGACTGGGCAAAACGTCAGTCGCGACAATGATACAAAATCAGGCAAAGTTTACTAGGTGAGTGGCTGCTGGATCGTGATCTCCCATTCGGCGTTCATAATCATCCTCGAGGAGTGTCTCGATGATGACGGGCCAAGAGAGAACTGTCGATCTGAATCGTTAACCCACGTATTAATTGCGTGAATTAATTCGAGACTTCACCTTGCCATCGCGGAAAATGAGGTAGGAGGTGAATCAAGAATGTGACCAATTTAACTCGCTCTGCGACTGGTGCCTTTAACAACGCTTCGTCCCAGCAGGCGGAGATGGCTTCGAAATGCGCCGGCAGAAGTGTTTGCGACCATGTGTCGACCGCAAGTCGAATTTCTTCCTAATTCAAAAGGTTAAGTCCGATCAAGAATGCGAGGTGACCCTAAAAACGAAGAAGACCGACTGTGGGATCCTTCCACATGCAAGAAAAGTAACGATTAAATATTTCGATCACGCTTGGCCTCCACTGCCGATCTTCGATTTGAAAAGCAGGATTGGTTACGTCCAACACCATTCTGAAAAGCCGTAACGTGCCGTCGAATCTGGGGGATGGATCAGTAAACTAGGCATAAGAGGTCAAGCCAATCATGGTACCGGGTTTCCCAGTCCTCTGACGAAAAAGCTTTTGACCATATTTTCATAAAAGGCTCAACGTCTACGACAATCAGGCGCAGGAGAAATGCAATTCGCATCATGGCAAGCTTCTCGCGTTGCATCCCATAGAAATCCCAAGCACTGTTGAACGGTGTTATAATCCGGAAGGTAACTCCCATCACAAAGAATTCTCACCAAGCAACCATTACCGACCCGTTCCTGAGGATAATATTATCGATCTCGTGAGGCTCCAGGAGAGTGGTCTCATTCACGACCGCTGAGAAGAACTGTGCGATGAGGGTCGATACTTCGTCGACTCCAGCGAGAACGTAATGACGGAAGACGTTGATCAATCCAGAGTCCACCCCGACAAAGTCAGGGTGCCTTATTGCCCGAGCACTGAGTTTCCTTCGAGATGGGAGGTCGGAAACTTCGGCTTCTTCGATGAATCCTAAGGAGATAATCTTTTCCCGCTCGCAACCAAAGAGAAGCAGGCATGTCACGAGAGATTGTTTCAGGAATGTGATCCTATTGCGGTTGAGTATACCGATAGTTTAGTGTGTCGTGCAACTCACGCGTCATTTAGTTTCTTGGTCTTGAAATCCTCCAAAACTTGGGGGTATACCGACATATGGATATTCGAAACGGTTGTCTGCAACTCCTGTCTTCCGAGTGATCTCAGCCACGTTGCACAGAAAAGTGCCTCGACGAGCAACTTCGAATCTTCCCATGACGAATCAAACCGCTGGACTAACCCGAGCATCTCTTCAAACCTGGAGACGGGTATATCAACGCCCGAGCGCGCGAATACGCAGAACCACCGTAAGCCAGTCCTAAGACCTTCTTTGCTTTCGGAAGCGACATGGGATAGGATTTTCCAGGGATCTATGGCTGCGAGACCCCCTATGTCTATAGAGGCGAGGGTAGAGTTTTCGATGGTTACACTTCCGCGGCCAGATGCCTCTGCATCTTTGTTGAACAAACGGGTGAGCACTGGGTAAGACTAACTGATCTGTCAGAAATCGCAAGGAGAGAGAGAGAAAGCAGCAGACCTGGCGGTGGTCTCTGGGTAACAGATCGAGCCATTTTTTAAACACATCCTCAAACACGGTGAAGACCACGGGCGTCTGCCCAAGCTTGAGAATACCCCTCAAATGCCGCTCTGCTGCTTCATTCGCTTCGGATTCTAGCCGACTTTCAAACGTGGAATCCTCGGACAGCTCTCGAGACAGCTGATATATCATATCCGCATATGCCGATCGATCGTGGTCATGCAGCGAACCCATCCACTTTGCAGCATATCTGAACATGAGTTCCCGTCGATAGTCGATATAAACTCGACCGTTATGGAAGGATATCCCAGGCGTACGATGGCTTGATGAGTGAGGTGGCCAAGGAGCGGCTTCCGTGGAACGTACGCCTGGTAGTGCAAGGCCTTTGGGTACGTAGTCACGAAGGATAGTTGCAATACAGTCGTCCTGGCCAGACAAAACGTCAGTGCGGGATTGCAGACACCAAGCTTTACACTCTACCTCTGCGAGAATCCACGAGATCAAGCATTTGGTCAACCTCCTCAGAGCGTTGTCCGTGATCATCCCGTCATACCAAAACCTTCTCGTCAACAACAAAAGTCCGATCTCGTTGACTGAAAGGTCGAGGTCGGATAAACATGCCTCGATGGCAGCAGCGAGCGTTTCAACCTCGTTGGAGAGGTCAAGACCAACGGGCAACGGGAAACTGCAGTACTCTTCTTCGTACTTCGTCGTCGCGTCATCGCCGATCCAAAGGTGAGCAAGGTCTATCCTTTCCAGGAATCCCAACGAGTGTAAGTGAGAGATAAGATAACGGGCACCGCCGTCGGATGTAACGTCGAACGCCGTTCCCAGCGCGTCCCGAATGTGGGCCAAGGAAGCTATTTCGTATGTATGTGCCGTATCCGTCCCATTCGTCGGGGATTTGATCGTATTATTCCTTTGCGGGTGATGTACATCCAGTAAATCGAATGAGTCACCGCTGACGAGGGGGAGGTGGGATGGTGGAGATTTGATGACTGTCACGATGTACACCAGGGAAGCCCAGTCGAAACAGATCAGATGTTTTTCGGCATTGATGTCGTTCTCTAGAAAGTACTCCTCAAAAGTCGGTGAAATCCTGAGGCTTCCTCCTGTGAGGAACGAGTGGTACAACTGGATGAGGTAGTGCAATTCGAACTTCCTGATCCCCTTCTCGTCTACCTGTTTCCTCATTGACCTGCTTGCCTCCTCGGGTGGTGGGTCCTCCACGGTGACCGAACCCAACGACACGCCAGATTGCAACATTTGCAGCTGAATCCACAAAGCTGAGTACAACACACAGATTTCCTCGTATGACTTGTCATTGAGTTGATCCAGTTTGTAGATGAACCCTTTGTAAGTTTCCTCGAATGACTGTCGAAGTGTAGCCCACGGGATACGAACCCGAGCATCGTGGGTCGGACGACCTTCACATACAACCAAGTCATTAGAGGGTGAATGGGAGAGACACCCTGGATGGGCAAAACGGTGGCATTCCGAACATTTCATCCCCTGAGCGGTGTTCCCCCACAATGGCTTTTCGCAGAGGAAACACAACGTCAAGGTGAAAATGTTGGCAAGCTTGAAAAAGTGCCGTGATTTCTGAAGCTCCATTCTACCAAACCTTCGAGGGGGTTGGGAATAGCAATATCGATATTGTGCCGTCTTCTCATCACCGTCTGTGTCCGCGTCATATTGAGCGAGGCAACACCCTTCCGGATATATGTAGCACTTGAAATGGACGCTGCATCTGCACAGTGGGCAAACGAGTCCGTAGCCTTCCAACCTCTCTCCACATGCGAAGCAGCTAGTGGATAGCGCATCCCTCGAATTGCTGAAGTTCCATGGGACAAAGGAGTGACGGTACTGGTCCACGTGGGAGAAGGCAGTCTCAGAGAGGGTATTTGAGGACTCGAGGGGGTTTAAAGTGGGTAGCATCTTGGTAACAACTATATGTCCCAATGCGCGCGGCCAATAGGTGGAGAGTATGACAATCGCTGCCTGCTTGGCGCGAACAGAGCAATAAGCAACAACCTCGAAGACGTCGAGATAAGCATCGGGTTTGGCTTCGATGATCGTTCCGAATAAGCGAAAAAACCTGTGAAGACTCGGTAAAGTCGCGTTCAGGATGCTGATATTTTCGAGGATGGTGGAGAGGAGTGGGGAGACGAGAGACGAGAGGTGATAAACCACAAGGTCCTGGGAGGGTGCGTTGCTCGAGGGTGTGTTTGTGGATTTTGACGGCAATGAAGACCAAGGTTTCCAGCGCAAATTCTCAGAAGCAGAGATGGGATCCCCAGCCTCTTCGACGTGGATTTGGATGACCGACTCGTCCGGATCGGTGTCTTTCGCGGGGGCTAGGAATCGCGGTCGATGCGTGAGAGAGAGCCGGAGGTTCGAGAGGACACACCTTCGACTAGGACACTGCCTCGAGCTTGCCTAAGCGACTCCAGCATGGGCCGCACAATCATAGTGTCAAAGAAGGTCAGGAGTTTTATATGCATCTCCGGGCGGAAGGTATAAAATGCCGGGAGAAGAGCGAAGCCTATCTGTGAAATGATTTTTGGGTTGCGTTGGTTCATGTGTAAGAGGTAGCCGGCGGCATCTAGTACTACGGACTGGAGCGCATTCGGAGGACGGGAGGGTCGTGGAGCTACGATCTGGAAACGACAATCCTCGGCAACGATAGAAGCAAGGATAGAGATTGAGTGTGCAAGGAGGTCTGGAGAGGGCAACCTGCCGACCCTCCCTCTCAGAGACAAAGAGGACCGTGATCGACGGCGGGATTTACTACGAGAGGATTGTCGTGGAACATTCATGGCAAATGTTGTCGAGGATCCATCAAGTGAGTCTCTGGGTGCTGAGATTAGGCACATTTATCACAGCTGAGCGCGACTTCGTACCCGTCATCAAAGATTTGCCAGCCCGCACTGATAGCCACAGCAAGTGCACTAACAAATCGGCTGAGAAGATCGAAAGTCGAGTCGGTTGAAAAGGACCCTTCTTCGTTATCACTGTCATTGTCGCCTTGCGCAGACGATTCAGGGGGTGCTTGGGGACTCAGGCCTGCCCTGAGCTTGACTACGCCTTGGATAGCTCGAGCCGCTGTTCGCAAGTCGCGTGGTTCGGTACCGTGTGCCCCACCCGACTTGAATTCATTGAACACCGATTCGGGCTTTGTCCGGTCGCGCAATTGACTGAGGATGTGAGCAATGAGTTTGCGGGATTCGTCGCGGTATCTCTGGGTAGGGTTCGATTGAATGATGGAGGAGCGCTCATTGCCGAACGAATGGCGGGTTGGAGATTTCGGTGACCCAGAAGTGGATATCCGAAAAGAGGGTAGCTTTACTTGCGAGAAAGAGCGGCCTCTGGAGGGTGAGACTTGGTCATAGGAGGAGTTGGAGGAAAATGAAGGGAGATCAACAGTGAGACTTGATAGAGTTGGTTTGACTGGAGAAGAGGGTGTGGACATCTAGGTTCACCGCCTTGAAAATTGGCCGCCGGATGAGATGAGCGTTGGGCACGTCAGCACACCAGCAGAGAATCCGCAGGCTGAATGCGATGGTGGCGAGGATGAACTGAACGACTTTCAAATGGTTTGTCGGCGCTGATCACGTTTGTACTCGGAATCAGAAAGCATGACAGGTACCCGGAGATACAGCAAATGCTCGAGGAGAAGTGACACTGCTGCAGCAACGGCCAGTCATACTCGCCCTTGGACGTTATCGATATACTGTATCCTCTGGTTTCATTTTCATCGAGCCCAAAGTACTCTTGGTCGATGTATCCCACTGTTTGTGGTTAGGAAGGTGTATCCTATGTAGCGGTATATTATAAATGGACGGCTTCGCGGTCGCATTCCAGGTGCAGTAAACCGGGTGCAGTGGAAATCCGCACGGTTGAGTGCAAGACAGGTTGGTGACGTCAAACACTTCGCCACCTGCTCCTTCGAATAGCCGCCCTGTCCGGAGGTCGCTTAGTTTGAAGATCTTGAAAGGTCGCGTCTCGTTGCAGTCCCGCCCCCCCTTCGGCCTCAGAATGCTTCGCACCGCACTCTCTCGTCGAGCTGTTTACCCTGCGCTGCGCGTGGGCGCTCACCGATACCCATCTCCTCAAGTTCGTCTCGCATCAACCACATCTTCCCCAAGACCTTTTCTCTACCGCACGAGACTATGTCTACGCTGGACCGGTTACGCGGCAGCATCCACCGTGTTAGGCGTTACACTCATAACTGGTGCCATCTTCATCCATGATGCCTTCACGTACACCGATGCCCATGTGGATAAAGTTCCCGTCTCGCCCTTGGCCCTCCAACCCGAAACAGGAGGCCCAAAGAACCTTCCCGTCGTTGGCGCATTTCTTAGTGATATAGAAGACCCAGAAAATGAACGCATTAGCCAAAAGCCTCGACTTGTGATCGTCGGCGGTGGCTGGGGTGTAGGTGGACCTCATACGGACGTTTATCAAGCTAAAGAAACCTCGATTCCCTCCAGGCCGTTGGACTTCTTAGCAAACTTTCCCTCGGAGACTACCACGTTACGCTCATTTCTCCCGACACGTTTACAACGTTCACTCCTCTCCTCCCTTGCACGTGTCCATCTTGGCATTTTCTCGGTGCTGCCACTGACTGGTCTGACAGCTGCCGCAGTGGGTACTGTTCAGGTGCGGTCCCTGATCGAACCGTTGCGTAAAATAATCGCACGTCTGGAGGGCCATTTTATCTCTGGAAAAGCTGTCGACCTTGTAATGTCCGAAAGACTGCTCGAGGTCGAAGTAATTGGACCTGACGGCTCACCAAAATCCATATACGTGCCGTGAGGATGCACGGCTCCTCCATCATGACCAATTCTCACCCTGAATATAGATACGACAAACTCGTCATTGGAGTTGGCTCGGTATCTTCCACCCATGGCGTTGCCGGACTCGAGCATTGCCTCCAGTTAAAGACTATCGCGGATGCACTCCAGATACGTCGAAGAATCATGGGTGAGCGCTCCACCTACCGCTTATTGCCATCCAAACTCACCCTGGGGCAGATAACTTCGAGAAAGCTTCATTACCTACCACGACGCCAGAGGAACGACGACGCCTACTAAGCTTCGTCGTCTGTGGAGGCGGACCCACGGGTGTGGAAGCAGCTGCCGAAATTTACGACCTTTGCCAAGAGGATATCATGCAGTACTATCCAAAGATCTGCCGTCAAGAAGTTTCGATTCACGTTATCCAAAGCGGTGAGCATATCCTGAATACAGTGAGTCGTATTATTGGTTTTACCACTCGTTCATCCTGTAACTCCGTGCCTCAGTACTCAGAAGCGATTTCGAAGTATGCGGAGGTAGGTCGTATCCTCGAATACCTCCTAGTTGGGTTAACGTAAAAATATGCAGGATAAATTCGCAAGGGATGGCGTAGAATTGGTCACTGGAGCTCGGTCGGTTTCACACTTTGTCTACCCTGGTTTCTCGACAGACTCATTCGCACACAGTGTTTCGTCTGTGCATCCGAACCACGTTGTTTACACCGAGAAGGATAAGGGGACTGGAGAATCAACGGAGTACGAGATTCCCGCAAATTTTGTGTTATGGAGCACCGGGATTGCCATGAATCCATTCACCTCCAAGGTTGCCGGTTACTTACCAAACCAGGTACACAAGAAGGCCATTGAAGTGGACTCTCACCTTCGCGTGAAAGGTGCACCTCTTGGGGACGTATACGCTATTGGGGATTGCGCCACCGTGAGTCCTCCCAAGACCATCTGTCGTCAATCCCTGTTGACGGTCTGATAGCTCGAAACATCAATCGTGGCACACCTTCTTGAATTGGTCGACGAAGCGGACAAGAATAAGGACGGAAAGATTGACCTCGCTGAATGGGAGTTTATGGGTTAGACCCCCTTTCGTCCTCGTTTCGTGGCGCATATACTGATTGCCTCGTAGTGAAGAGTATTAAGAGGATGATGCCAATGTCCGAGAAACACCTTGATCGGGTATGTCATAAGATGTTTAGCCGATGAGAAACGAGACGTTAACGGGGTGTTTACAGGTCAAAGAACTCTTCGAGCTCTACGACAAGGATAAGGACGAAAGCCTGACCTTGAACGAGCTCGCAGTCATGCTCCAAGACATCGGTAACAAGATCACGAGTCTGCCCGCCGTGTGTTTTCCCGCACTCTTTCTATCTCGGGTCATGTCCTGATGGTGAATGTCAGACTGCGCAAGTCGCCTCTCAACAAGGCAAATACCTTGGCGCGAAATTGCACAGATTGACTAAGCGTGATGCGAGCCTGACCAAGAACATGATCTCGCGCGAAGCCGCGGATGAGTTCGTTTCGAAACCCTTCTCCTACCATCATCTCGGATCGCTGGCGTATATCGGTAATGCCGCCGTCTTCGATTTCGGCAAATACAGCTTCATGGGTGGATTGGTGGGTCCCCTCAGTCGTCGGGGTTATCGTCTGCTTTACCTAATTGTGCTACTCTCTACTCCTAGTGGGCCATGTACGCGTGGAGATCTATTTACTTTAGCGAGCAGGTAAGCAGTAGGACGAAAGCGCTTCTCATGACGGATTGGATCATCCGTGGTATCTGGGGACGAGACTTGTCGAGGTTGTAAAACCCAAATTAGATGTCTTGTTCCAAACACCGCCCATCCGATCTCTTGGATCAGGCGGTGGAATTTCTTGAATTGCTCTGTAACGAGGCGCAGATGTATTGTCGGACCATTCCGTACGGACAAATTAGCACACACTCGACTTATTTTCTGCTTCTGAGCATGTATTCTATAGTAATCAATATCTGACCCAGTAACAGATGAACGTTCTGAACCCTTGACTATGCTCAGCCCCCGTCCTTAAAGGACACTTATCATACGATCTCTTGCCAGTCTATGGAGGCCATCACTGCCGTTTGTCCGGAAAATGTTCCGGAAGTCGGCGAGAGGATGGTCATCTTGCGATTGGGGATGTCAATCGCGGTCCTAAACCGAGGCGCACAACTTTATTTCAGTATCTCCCCCCGGACCGGCGCAGGGAGATTAAACATATTGGCTTACACGATGATGAATCCTTGGACGGGCAAGTCAATGAGCTCTTCGTCATATTGCTCGCCATTACTGGCCGTAGACGCCAATAGCGCAAGGATCGAATTCAGGAGGCCAGACGAAGGGCTCGAAGGATCGACGTGTAATGGCAGGAGTTCTGAAACCGTCCGCGAGGCACCAATCGGAAGTGCGGATGAAGGTGCCATGGATTCTATAAGAGCGAAATCAAGATACCAGATGGAAAGGTGTATGTCAGTTAGCAAATTGCCTCATGATGGGAAAACTGAAAACCAGAAGATGTCCTGGATCGGGTAAATAGTGATGGCGACATTTCTCTCACAGGGCCCTACAGACCCTGGTGGATGTATGATCCATTGGATGCATAATCCAGACCGAATAAGGGCGGGCGAACACACGAAGCACGAAATGATGGACGGTCTCTTACCTCCGCCGATCCTATAAATTGTGATATCGTCGAACGAGACGACAGTAGACGACGGAGCCAAGGATAGATCCGACGTGGGTTCGTGTTGGAAGAGATAACTCCCCTCACCGTTATCGCAGCCGTTAGGTATTTCGACCTTTTGACCATACATATAATTCTGGATCTGATGGTTCCTCACTCGTTGCCGGTACGCATGGTCCCTGTCAACAACCTACATATGACAAAAGAACCGCACACAAGACCCAGGCACGCGAAATGAAGAGAGATCGGTCAGTACCAGGGGGTTCAAACGCACGTTAGTTAACTTTTGTCTTCGGTCGAACGGGGCGAGCAGGGTAAAAATGACGGACGCCACCTGATTTTGGCAACCTGATTACGTTGATCGACCTGCCGTACGTTCTCTGCATCTCCGCGTGTAGCTTTTCTTGCCCAATCACAAGGATAATGTTAACTGCTCGGGGAAGGGAAGGGCGAACGATATTAGTGCTCTTCAACAACCTCGCAGATCCGATGGTCAAGGCGGTAAAGGAAGTGTGCAGACCTTTGAAGGACTCGATGCATGCTTTGATGAGACTGTTCCTGTAGTCCCCGGACGAAGAGGGTGCGAATGCAGGGGGTGTATCAATGATGAGCCCAGCGGCGCGCCCTGCGAATGAATGAAATGAGATCTATCGTTTTCTTATCGCCAAGGGACCCCTCTACGTGGGTTGTCCCGTATCGGTGGGTTTTCCCAGGGAGAAAGTTTGTCAACATGAATGCTCTAACCTTTAGGGTCCACTTCCAATCGTTCTTGTACGCGAGTACCCAAATTCCGGACGATACGTTCAAGCAACACAGGATTGCGTCGTATTTCGGTGTGTCCGTACCAATACGTCAGAGGGATCAACGCGTTGGAGGACCAAACTGTCGGCGCAGTCGACGCTGACAGTCCCAATGGACACGCAGACGTCGAGGTGGATATCGAGGTAGATACCGAGGTGGCGGAAACGCTCCCTGGGACAGACCATGCACCCTGGAACACGAAGGGTCCGTCAGACGCGACCTAATGGAATCGCATCCCAGATCCCTTACATCACCTGGGTCTACATTCACAAGGACCGGAGACCACTCGTCATGCCCCCAAGGTTCCCCGCGTACAGCATAGTTGATGAGCGTTTTACATAACGTTGTTTTCCCAGAATTTTCCGGACCGAGGACAAGTATGTGTGGTGGAGTTGCTGGGACATTTTGGGGATTCAGACCATCTAACGGCGCTCCATCTACTATCGCTAATGACAGAATACGCATCTGCTCGAAGAGTATACTTGCAGATCGATAGTGGCCCATAGCCGTCTCTTCTGAGGTGTATTCTGTTGCGGGTTCTCCACAAACGTAGGGGAGATAGGGTAAGCCTCTGACGCAACGGCTGGGGGTCAAACGAGAGACTCATCTCCAGTGTACACCCACTGTGCGTGTAGATGACAGCTTTGCACTCTCCTCCGAATAGATATGCTATCCCCGTGGCGAGTTCTGTCCCAAAACACTCAGCATACCCATCCACGAGCTGGTTCGTGCAGATCCGTCGGTGAAATGAAATACAGATCCATGTCAAGGGCCGCAACGGCTACACACCTTGATTCCGATAGAAGTGTTTGGTGCAAGTTCGAACCTGTACTCGCTTTGCGGCTGTAGCCCCCACTCTCGATAACCCTTGTCGCTCTTGGGACCGGTGGTTAACGCGTTTGGATCAAAAGAGGCGTAAGACATCGCAGCTCAGTTTATGAACAAAGAAGAGGCGCAAGTTTGAGGAAGAGGGTTTATTGAAAGCTTAGCTGGTGAACGTTCTGAACGCGATACGGTGAGAACTGATGTGAAACTTGACATTGACCGGCTTACAAGGACCGAGGCGTCTTACCGGCTGGCTACCATCTCCTTCCTTCTGGTCGAAAGGGATTGAGTGATCTCTCCGCCTGGGTCGGATCACTCCCCTACTGGTAAGTATTAAAACACTAGTCCTCGTTCGCGTCTCTGGCCGTCGCCGTCCCTCGTCCTTCTTCTACCTCACCAATGTCCGACACACGCTCGAAATCGAGTACCACCGAGGACGAGAAGGCTCACGGTGCCCTCGTCACCTCTCGAGATGCCGACGTCGGCGCAGAGCTCACCGCGGGGAAGGATATTCATCTCGACCCTGAGGAGGCTTTAAGGCTCAGGTAAGTAGCGTCCAAGTGTTCCTCCTCTGTGACAGGGGTATCGCGGTAACAAACATCTCGATTTCAGGCGTAAGCTGGATTGGCACTTGCTGCCACTCATGTGTAGTGAGTAACAAAAAAACCTCCGTCCAGAATTGAACCCACCTGTTAATCCGCCTTCTTCTAGTCATGTACCTGTATGTCGCCAAATCGCGCCTTGGTTGCGTTCTGACGATTCTGACACCTTTTTCACCGTTCAAAGGATCACATTTGCCGACAAGGTCACACTGGGTCAATCCGCCGTACTGGGTATCATGTACGTTGGATTTCCCTCTATCCCGTATTGCATCTGCTTACCCGTCGTCGCATCAGTCAATCGAACCACCTCTCGGCAAACCAGTTCAACTGGCTTGGGACGATCTTTTACCTCTCGTACCTCATTTTCGTGTATCCCCAAAATTTGGCTCTCCAGAGGTGGCCGGTCGGGAAATGGATGAGGTTTGTCGGAAAGCCTGTCGAATTGTTTCAAGACTGACCACCAGGCAAGCGTTAACATCTTAATTTGGTCCATTGCTTTGTTATGTCATGCCGCCTGCAAGGATTTCGGTGGCTTGTTCGCCGTTCGTTTCATTCTTGGACTGTGTGAGGCAGCAGTCACCCCAGGGTTCATGATTGTATGCGCAATTTCGCTGCGTGCCCGTTATCCCTCCACTAAAATGTCTTGCTTCAGGTCACCTCCATGTTCTACACACGTAATGAGCAGGTGCAGAGGACTGGGTACTGGTGTATGTTTGGTGTCTTCGTCAACTTTTTCTGACATATTCCTTCTAACACGCCCATTCCTAGTCCTCATGAACGGCGTCGCTGTCATCTTCTTGGGTTTGCTCGCTTTCGGGTGCACGCACATCCACACTCCGGGTTTCGCACCCTGGCAATGGCTGGTCACCATCACCGGTATCCTGACCTTCATCACCTCGATAGTTTTTTGGTTCTTCTTCCCCGACTCTCCGACCAGCGCTTGGTTCTTGACCCCAGAGGAACGGATCAAGGTCGTCATTCGTATTCGTGATAACCAAGCCGGCGTGGAAAACAAGGTTTTCAAGAAGGAACAGTGAGTCTTCTCTCACGCTCCTGCGTTTTGTTTGATCGTCTCACTCGGGCCGTATGGTGGATTAGGGCCATCGAAGCTCTCACAGATCCTAAAACCTGGTTGTTTGCCTTCTTCGCCGCTTGCTCGTAAGTTATCCACGTTCCCGCAAACCCCAGTTGACCCTTGTGTTTACCCATCTTCTTTCCTCCCAGGAATATCTGGAACTCGGTATGAACCGCCTGCGTGGATTACCGATGGATATCCGCTTACCCAACCCCGCAGCTTATTAACCAGCGCCAGATCATCCTGAGGTTGTTCGGATTTCCGCTCCTCCAGACGACGCTTCTTGGATGTATGGATGGTGTGGTTGAGAGTGCGTGATCTTGTCCGACCTGGGGATCGGAGATTGACATGTTATTTTAACTTTAACCTTGCAAACAGTCATCGCGATTTTCCTTGGTGTGACGATAGCTGCGCGTTGGAAGGATGGCAAAGCCTGGACTGCCATTTTGAATTACGTGCCCTCGATCATCGGAACAATTTTGGTTGCCACTCTCCCCGGTACGAATAAAGTCGGCCTTTTGTTCTCTTACTGGATCTCGAGTGCGTTTTCCTGATAATTTCAAACGGCTCTGTCAGCACCCTGACCACTGTTGTACTCTCGCTAGTCTGGGGTATCGTCCCGTTCGTCATCTTCCTCTCATGGGTCGGAATGTCGACATCAGGTCACACAAAGCGCATCACTGTCAACGCCGTGGTCTTGATCGCCTATTCTGCGGGTAACGCTGCTGGACCTTTCATTTGGCAAGCGAAGTACAAGCCGAGAAACAGAGTCCCTTTCGCTATCATCACCGCTTGCTCTGCCGTTTCCGCCTTCACGCTGTTCGTCACCCGTCAATATCTCGCTTACCAAAACAAGAAGAGGGACGAGGAGGCCGCAGCGAGAACGAATAAAGATGGCAAGTACGACGATGTTTATATTACCGTCATGGAGGACGGAAAAGCCGTCGAGAAGAAAGTCGATAGGGTATGAGTCCATCTTATCTCCCCGCTCCTATCGGATCCTTTTCATACAGGTGATCTGATCATGTTCTCGATTACTTTTTGTTTTAGGCTTTCCAAGATCTCACGGACCTTCAGAACCGAGAGTTCCGTTACGTCCTTTAGGATGCCTCGTGGCATTGGGATTCTGGCCATTCACGCCGGAACTGCGTTTGCTTATGACGTCGTTTGGATGCACGTCCACTTAGATATTGAGGGGCATAGAATCCGGGGAAGGAAGAAAAAGAAGTTCACTGATGTTCGTCTTCGCGCAACGTTATCTGACTCACGGTTAGCTTGCCGTCTAGGCAGCCCTGGTCGATGTTTTTTATGTAGTATATCTTAATGATCCCATCGGGTTTAGGAATAATAATAAAAAGGAAAATTGGATATGCAGCGTAGCAAGGTATGGTAGGCTATCAAAACAATATGGAAGAAATCGGGCGGTACTACAGCATCTGAAGAGGGAACTATAGGAGTGAGAGAAAAGAGACGGGAAGAGGAAAAGAACATTTACGACGGTTAGAGCGATACATCGGTGATGAGTCGGACACTGGCGGGTTTCTAGTTATAGATTGGGGGACGGGAAAAGGTCAAGTAAGAAAGAAATCAAAACACGGAACCTTCGATTTGTCGAGCCTGTAGAGACACGGACCAAATCATCGGCAAGAGGGAGGGGAAAGACTCCTCAAAGTTCCATGGTAGACAACTCCAACACCCTGAAATGGGACAGATCCTTAGAGAATTCGGACCACCCGATGACCTCTCGCCAATTGTATAAATTGGCCTCTTTCTCTCCCGCCGTAACGAAGTTACCCATTTCTTCCTCCGACACGCCACGGAAGAGGAAGAAAAGCCGCGTGAACACGCATTGATCTGCGGTCACTGAAATATCAATAGCGGAAGATATCTTTGCAGGGGAGAGGAATCGGTAGGCGATATTACTATAGGCGCTAAATGCGGACACGTTGTGGCTACGGCGATGGGTTGGATTCCGAAAACAAAAAACCGGTGACGTAGGGCACTCACTTGATGAAATTTGTTCGTGCCTGTATTGAGAGACCGAGCTGGTCGAGGACGCCGATAATGTGCATCAAGAAATCCCGGATCGGCATCGCAAAACTGTTTCGTGGAGCGATGAAATCTTGAGGATTGAGCATACTTGCGTCGGGTCTACGCCACAGCCAGGTGAGAACTCGAAATCAGAAACCCGAGTGTGTCCGTACTCACGAAGCTTCATAATACAGTGAAGTGGTCACAATGCCGGTTTGGAAGTGTTCCATTCCACCACCCGGATTGACCCTCAAGAAATACTTGACCTTGTTCTCCTCCAGGGCCTCGGCAGGCGGCCATGTCGTTCCAAAGGTCCAATATGGCGACGTGGTCAACACAACGTCGCAATACTGCTGAGCAGGCGGGATAATGCTCAAGTGACATTTGGCTGTAGGAGGTTTAGCAACAGTAGCCAATTTACTGATGACTTTTGTATCGACAATTAGGTCTTTGGTGGCAGGTTCGTTCGGTATCCGCGTGCCGCTAAACTCCATGGAGTGGTTGTCCCCTTCGTGAACGATGTGGAGTTTACCCCAGAAGGTACCATCGACTGTGGTCCCATCTTCCATACGGGCCATATCGAGTTCGTCGGAAGTCACAAGGGTGTCCAGGGCAACATACTGGCCTGGGATCAGCTCAAGGTTGAAGGTTGCGTTCATTTCGAGGACAGGAGGGGGACTGTAGGAAGGAAGTCATCGGACTTGGTACCATTTGAGGTGCAATGACTTAAACTCACGGCGGAGCTCTATAAAGTTTGCGTTAGTCAGATATATGAATGCAAACTGGAGATGCAACGCACTCTGGTTCTTCTTCGGGAGGCGGTCCATCACTAACGATCTCGACTCGTAAACCCTGAACGCCCATGGTGGCAATTTGGTACGAATCTTCGCTCGTGAGCTATCGAAAATGTAAGCCAGATATCCTGAGGTAAGTCATATGTTTACAAACGTAGATGTATGGTCCTGACACCAAACGCTGGGTGGAGTGAGTATCTTGATTGTGGTAAAAAGTGTATTGCATACCGCTGCATGCAAAGACGCATATTCGACCGGCACACGCATGGTAAAGATAGCATCCGGAGGTGGTTTTGTCCAATCACGGGCCAAGGCATCGAGTTCCTATGATCCAGGAATGAGAAACCGGGTTAGATATCGGGTGGAACGAGCCCACAATAAAGGTGGTAGGTAGCTAGAAGGTTCAATGGTTAGCCGCTCGTTGAGTCAGACTAATTTGTGGCGAGAGCGTGCATACCATCCGGATGGTCTCCATGTCGCCGTAGCAGAGGGTGAGCAGCCGTGTCCTTGCGATAGTCATCTGGGGTTCATGGCCCATGACTGCGTCCTTGGGAGACTTGGGAGTGTTACCCCCGGCACCCCATCTTCCCCAGAAGGATCGGCTTCCCGGTAAGCTGGCGTTGGAGTTGCTGGAGCGGGATATCGATGATCGTCAGCTTCCGATCTTTAATGAAAGGGAGCGGTGTCTAAGTCGACGTACGCTGGCGAGAGCAACATGGATGGTCGTGGACGTTGGAGAGGAGGGAAAATAAAGAATCGATAGGATTAGAGAGAGAGCGGGCGAACAGGCATTAGAGGGATATGTGTCCTTCGGGAGAAAACTTTCCGACTGATAACTGGATGCCCCGAGGCAGACACGAGGCGGGTGATGATGCACCGTTCCGAAATGTTCTTTTTTCTTTTCCTTGATATCTCCCTATTTTTTGCAATTCGCCATTGTTCGAGAACTCTCCAGTGGCCCACCGAAACAGCAATGGCACGGTGTTGGCCGTCTACTGGCCGCTGGAAGGTGGTGCCGATGAAAGAAGAGAGAGACTTGTATTTCGAATTCCGAATAAAACATCTGCTTATTCACTGCACAGCGATGCTACTCCGTTTACAAATAACCTCCTCGGATCTCAGCTGTACGCCCAGGTATCAGGTTTATGGATACAACCTTCGCATAGCAGAAGGATGAAACAGACAATGTCAGCTCACGCGACACTCCGCACATGCATTGTGCACTTGGTAGGCGGTGCAGGGCGACGAGCGGCTCAAAGAATGAAGCACTTCGCCACCGGCGTTCTATGGCGCCACCCGACAGACAGTTTTCTATACCAGAGCGGATTGAATCCGCATTTTTTAACTCAAGGTTTATCCGACCAAATGCGCGATATGGATCATCCGTTGGAGTAGATAGGGTTCATGTAAACCGTGTACATCCAGCAAGATAGCAGCCCTTTACCTGACCGTCCTCTCGTCTCCGCTCTCGAGGCGAATTCCAGTTCGTTGTGGCGGGGAATTGCACACTGCCCAGAATTGACGATCAAGGACGATCACCGCCAACGTCGGAGGTGACGGGATGTCATGTGTTTACACATCCTCCGTCTCCCAGCTTGACTCCACCTCGTGTGTTGAGTATGTTGCCCGTCCTTCGGCCAGCTAGCAGGCCCTTATCCAGGGCCGTGAGTGTCAGCAGTCGCTCGTTTGTCTCCACTGTTCTTCTCTCCAAAAGTTGGGACAACGAGACTGTGGTCGACTTGAAGAAGGAACTCAGAAGACGCGGATTGACTTCGTGAGTTATCAAATTTCTATCTCTCCACCCCAACCATTCGAACAGGGATATAGGTCAGGAAACAAAACCGCTCTCGTCGCTCGTCTCTCTGAATATGATGAACATCAGCAGCGTGATGCCTTAACCTCTCCACCAATGCAAGTCCGGAAAGCGTCATCCACTTCCGAGCCCACAGTTATTCCTGGTGTCCCAAACACCCCTCCCCCTCCGCCCAACGTTCATGTCGACTACCCGGCAGCAGTATTGCCGGAGCTGACGCCCCCACCGGTAATCGAGGGCGCTCCCATTGTGCGTGAAATTTTAACACAACGCGCATGAGTCCAAGGAACTGATCCGATACAAGCCTTTCGTTCCCGACTTCTGGGATTCATCAAAAGTCAAGGCGAAGGAGCAACAAGAGCCCACGGAATCGCATGATCCCAAGGTTTTGGCGATCTCTGGAGCTGCCACCCATCTCGGTGGTGGCCCTTCCCATAGTCTCTACTTCGAAACAGAAAGCACTTTCTCTGATAGTTCACGAGAAGTACCCTTGTTCAAGAAGGAAGGATTCTGGTATGATGTATTCAGTGATGCGGGTCTCCCTACTACATTCAAAGTCCCATCGGTCAACTTTGGGAACCAGGAGGTGCCCAGAACCGATTCCACTTCCGCCCATGGGGCATGGTCATTGATCGGTCTCCTCCTTGGGTCTTGGGTCGTTGCTGGTGTGGCCGCACCCGAGTCGGAAATCGAGAAGGAGGTGCACCACCATTAACTTAGAGATTAGAGCTACCATCGTAGAACATACCTTATATTATGATCAACTTTTTCGTTCACTCACAATACACCCGCGCTGATCGAGCGATCGGCGGACTCAAGTTGCGGGATGTCTCTCGCGACCACTACTGTGCTCCGGGCGACTGCCCGTCGTCGACTATTCCACTCGACGGTATGCGCAAGGCATCTAGTAGGACCTCCGGATCATATATCCAACATTCGCCCCGCTGTATACCACCAAGAGGACCCATCGTCATCTACCTCCTATGGGGATAAAGTCCAACACCCGTACTCGCTCAAGGAGTTCACTCAAGTCGAGGGTGCGCAGGATTACCAAGTGAACCTGCAGAAGACTCAGTTGGATGCGTTTGATCACGCGTTCTGGACAAATGTAAGCCTACTCCCGACCGTCCCCCTACTTAGCCAGTCTTATGTTTCATTGGGGGTAGAACAATTACCGGTTTGAAGCTGCCAAGGCGGCAGTGTTGGATGCGTTACCCGAAGATGCGACAACTCAAGATAAAGAGTTCGTTCTCTCGAACTTTTACCGGGATTGGTTGATTCAGGAGGGTTCACGGCTGGAGGCATACAACAGGACATGGAGACGACGGACCTTGGATATCATCCTACTTGACGCTCGTACACAGTGGGCAAAGTTCCTGTCGAGGATAGGGTTACGATGAGGGTATGCACTCCGGAACGATGCCTCATTTGAGACTCGCAGGTTTGGTACAGGCGATGTAACCTCAGGCGGCTGACATTGTTGTATTTAACTCGCGGAGCAATTAAGCAATGGGTACCCTCCCCTTCAGGAATGGACACGGTGATCTATAGGCATAACAAAACTCCACCTAGAACCTTTCAGCGTCCTGAGCAACAAGTTCTTTTACTCTCTTGTAATCATTCTCCAACCTAAGACCCCCAAGCATCCCACTCTCCGTGGCAAAATCCCTCTCCACAGCCTCAACCTGATCTGGGGGCAGTCCAGGCCACCTTGACGCGATATCCGTGGCTGAAGGGGTCGCCAGAGTATGGTGCGGCTCAAGGGTGTATTTCACTCCACACGCGAGGGTTGCATAGAGCGCAGTGTTTTGGTATTTTGCCGTAAGCTCATCGTCGGTCACGCCCACCGTCTGCCGGATCGCGTCCCAACTATAGAAAGAGTTAAATTCGTGAGTCCTCGGTGAAGTGCGAGAATCTAGAAACCCCAGGAACATACTTATCGTGTAAGTACATCCTTCGCCAGACGCTTCTGAATGCATGGAGTTGGCGAGACTCAGGGAGGCCCTTGGTTTTTGTCAAGATGTGCAACGCAGCGTAGAAATCATCCAAGTGTTCGTCGTTGTCTTTCAACGAAAGCAAGTCCGTGAGCTCTTCATCGGACAAGGCTTTGCCTTGTAATAGCTGGCGAAGTAGTTGTTTGAAAATCTGGGTGTCGTGGGTCAGCCGAAAGGAAAGGGAAACGTGAGAGATGGTAAATGTACGTAGGAGTGAGCTGGCCGATTAGCCAATCTGGTCGCCTTGACCTTCAGAATATTTTCCACCTGGGCTTCAAAGGACTGCTTTGCCCTTGTTGGAGGCTTAATTGCCTTGAACTGTTGTGCGAGATCTTCCTGGACAGCCACAGTATCCAAGCCATCATCAAAGGCTGAAATTCCCGTCAGAAGGATCCTACCTGGAGAGAGGAAAGGACAAGATTACCGTCAAGCACAGGTTTATTCGCTGGCACATCGTGGCTCTGCATCTGAGCGAGCTGACTCAACTTGCCAATACTCAACATAAGCTAGAAAACGGGTCTTGTTTGAGCACAAAGCGGCCCACCACGCTCCAGCGCGAGACGTACGTGTTTCGTTTCCAGGTCAACAGCGCGCCTGCTCTCACCAAAAAGCGTATTCGCAGCCACGCCGTACCGATACTTTCCAACATCATTAATCCAAGAGATGTTGGGATGGGAATTATCAGCGAAGAACCTGTCCACGTATTCGCCGTAAGCCCTATCCTGTGCAAACATAGTCCTAAGCTCCCCTAGGCCCCATATCAGTCCTTAGCAAAAAAAAAAAAAAGTTCAATCGATCACGGAAACCTACCATGTTCAATATACCACTGGTAAAGTTCCGTCGTGAACGCCTCCTTAAACTTATCGATATAAGACTGGATCCTGGCCGCGCTTGGATTGTTTTCAGGCGGGTACACGGCTTCGGTGTGACACAACGAAGCGAGGTTTCTGAAATCGAGATAATCTTCCGCGAGCTGGAATGCGTATTGTGCGTGGTCTTGCTTGCATAGCGTGTCCAGGACCTGTGGTCGGAGTAAGTCGAACCGCTCGCCCAATACGACCTTTTCACGTTCTGCAGCGCTGTCGCCAGAAGCTTGAGGGCTACAAATGATGGTTACTCCTTGTACTATGAAGATCTCCAGACACCCGTTACCTTTTCAGCCACTCGAGCCGATCATAACAACACTTGAAGAGCACCGACGCCAACTCTGCCATCTGCATCTTGACCATCCCTTCAGTCACAGCATCAACCGATCCATTCGTCTTGTGGGCATTCACAATGGCTGCTGTAAGTTCGAACAACTCGATCATTTGGTTGATTGTGCGCATTTGGGCCGTCCATGGGTCGTATACTGGGAGTTCTACCCCATACAAGCTAAGGTTATACTTCCTGTGCTCGATTGCGGAGGTCAAAATTGTCTAACGCCGATCAGCGGTTAGTACCAGAAACCAAGCAAAGGCCGGAATCGACGAACCAACACAATCCTGTTAGCTTCTGCCAACGTCGGCCCCAGAGCTGGTAAACTGGGAGCCTCAGCCTTAACTCTGTTCAGTATCCAGGATGTGATTTCCCCAATGTCATGAGCCCTCAGGCGGAAAAAGGCTCTCATGAGATCATCGTGATGGCCTTCTCCAGTATCCTTCATATAAGCGTACACCGCTTCTGTCAAGATACTCCGCCTGTTCCCACCACTGTAGAACAAGGTCAGCAAAGTTCTGGCCAACAAAAAGTAAGTGGAAGAGGACTTACGCGAGAAACTCATTATGTCTCAACCAGACTTGATGAGCGGCGTGTAGCCTCTCCGCATCCGTAGAGAGCCGCTGGCGGCTCGACTGTGACATCTGAGAACGCCTCAGCAGGGAAAGGTACCCGGCATAACCCAACTACCAATACCTTCGATAGCGCAGCATTGTCATTAATGAACTTGATCAAAAAGTTCAGTTTGTCCTTCCTCCCCATCATATGTGCGTTGAGGTCATGATTCGGGCGAATGATTTCAGAATCTAGAGGTGATCTATGAGCATGTGAATCGGTTCGAAAAGCCAACCGAGCCACGAATCACCTGATTCCAGAATGGCCTTACTGAGCTGCTCGGCACCGGTCATCAGACTGTTTCCATCAACCTCAGGAGGGAAACTAAAATTCAGAGGGTTCTGCAACGGAAATGTGTCAATCACGGGGAGGAAGGGGAAATGTTGTCGACCCACGTCGAGGTTCGAGCCATACAAGATGGCCTGGGTCATGATTGACTTGATCAACGTCGCACGCCCAGTCCTGGTTCATCGGCCTTCAGGACAAGTCTCCTCGATATGATGGCCAGAAAACCTACTCTCGATCGAATTTCGCGATCTGATCCATATCGACGTATACCTTCATCATCGTCGCAGCGGTGAGGACAAGTAACTCTCCACCCGCAGACGGCAGTACACCCAAACCAAGCGTCCTATCTGTAGAATTGCGGAGCTCTAGACGGTCCATATATTCCGTGTCTGCATCGAGTCATTCAACTGGATAGCCAACCTTAGTGGGTAACGACGAACCTCGAGCGCATAGAGCAATAGCATCACCGAATTGGATTGCGATTGGCGCACCATCACCAACGGATTGAATTCGGGGGTGCATGGGTGCACCAGAACTCGAGGTCTGAATGGGGAGGTATAAGTCATCGAAGAGGAAGGGGGCGAGAAGCACACTGACAGATTGGTATGGAACAACAATCGCATCCTCAGCAGCGAAGGCGTTTGCCGTGTGCGAGAACCAGATGAGCGCATATATTCTCCTGGGATTGTTGGACACCATCATGCTGTTCTCGTCGTCCACTCCAGCGTAAGAGACGAGCAGAACGACCTTTAACGAACTCTCTAGCACAACGTCCAAGAGCTCCACGTCTAGTTCCACCCCAGAACCCTTTCGAGAAGTTGCTGGGGTGAAGTCTCGTATGGCTTCACGGATACTCTCGCCAAGATCTTCCTCAGAGATGAGCTCTTCGTAGCCCTCAAACTTCAAACTCCATAGCTGAATCCGGGTATCTACCGCAACCCAAATTTCTCGACCGGTAGAAGTGGCGTTGCCAAGTGCGACAGAGTTGATGTATCCCCTCTCCGTCTGAGGGCTTGAAGACCACAGGGGAAAGATCCGAGTGAGAGACAAGGAAGATTGGGGTCGGGAGAAAGCATGAGAGGCCAAATGGTACTTTCCTCCTGTAGAACCCAAAGTGAATCGGAACAGTCTCCCAAAGGAGGTCGATGCTACGAATGTTTGGCTCTGATCACCAGAGTCAACTTCAGATCGGTTAAACCTTGATCAAGTGGGTAACGTACATCGATACGTGTCAGTGTCGTCAAAAGTTCGCCGTCATCGGCTTGTAAGGGGAGTTGGGTGGTCGTGTAGTGCTCGCCGCCGGCTAGCCCGATCCCGATGCTGCCCCACAACCTAAGTTCTCCGTGAATAGAAGCGAGGATCAGCCCCGGTTCTCGATTCGGACCCGTTGGAATCAGAATATGGAATGGCGCTGAGTCCGAGGGTGGACAGGCGAAGATGTAGCACGTCGGTGTGCCTGAAAGGGCCTCAATTTCCCGTCAGCTTCGCATCGAAGGCGAGAGAAGAAATTTCATGTGTAGGAAAAAGCGGGCGTACTTGGGCGTGGTTCCACACGAAACAAGTTCGTGCCGAAGCTACGAGGGCGAAACCTGTCAATGGGTCGACATCTCCACTGTAGGAATCTCTGTAAAAATCTGGGGAACCAGGGTCGAGAGTTAAAGATCACACCCGGAGAGAGAGTGAGGCAGAGACTTGCCTGAATTTTTGAGGATTTGTTTAACCTCCACGGGAAGGTTCGAGTAGAACGATACGGCGAGCTGCTGGGATTTTGCGAAAACGGTCTCGGTCCGGATGGCGCGTTCGAAGATTAAGCTAGTGGCTTGGTCGTCCACGTCCATTCCTGCCGCACCATCGGAAGAGACTGAAATATCATCAGGAACACGATTTGGGGCAGTATTTCGTGCAGGAGTTGGGAGACGAGAGGTAGGAAGCCTGCTGGACTGGCCAGTGCTCGGAATTCCGAGTTGTCTTTGGCGACGAGGTTGAACGATTGGTGGCGAGTAGCCCGGCGGACGCGAACCAAGCCTGCTGCTCCTCCTTGGGGTTGACGTTGGTGTCTGGAAGGTCGCCATTGTTTTTGTTCGAGTTGTGGCAAAAGGTTCAACTCAAGCACGACGCGCGAAGTGAAACACGCGACGTCAACAAACCAATCGACTCAAAGTCCACCACCATCGTCATGCTCGGCGTCGAAGGATACGGCAGTGGAAGCGACAGCGACTCCGATATTGAGACTACGACTGCTACGACAGCGCCAGTCAACCCCGTACCTACGAAACTGACAACTGCCCCGAAATCTGGGATTTCCCTTCCACCTCCAAAACAGGGTAAACGACCGAAGAAGATTACGATTGACCTCCCGAAGCCAAGCAAGGGGGACGATATAGAGGATGGGCCGGAGCAACCCCCGACAAAGAAAGCTCGTACGGGTGGGAAAGGCGCATCTAGTTTGCTGTCTATGTTACCTGCACCGAAGCAGGTTGCACCTGCGAAGCCCCCACAACCGGGAGTTCTCGGTGGAGGGAATGCACCCGCCCTTTCATTCAACTCAGCGCCTCGGTCAGCAAGCGACGAGTCAAACGTGTCCACGGTCGCAAAACCGAATCTGTTCATGCCGAACTCGGTAACGAGAGGAAAGGCTAAC
Organism: Thelephora ganbajun; assembly: GCA_014904855.1. NCBI lineage: Eukaryota > Fungi > Basidiomycota > Agaricomycetes > Thelephorales > Thelephoraceae > Thelephora > Thelephora ganbajun. Next base: position 68,350 of record MU117966.1, on the reverse strand, counting down.
GTGTCGACTGAAGACTCTGCGGCTGGACCATCGCGACCGCGTGCTGTGTCTTCTACTCCTCCCGTTGATTTCTTCTCTTTGGGTACGACGGTTGCCATACGTCGACGATATTACTGTCCATTGAACTATCTTTTCGCGCAGGACAATCGACGCCGGTGCCATCAAGTCAACAGAGCAAGACGTTGACAGCGTCACTTCCATCAATCTCTTCGGCGCCAAATATTGAAGAGTTTGCGCCTCCAGAGCCCACGCCACAAGACGAATACCCTGGCTACTACCGTCTTCCGTCTGGAAAATGGGCTGCTTATGACCCGGAATATTATCAGAAATTTTACCGGAAGTGGCAGACTGATTACGACAAGTATGTACGGGATCTCGAGAAAGGCAAGGCCAAAGGCTTTGAGGAGCTGGACGAGGAAAGCGCGACGGGAGTCAACGCGATGGAAGAGATGGCTAAGGCTCGGGAGGAAATCCAGGTGAAGGAGGAACGGAAGGCGCTTACACAAGCAAAGGATCAAACGGGGGGACCGAGGATGAACATCAAAGGAGCGGCTCTGAGTGGCAGAGCAAGATCGAGGGGACAACTCGCAACTCTCTTGACCGAAGCCTATCAAAATCGGGAGGCGTACGAGGACAGAATCGCTCAAGGTCGACGAAACCGAAAAGAGGCGGGCAACAAATACGGCGAGTCGATATTTTTCTCAGCTGTTTCGTCCTCGCCCGCTGAAGCGCTGACGTCCAATCATAGGTTTCTGACTCTAGCTCGGACTCATCCTTCCCAGTTTGGCTGCGTTCGGATTTGTAGCTGTTGGCTAAGCGTATGTCACGTGGCAACGGTTAGTAACCTCGTGTGTGGGAATCGGACATATCGGATTTGGAACTCCCCGCTTCTTTCCCTCCCGCTCCTTTGTCGCCCCTCCCACTCTCATCCCATCTGCCCGAGGTCACATATCTGTTTCCGTGGTCGCAACCAGCTTAAATACCTCCCCCTCATCTCCTCCTTCACACCTTTGTCCCTTGCTCTGACCTTGGCCTTCTTTATTGTTTACCAGCTATAGCTGGACAATGCCCGCGTCCAATTAAACATATATATCCCCCCTACTTTTGTCCCCACCTGGTTTCCTCACGCCATCCTGCGTTTCTGAGCCACGTTTCACACAGAGCGCGTCAGATCTTCGTGGCAGGCATTTATTATCCCTCAGCCCATTTATCCACGTGCCTTTTTCCTTCTCCCCAGTCATGCCTCTCCCAATGACACCCCAGAGGCCTCGCACCCCCTCCCTCAGGCTTTCTCATGTCAAGGTGCGTGCGCGTTTCAGCTGCTGATGATCTGCTCTCTAATGACGAGAAATAGTCAACCCCTGTGCTCTTATCGCCATTTCCCGATTGTAAAATACCAACCCCTCCGACGCATCCTGTTCGTGTTTCAATGCCCCATCACTCGGGCGTGCACTTACCATTTATCGGGTCGCAGGTATCCAAATCATGTTCTTGTAACACTAGCAGAAAGCGAAGATGTCAACCTATTGGCTCTCGCTCATCTCGTCGGCCTCGTCGGCAAGATTGCCCTCTCAGGTTCAACCCGCATGACTCTAGCGTCTTTGACCACTTACCTTGGGTTTCGATACTCGACGCACCAGCTCCGCGAACAAATTCTTGGGATATCGTGGACTTATCTCAGCTTCCCGTCGACGAACGTTCGCTGCTTCTCGGACCCATTCGCCGCCGAAAGACTTCGATACGCTCTGTGCCATTCCCTCCTACACCCTCATCATCTCCGTCAAGTTCATCTGTCCCTTTCCCCTCGTCGGGATATGCTTCTCGGGACGCACGAACGCCGCCACGAGAGATCGAGCCACCTTCTACGATTCGTTTCCAAGGCTTGCTCCCTGCGCCCGTTTGATCATTGACCACATTCGCGTTTTTTCTGCACCATCTTTCCAGGCATCTCTGTACATATTCTTACGCATCTGCCATGACTTATTCAGTCATATTCTGGTCCTATCTCCATCCGTCGATCTACAATACCGCACATTATCCCCCATTTTCCACTAACGGACCATCACGCTTCTACCTTCCCTCTACATCTTCTGTCGTAGTTAATCGGTCGTTCCGTTTGCTCAAGTTTATTTCCTGTTTTTGGCTCGCCATCCTGTGTAACAGATCTCGGTGGTTCCTTGCACCCCTTCGTGTATCTTGGCCTATTGGTTTTTCCCGCGCGGACATGCATGCGGTTGTTTCTCTCTGCAACTCAGCTGTGGATCGTCTCCTCATTACTTCTCTGATTGTTTTGCAGCCAACTCTTGTACACTTCGAATATACCTTTTGAGATTTCCGAAAAACTGATTATCGCATCTTGCACGTACCTGGAGCTGACTCGATGACGAAATGCGTGACCTAGATTGACTCTAACCTTTATCATCCTTCCCTCATGCCTGACAACAATCGGGCAGTAAACTTTGGTGCTGGGCCATCTGCCCTTCCTCTGTCTGTCCTTCAGAAGGCGTCCACAAACATACTTAACTTCCAAAACACCGGAATCGGAATTACAGAATTATCTCATCGTTCCAAGGAGTTCACTGGGCTCCTTGCTGATCTCGAAGCTCGAATTCGCAAACAGCTGGACGTACCTCCCACCCACAAGATCATCTTTACACAGGGTGGTGGGACGGGTCAGTTCTCGGCTGTCGTGTACAACCTGCTCGCGAGGCACAGGCTGTTGTATCCCGAACTCGGTGATGATGAACGGAGGTTAGAGTACGTTTTAACAGGGAGTTGGAGCAAGAGAGCTATGGAAGAGGCTAAGCGGCTCTGCGCTAGCCCGAGAGGTGTCGGGGGAAATGCCAGAGTTGTCGTTGATGCGAGGGCGTTCTCCAAGGACGGGAAATCATTCGATAACATTCCACCTCATGCCGAATATCAATTCTCTCCGTATACGGCCGCCTCTCTCGTTCACCTTCGCACTCGTCCTCCCCCACCGGCATTGATCTACTACTGTGAAAACGAGACGGTGGATGGAGTCCAGTTCTCTGACGATCTCGAGTCTCCACAATCGTTCCCATTCGGATTGCTCTTCCCTCCCGATTCCGATAACGAAGAAAGGGGCGGTCATCGGCCTCTTCTCCCGTTAGTCGGTGATTACTCTTCTTCTTTCATGTCTCGCCCGATCCCGCGACTAGCGGACCACGCGGTGATCTTCGCCGGAGCCCAGAAGAATCTCGGTCCCGCAGGCCTGACCATTGTTATCGTCCGGCAGGACTGTCTCGTGGACGCGGATGCTGCAGCGAAGCTCGGTGCAGCGCCTATTCCTTTGACGTTTGCGTACAAGACGATCGCAGACAGCAATAGCGTGTACAACACGCCATCGGTGTTCGCGATTTACGTGGCGGAGTTGGTTATGAAGAACATCGAGAGGGAAGGGGGCTTGGCGCGTTACGAGCAAGTGAATAGAAGGAAGAAGCAGAAGTTGTATGGGATTGTGGAGGAGGGAGAAGAGGCTGGTGTGTTGAGAAGGAAAGTTCAGGAGGGGTCGGAGAGTTGGATGAACGTCGTATTTGAGGTTTTGGGTAAAGATGGGCTAGCCTCGAAGGAGGCAGAACAAAGGTTTATTGACGGGGCGAGTCAAAAAGGAATGCTGGGTCTCAAAGGACACAGGTTCGTAACCTTGGACAGTTTTCAGTTTTATTTTTAACGAAACGCTAACTGTAACCCCCACATTCACGTGAAACAGATCTGTTGGAGGTATGACTAATGGTTGTACTTGGTTTCACGCTGACGAGTTCATGCGATTTCTACAGGGATCCGTGCCTCAATCTACAACGCGATCACGGAGGATAACGTTGAGAGCCTTGTGGTTTACACTACAGAGTTTATCCAGGCGGAAAAGGACGCGAGGGTTTAAATTTCTTAGCTGCCGGTATCTTTTTTACAGTGCGAAATGTATGGTCAACCGTTGAGCCGGAACGAAGCGTGTGGGGTGGGTCAAGGCCTAGAAACAGCGAGCGATGGCGAGCTATTCTAAGAGTAAGTACGAATACCGCGTGAGCGAGAAAGTGGAGAACTAACCTCAATGCGCGGGGAGGAAAAGTGAACACGGAGGAATTCAAGAAGTCTAGCTACATCTTATATTGAATGAAAACAAAAGCTGGAAGACAAGATGTGCGGGTTTCCATGTATTAACAAAAGTGGTATGCGTGTAGCAAAGTGAGCAGATCGACTTGAAAGGGGTCATGACATCAACCCCCTATTATATGATCTGGTGCAGAGAAGGATGAGTAAGCGTGGGAAGATGATCATGAAAACTCTCTGAACGACGCCAATCACTGCGAAAAACACTGCGACTGGACCGTGCCGGAAACAAGTTTCGAGGGTAGGGAACGAATTTCCTGGAGTCGTTCGAGCGCCCTACGCATGCTATTTTTTTTTCCGGTCATTACCCAATGGCTGATATTTTCATCCCCCACACTGACTGAAATTTCTCACTGCAGGTTCAGTCGAAACCCTCCTGAGCTTGTGATTTCAGTTGGTTTCGACTGAATCTAAGGTGCAGATTGTTCGTATAGTGAATATCGTAGGGTAAAGGCAATTCCCGAGGCAGCACAGGCGGTGATCCCTGTGTAAGAGAAGATCCGGGTATTTCATTCCCTCTCATCGTCTGGCATCTTCACGGGGATGAACTTTCCTGATTTTGGTGGAAATTGTCCTCTTCTCTGCGAATTGTGAAATGCATCCATGCTGTATGTTCAACACAATTCCCTCTCCAGAACGACCAAGCCAGACCGTGGGATTGTCGTAACTCTTCGCAGTGTCTGAGGAGAATGATCTATATAAAATCCCTTGGCACCCTACTGGACCAGTTATTCTTCCCCTTCCCCCTATTCTACGCTTGCTGCATCTGCCATGAGTACCGCTGCCGCTCGCCTGCAACAGGTTGTAGACCACCTGCCGTCGGCATCAACGACTATTGCCCCACCACGAGGTAGGTTGAGCACGTGTTCGGGATATGGATGTACGGGCTGAACACGTCCACTAGAGCTGTGGCAAGGAGTCACGCTCGAGCCCCCGGACGGCATATTCGCCATAAAGGACCGTTGCGACAACGATACCTTCCCCCAGAAAATTGATCTGAGCATTGGTGCTTACCGAGGCGATGATGCAAAGCCTTGGGTATTACCCGCGGTCCGCAAGGCATGTCTGCATTGACGACCGGGATGCATTCTCCGTTTCTGATACACACCATCCTGTGTGGATCATGGCCTCTTTCAATAGGCAGTTACTCGATTGGTAAACGATCCGCTCCACAATTATGAATACCTTCCCGTATCAGGCCATCCGGAGTTTACGAAAGCGGCCGCCGTGCTTCTATTCGGGGAGGATTCTCTGGTCCTCAAACAAAATAGAGTTGCCACCGTGCAGACCATTTCTGGCACGGGTGCCAACTACCTCGGGGCTCTCTTTACTCACAGGTATTACCGGTTCAATGGAGACCGGAAAATGTACGTTAGCGACCCTACGTGGGGTGAGTGTTTCATTTCCCGAGGATTCCAAAGAAACACATTCTCACCATCAACTCGTGTCTTCGGTTCCTGCGTACGCCACAGTCAACCACCATGCGATTTTCAAGGGTGTGGGACTCGGGCTGGAGACCTACCCGTATTACAACCCCGTTACGAATAGATTAGACTTTGGTCGCCTCCTCACTGCGTTTCAAAACGCCCCCAACGGGTCGGTCATGGTCCTCCACGCTTGCGCCCATAACCCAACAGGAGTGGATCCGACACGGGACCAGTGGAGCGCAATCGCCGACGTTATGGTAGAGAAAGGTCATTTTGCCTTTTTCGATTGTGCGTACCAAGGTTTCGCCAGTGGTGACCCGGATGAAGATGCCTGGGCAGTCCGAGAGTTTGTCCGCCGAAGTATCCCTGTGGTTGTGTGTCAGGTGGGTCATCACAAATTCACCTTTTGGCTCCAATCTTCCCCGGTTCGCCGAGAAAACCCCGCTAACGAGATCCATTCGGGGTGCCAACCGACAGAGTTTCTCGAAGAATGTAGGATTATACGCAGAGCGCGTTGGTGCGCTACACGTTGTTTGCCCGACGTCGGATTGTGCATTTAGGGTATGGCGAAAGCTTTCATCTATGGTCAGAGCACAGATGAGCACGCCTCCGGCGCATGGCGCTCGATTGGTCAGTCGGTTTGGCGCTCGGGGTGTAATATGACGTTTAATATCTGGGGCTGTAACAGGTCTCGTTGATCCTCAATGATCCTGAGCTTTTTGCCGAATGGAAGAGGAACGTGAAAGCAATGGCGAAGAGGATAATCGAGATGAGGGTGGAGCTCCATCGGCTGCTGACCGAAGAATTGAAAACCCCCGGAAGTTGGGAGCACATTGTGGATCAAATTGGGATGTTTGGGTAAGTCACAACGCTCTCGTCATTATCTCTACGCTCTGCTAGAGTGGGTCTCCCGAACAGCTGCTTATTTTTTCTTGTCTTTCTTCCCAGGTTCACGGGAATTAGCGAAGGGCAGGCGATGGCGTTGACGGAACGAGCCCACGTGTACATGCTGTTGAATGGGCGAATATCGATAGCGGGCCTGAACCGGCGCAACATCCGGTACTTCGCGCAGAGTCTAGACAGGGCCATGCGGGGTCAATTATGATATGAATGCAGTAAGGTCCTTATTAGTTTAGTGTGCGATTATTAGGTAGATTACATACCATCCTACCTGGTCAGTTCCCCTCAACGTGCGGACTTGAAATGTGGTACAACAGTTGTGGTGAAAGTTCCCACTCTGCGTTCTCCCTCCCTCATAGTCAAAAAATCATCGTGCAGTGGGCATTTTTGTCCTTGTAGCCGCCCCCAGCTCTGGTCTGTGCTTATTCCGGACCCAGTAGCTTGAAGCAACCGGCCGACGTCATCGTCTATCTTCTCCATAATCTCGCTGCTTGGCCGTGCGAGCGAACGGGATCTTCTCGAGGGTAGTCTGGGCTTATAGGCCGTCTGCGTGAGCCAGGTCTGTATCTGCTCCCTCTTCTCCTGCCTGTCCAAGCTATCTTACATGGGTTCTATCGTCTCTTTTGTTCTGGCCTATTTTTTCGACTGTAGCATGAATGCCCATCCCGTTCCCGCCGACGAACGCCCAAACATTACACCCTCTCCGCCACCGGCGCAGATCGTATTCCCGCCCATTTTGTTCTCCCCCCTCCTTTTCCAGTCGAATTCGCCCCTAGCCTCTCCTCACACCCCGCCCTCGATAACCCGTCAAAACCCGTTCGACCTCCTACCCGCATCGCTTCTTAATCCACAGTCATCTCCACCGGCTCATCCTGTGCATGACACATCCCCCTCTCACGATGATCCCAACGACAAGACTCCGCCCCCTACCCCGCATAACTCTTTAAATAATACCCGCAATACATCTATAGAGACCCCCAAGAACGACCCCCACCTCGACATGACCAATAATCCAAAGATCTCCCCTCCGGTTTTCAACACTTACATCAGCGCTTCCTTCCCTTCTTCCCCTCCCCCAACCGTCTCCGAAGATCCTGCCCTGGACATCTGTTTCGAGGATGATGCCCTCAGCCCATTGGAGCGAATTTATTTATTGTCCAGGAGTGCGGCTGTTTATCATCGGTGCGTCTGATTCTATTGCTCTATTCTTGTTCCGGTGATTGATCCCCTCGTTGCTGTAGCGTCTACGTTGCGCGAGCCATGTCCTCATTCCTACCTCAAGTGTTGCCTCAGGATGTGTTGGACTACGTCCTTCCGATCCTTAGTAGTCTGGCCATCGACGAGGACGAGACCGTCAAGGAGGCCCTATCCGCAGAACTTGTTCACGTAATCTGGTGGGTAGTGACTCACTACAGAGTCGTTCGGGAGGACGGGTGTCAGCCCCTAGTCTCCGATGAAACCAACCCCGATGTGCTCCCGATTTGTGTTCAAGCGTTCACGCCGATCCTCGGAACCTTGCTATTGAGTATGAATGGGAATGTTGGGTCCAACGCTAGGAGTGCCATTGTTGGGATCTTGAGGCGGATCAAACGGTTGGACGACATTGAAGATGGTGTGGATTATACGCAAGCCGTTGACAAAGGTGGTGGGACGAACGTACCGGCAGACCTTTGGATAGAGGGACTCGATGACCTTGATCTCACTCTAGGTCTATTTGAACGGAAGCAGCGGAGATTGCTTGAGGATGAGTTGCTGAGGCAAGTTGTGATTGGGATGGCGAGGCTGGATATGCAGGAAGAAGAACCGCAGTCGACTCAGGGAACACCGTACTTTGACGCTTTGCAACCGTCAACGCCATATTTCGATCAGACGCCGTACTATGATGCACTGCAGTCGCCCGAGGTTTTGCTCAATCCAGCATCTACTCGGGACTCCTACTTCCCTGCTGTCCTCGCCGGAGCTTACGAGACATCGGGTTCGGGCAATGCTCGGGCCGAGGACTCTACCGAGAGACTCAAACCGGTTCACCCACGGCTCGCGTGCAACTCACCCCAGCCTACCTCTGATGATTCTACTCCTGAATTGTCTCCGTCGGGACTAACTCCGTCGATAAAACCAACCGCCAGCAGTAATGGTGCCGCTTGTTTGGATCCTTCGAGCGATTCTGACAAAACCCCACCTGCCCCCAGGCGCCCGGATATAGATAGCATCATGTCTGGTGTGACTATCTACGAAGGGGACGACTGGAGTTCGAGACACGATCAAAACTGGATGCCACCTAAGGGGTTCGAGGAGTCCCCGCAATCCCCCGTTGTTGCGTACCCTTGGATGTCGGAGAGCGTCATTTTTGGCGACCCTGCGCCGCAGAATAAGCACGAGGAAACATTGGGTTGTCCAATTACGGGAGTGACGTCTTTAGGAGATTATCACGAGGGTGTAGAGGATGAGGAACAGGCAGCTATGGGAAGGCTTTCGAGCATGAGTCTGATGGCTGCTGTTACTGCTAGTGGTATGTTCCTGACCTTTGAGCCATTCCGCCCATCGTTCTAATTTTACCTTGTAGGCCCATTATCTGAGGAAATGAAGCTCGCGTTTGTTAAAGAAGTTGAGAGAGTGGCTAAAGACCCTATCTACTGTGTACGAAGGGAAGCTAGCTATACTCTCGGTGCGCTTGCGAAGGTCATCCCAATTGAAATCGTTGTCTCGTCACTGGTAGGTGTGGATGCTTTGGGATATATGTGAGGGTCTCCTAATGTTCGAACATCCCCGCACAGTTGCCACTGCTCGAGGACCTGTGTCAGGACGAAGTCTGGCATGTCCGACACTCCGCACTCTTTGCGCTCCCTGCGACGTTGGCCAGACTACAACCTAATCAACGCCGAGCTGTTGCGCTCCGTGTGATCATGCCTCTTTCGAGGGACTCCTCGTCGAACGTGCGGACCGCTGTCTTGGAAGCCCTTGGAGAGGTTCTGTACGCTTTCCACGAAGATGAGGATGGCGTACCTCCAGAACTTCTTGAGCTCTTCCTCGGTCGTATGCAGGACTCTGGCTCTACAATATCTTGTTCGTCCAGCCGGAAGAGTAGCAACGAGGACTGGTCGGACCATTATCCTCCATGGGCTTTGGAATCTTCCGCGAACCCTCGAGAAGGAGACGCGAATGGTACTGATATCTGGAACGACCCGACACGTCCCTTGATCTGCGCTTTCAACTACCCCGCGTTGGCTCTCACCCTTGGCAAGGAGCGGTGGGGCGAGCTGCGTGAGTTGTATTTGGAGCTATCAACTAGTCTCGTGGTCAAGGTCAGGTGCACGTTGGCTGCATCCCTCGGGGAGCTGGCGAAAATCCTTGGAGTAGAGAACACACACAACGACCTGATGAGGGTTTTCAAATCGAGTATCACCGCGGAAGAAGGCGAGGTTAGGCTCAAGGCCATCGAGGCCCTCGAACTCTTTGTTTCTCAGCTAGGCGATGATGATAGGTGGGAGGTTGTGGAGGTTCTGCTTTCTACTTGGAACAGTGATCTGTTGCGTGGCTGGAGGGAGAGAGAGGGTGTTGTCAAGCTCCTCAGCATCTTCTCAGGCTACCAATACGACGTCCCCGACCGGAGTTACTGGAGGGGTCGCCAACTCAGAGATATCCTGCTGAAGGGTCTAGAAGACGGCGTAGCTTCGGTTCGTGATACCGCGATATCCGTCGTCCCGTCGCTATTTTTCGGATGGCGATCACGACAACAACGACTCTGGGGAGAGTTTGTGCAAGACTTGGCACGAATGGCTAGCGATAGAAAGTATTCTAGGCGGACCACATTCGTTGCCACCCAACAGGGGCTGCTCCTTCACGAACCGGGTGCGGAGTCGTTGCTGGAGGATGGAACTCTCCAGATAGCCCTAGAGAAGCTCGCCACTGATCACATCCCTGGTGTCAGGATCGGCGTTGCGAGGTTGGTTAAGCTTGTATGCGGTAAGCACCTTCGACTCTGAACCGTTGTGCATTTTCTGACAGCTCACGGTGATGTAGACAAGCACTACCCGAACGAGAAACCCCAGTGGATACTGTCCGCTATTAGCACTCTGAGCCGGGATGAATCCAAAGATGCGCGCACGTTCGTGGCCGCTATCTTTCAATCGCAATACACGACCCCCACCCTAGACAATGTACACGGTTCCAAACCCTATCTGGTGGCTACACCTGCACAACATATATTTTCCCGACCCCCACCACCCTCGGCCACCGGCTCGATTGAAGCTGAGGTCCTGCCAATAGGATCGAAGCCGACCCAAAATTGGGATGGGCGTAACCAAGCGGATGTTGTACTCTCACCGAAGTCTTCTCCGAGTACATTGAAGAACGGTTACGACCACGAAACAAGGGCGGCAACGTCCAAGACAAAGGATGGAGTTAATGGACGACCAGGACTTTCACGGACAAAGAACGGCCGAGTTTCTCGGTGAACTTCTCTTTTTTTCTATTCCCCCGTCTTTTTTTTCTTCCTTGTTTCGCATTTTTGATCTCGAGCATTCATAATATCATTCCTACCATCCCATCTTCCGTCCATCCTGCCCTCTTGTTCAACTTCCTGATGTGCACACAAAATTTACCTTTTTTTCATCTCTGATGCTTTGTATGCTTGTGTTTGCGTGCATACGCTATGTATCCAAGTAATTCCATTGTCCTGCTTTTGGGACGGGTGGCAGCTGATTGTCGGTTCCCTTCAGACTTGTTTCGGCAGGGCGCGCGGGCGGCTCGGGGTGATCATGATTGAGCGCCTATCACGGGGAATTTCTGATAAACTGCTGACGGTTGCCTGTTTTCCTCCCGTCCTCGTGCTTCGCATACAGCAGTGCTGTGTCAGTGGCCATTCCTTTCCTCTTCTTCGTCCCCGGCTGGTTCCTTTTGCTTCCTTCATCGTCGATCTTTCGCCCCGTTTCCTCAAGACGAGAGGTTCCCAACTAAGATGGCCAGCGCACTCGTCGGACTTCGTTATTTTGTCTTTGGTCAGTTTCCTCGCCTCGTTCCACGTATAGGGCAAGCACTGGGAACCGGATATCACTCAAACCTCTCTTCGCCTCCTTCCTCTAGGTTTTTTCATCATTTGTAGCACTATTCTGTGCAGCATAGGAGTTTGGAACCTGTCGCTCGTTCAAAGCAGGCCTTTCTATAATGGTTAGTGCCTTCCGCCTGCTTCGAGTCTCGCTAGTCTCTTACAATCAATCACCACGCTACCTCCATCCCACCGGCCGGACACCTAACTACACCCAATATATAGCCCAAATTTCTGCCTACATGATCTTCTTGGGGGCGTTTGGTCTTCTGTGGATCTTTCCTATGTGAGTCCTCACCAGTATACAATGATGCGCTCAATCCGGACACCTCTGACGCACTTCCTTGTTACCGACCTTTCGTAGAATCTTCCTTGATTTGATTCGGCGCAGTGCGCTCACCAGTCGCATTTGGGTCGAGTTGATCTGGGTTACGATTTTTTGGATCATGGAACTTTGTGCGTCTCCCTCCCCTTTCATAACGCGTATCCTCGAGCCTCCGAGCCTCGTGTTCATTCTGTTGACACGCTGTCTAACCACGTCCGTTTACCCTGACAGCTGGTGCTGCAGCTCTCTCGGCGATCGTCCCTAGCAACCACTGTCAACTACATCGAGGTACGTTGCGGAATCATTTGCCCTTCTATACAGAACACTCACACGTCATTTGGGCGCTCGTTACAGGTAGGATTGCAGAGAACGTATGCCTTTCAGGCCAGGTCCTCCTCGCTTTCGCGTGGGCCGTCACGTTGATATGTAAGTTGATCCGGACCACGATCGGTAATTCATACTGACATTCGTCCTAGTGCTTGCGTACATGATCATGCTCGCTGTATACACCATCTTGCACCACGCGACGGATCCAAATATCTGGAAAGAGACCGTCAGGGAGTACCCGTGGTTCTCAGCTCGCTCGACACTGTCTTCCTCTCCCCCCTCGCCGACAGTGGAGAAGGGGTTGGGGGCGCCCTCCCTCAAGCATCCACGTCCAAAGGCTGCTTTCGATCCCTCGAGACTCACGAGGGCGCTATCACCATTTGATGATACCATTCAACCTGTGTCTACCTTTGACAGGATTCCTCAACCATCCTACCAGCCGGCACAGAGGTCTTACGATGGACTTCATTTCGCTACGACGCGGGATCCCCCTCCGATCATCGACCCAGTATTTACGCGACCACGAGAGGCACCCAAACCACCAATCAATATACAATCCTTGTACCCTGAACACATGCAGACCCAGTTGTCGATAGAAGTTCGCAACAACTTATACGGACAATCGATACAATTAGAAGGCCAGGAACCGTCCCCCATCGGGGATTGGCCCAAAAATTCTCGAAACAACAATATGACCAACGGATACGGCAGACGACAGCCTCCACCGCCCTTCCCCCGGATCAACACCGAGGCCATTGCGTTGACGCAACAGCCGCTCTCTTCTATCTCCCTCGACCAGCGATCGAGATCGCTTAGAACAGTCAACGTGTCCTCGCCCGTTTTTTATAAGCTTGGATCACCCACACGAGGACCCCAGAGCGGTAGCTCCGTTCGCAAGCAGCCCCCTCCACCGCTGAACCTCGATGGTATCAGCAATACGTCTCACCACGCCTACCGTTGATCGTTTTGTCGGTTTCTACTGCCAATTTGGGATTGAGTTTGCCGAGGGAGCTCTGTCTTCTATTCTGTTTGTATCAACACGTTTTCGCTCACGCTATGCGCTTCGGACGTTTGTGCCTGCACACCACTTCGTGCTCACCGCCTTCATCCTTCTTGCTGAGACTGGCATACTCATTTATTTTTTCCGTGGTCACAACTTGATCATTTATTCTGTCGTTTGTCCCAGTTGTTCGCTTATTTAGTCAGCGAGCCTGCCATTAATTCGTCCCCTTTCTTTCCTTGCTTTCCGCTCGATGTTGTGTAAACGATGTAGATCTGGCCAATTGACCAGAAAGATCAACGAACACCGGTGTTATCTGGGTTTCCCGCGTTGGCCCTCCGCTCGTTCGCTTGTTGGCTTTCGATCTCACGGCCAGTGTTACTCTACTATCATAGTCGCGCATGTACTTGCTGCGATTAGGACGAGAACTCATTCCAGATGATCCTCTTGTTGAAACGAGATCAAGGTCGTTTCGTATCCATCCTCTATCGATTCTGGATAGAGGTGCGCCCAATTAGTTGGTGGAGTGTGTCCCTGATTGGAACGATCTCAGGATAGTAAGATGTGAGGGAAACGATCCGTGGGCATACGTGAGGTCGGTGTGATGGCGCTGAATAGGGTTCGATACTTTCTTTGTCGTCGTCGGTGCGTTCCGTGAGGTGTACCAGGTGGTATTGGCGGATGTTAAGGTATAAAGGTCATCCCGTTGTTGATACTCGTGGACGTAATCACCCTCTTCTGCCCCCTCTATGATGTTGCGTTTTAATAACCGAATGTTTTTAGGTCTTCGTTGTTGCCACTTGCATTCAACCACAGAACTGGTTCACCACGACCGATTGTCCTCCAGAGAACCCCTGATACTCGAGAGATGAGAGGCACAGGTCTGGGGTTCATTAGATCTCCAACGATTCAGGTATTTGCATCAGTCAAATAAGAACATTGCGGGTAGCCACTAACGTATTTCAAGAAGTTGTATTATTGACTGGGAGGGGGTCGTGGACTTCAATGGAGCTGGTCTCTTCGGGGCCAGCCTGGGGAACGAGGTGGGCGAGCACTGGGGTTACAGGGTAAGTTTCAACCAAATCAAGGTATTTACCGAGGCTCAACATCTCGGTCTTGTCAAGGCATCTCTTCCTAGCAGGTAACCTGAACCTCTGACTCACGAGCTCGGGGGACCGCCCTCTCGTTTCGGCGACGTTGCAGAGACGCCTCCGCCTTTCTTATGGAAGTCTCAGTCTGCCAGTCAAACGGCCTTGTATATGCAACAGCCTCGTTCTCAGCACTGGAGACGGGTTGACCACTTCCATGTCTGCTAGCCTGGTCGCAACTACGGAATCGGACGTTCGGTGAGAATATAATCTTGATCGACGCGAAAGGACCCACGTTTTCGATACATGTCTATCTTGCTGCAGACCCGGGGGTGTTGCTTCAGGACATCCTCGAGGTATAGCTCTCCACCGAAGTGTGGTCTGGTGGAGAGCTCGATATCCTGTAGCCGTAGCAAACGGTATCATGAAACGATGAATGGGACTTGCATGGTGAAAAATGCAACTCACTGCGTCGGGTAATCTATTGTTCAAGATATTGTTCGTTGTGGCGATAGGTGTCTCGAGTTTATACCCTCTGGAGGGTCGTGCCTTGCGCAGGCGTTCCTTGAAGGTACCGATCTGTCCCGGTGATAAGTGAATGTTGCATTTTTCGGTCCGCTGGGGACCGGAACTGGATAGGATGGGGGGTAGGATAGGAAATACAAGTACGTTTTTACCCTTCAACATCGTTGCGTCAGAACTCGTCGATGATCGCAATCGTTCGTAGGGAAGAAACGTACTGTTGTAGGTGTTGTTCTGAACAACACCTGCGAGATTGATCCAGTCTCTGGACTGGTATGACCGGTGGTATGACTTCTCTGTGGAGTCATAGCCATGGTCAAAGTTTTCGGGGGTGGGATTGAATGCAATTGGAATGGGGAGCATCTCGAAATGTAGAAGGCGGAACGAGGTTGCGAGATAATATTGGAGCTGTGGACATGGTAAAATGTTCACGTTCTTTCGTAATGATTTATGTATGCATGCGCTGACCGCCACGTTTCAGAAAGCCTCTCCTTGAATTGAGCCGTTGATGCCTGCAGACACCCCCCTCGTTTTCAGGGCGTCTACTGATCATCTTTATTTCTACTAGATCGACTCGACATGCTGCCTTTCATCAATCATATCGCGTTCTTTGTCGTTCTTAACTATCGACACGGTTAACCATACGGGGATACTTATCCAAACTTACGTATCTCCATCCTATTCATAATGTCCTCATGAGACAATGGAATACTAGGGTCCAATATGATGGCTTTCTTAGGACGACGGTATGAGGCGCCCGAGGATGGTACGGGCCCTTTTTGCTCCGCATGAGGCTTTTGGTGAGATACAGTCTTTCACAATTTCACAGGTTTGGCATCTGCGGAGTTAGCTGGATGGAGATCTTCTGGTCGAAAAATTATTGAGGGTACATTGACCCACCCGTCTCCAAACGAACGGACTCACCGTATCCCCCTCTTAGCGCATCACGGTTGTTATCCCTGCCGCAGTCTCGAAACCGACGTGGTGTGGAAGAGCTTGCTGGGATTTTCGACGGATGTCCTTGGCGACGCAGGCACTGAGCCAGTTGGTTCATGATTCTTGATGCTTTCGATCCCGCAGGAGACAGGAATCCCCCCCATCCCACCCGGACGCTATGCTGGAGATTGGTGGCAGACACCCGGCCCTATCCAAAGAACGTTTCATTTCGAGTACTCGATTGGACTGCTATCCTTACCCCACCCCCCTTCTCACCTTGACTTCTACCTTAATCCGCAAGAACCCCCTCGGTCCATACGGACTCTGTCGCCCTGATCAAATCGTAGATCGCTCTTTGTCTGGCACTCGGGGGCATGGTACAATTGGCGCATCCTCGGTTTCTCCTCTGTCGACCTCGTGAACGTTGGAGGCCGGCCTCCGTCTGTCGGACTGTCGGTTGTCGCAAGCTCAGATGACAGTTTGTGTGCTTTAGATCCGTGGCGGGTTTACCTTCACCCAGGGAGGAACGCCAAACGGGCTGTGTATCCGGTCGACAAAGCAACAACCGGGCTCAACACTCTTGACATCCGCTCGCGCATAAGGATGCGAGGTAGTGGGTCCAGACCCTGGGTACGGATAGAACCGTCAGGGATTATATTCCCGAAGTAGGATGCCGGTTTCATAAAACCTTTTACACGGCCAGAGGATCATGTTGTTTGCTCCTGCGATCCACACGGACGATCTTGGGAGGTGGAGGATGCTTGTGGAACGTGGTGTAACCCGAGATTGGTTTGTTTGCTTGACACACCCATTCAATCATACTTGGTCGATCAAGTGGATTCTTATTCGGGTTGCGTGCAGATATACGTATACACGAGGACCCACTGTATGCCTGCACGGATGGAGCAGGGATAGTTAACCGTATGCGACGACCCTTCCCGAGTTCAGTTGTAGGTGTGGATCCTCCCGTCTCCGTCTCCGGGTTGACCGACCCACACTTGTTGTGAGTAGGTCGGGTTCAACCACCATGACCAGCCGTCGTGATTTGACCGACACCTCTACTGACAGGCTTGTTTCTTCTGCGAACTGGCAATCGTGAGTCCTGGAGTCGGGAACCGGTCCTCTCGTTCTCGCGAACTTCGTGTTGCCCCAGATCAATCAAATGCCTTTTGTCCCGGTCTTCGGGTGCCCGCATTCCCGAGAGGTGGTCAAGCGATCCAATGCCATCACCCGATGAAATAGAATTGGGGATCGTACAAGGACACTTACAGCCTTTGCGGTAGGATGATTACTTGATACTTCGAGGAACTTTTGCACTCGTCATGACCATCAGGGAGGAGGGGGCGAGCGTAGGTGACTAGGTGGGAGCGTCACTTATCTTGGGTCACACGCCTATCGCACGGTCAGCAATAAGTAGCCAAGGTAAAACGCGCTGGAGGGAAGAATATGAAGCCGAAAAAGTAATGAGCGATTATCGGACCAACGTCTCAGTCACCTGAGATGAATGTGCTAAAGATAGGCAGGAACTCCTGCTCGTAAAGATCTGTTTTAGTTGTACGCGATGGAGCTAAGATTACGAAAATCTCGTGAATAGTAACAAAGATTCCGTACCGAATCACGAATTGCGTCCGACGGACGGAGGCAGCTGATAACGGCCACACACAGCAAGCCGTCATTCAAAACGGGCGAGGCGCAACGAGCGTGTGAATGAGAGAAAGGCGCCAGCACAGCCACTGATGCACAGTCAGTCGCCGTATGGGAGAAGCTTCGGTGCGACAGTCCGAAAAACTTTGGGGTTAGAGGGATGGGGGATGGGGTATGGAATACCCATGTATGAATGAGTCAAGCAACCCTGAAATATTGGGAGACTACAATCTGATTGCTGGGCAGATAGGATATGAGACAAGAGGATGGGAGCTGCGTAGGCAACTGGGGGGGAGGAAGGGAGAGTGTGGATACAGAGTATTAAGGGGAGGATCTACTTGTCCTTGAGGGTAAAAGGGAGGATGACAGTAGCGTGTAAATAATCATTAAACGGGAGGTGCAAAGGATAACGAGGGGTTCTTGGGGGAGAGGGAATGGTAGAGAGAGCAAGGAAGGTGGGGGGAGGGATCCGTTATGTCATGGCCATCTTGGAAGCAACGGTCCGCTCGCTCTCCAGCTTTGCCTTGTTCTTGTTGAAGGCTTGCTGTCGGCAAATTTCCATGTTTGTGCATGAGTGATGTTCAGGAAGACGATGCTAGAGAGGAGAGGAGGGGTAAGAGGTGCTGAAGGAGCGGTAGGCAGGTGATTATGCTTATGCTTACGTTTCCACAGAAGTCAGAGGAGCAGTGGGGGCAATGGCCGACAATCCTGAGGACTGCGGAGGTGCATGGTTGAGCACCTTGTAATTGGCAACGTTTCTTGGCTGGCATAGCTGGAGAGACGAGGGATGGGGACAGGGAGGTTGGACGTGGGGTGGTAGTGGGCTGGTTGGTGGGGGGACGATATGTGGAAGGGAGGGGAACGGACATCACTTTTTATATTTATTCTGAAACCAAGGCTTACGCGTCCCCAGTTGCAACCAGCAGCAACATCGCCCTTTCATGTCACACGTAACGCGTTCCGTCCCCTATCCATTTCGTTATTCCGCGCATCGTCAAATCCCTCGTCCCATCCGTGCGTCGTGACCCACCCAACTTCTTACCCCTCCTGTGTGCAATCACCCCTCTCTGAAGGTGTCGGCCTCACCAAATCCTCGCCGAACGTGCATGGGGGTGGGTTTGATCGTCGGTTGTGACCTCTTAAGATTATCTTTGGCGTGGAGACGCGAGAAATGCAGCGTACTTATTGAATCCGGGCTGCCAGGTCGCCGTTAGGGAGGAAGGGGACCCTGGCCAATCCCACGCCGTGACTCGCAAAGGGTCTGAATAGTAGGCGGAAGAAATCTTCTTGTCGTTGTGCAATCACAAGCAGATTGCCGCACGCAATTGGGATGTTTTTCTCCAGCGCCTGGTCCGGTTCCAGATGGTGCCTCGTCAAAGTTGAGCCATCTTGACGTGGATATGGATTGGTACGCAAGGGGTTGGTTGGACTGAGATCTTCGATGATAGACGCCAGATTTTGTTCTTTTCTTTTCAAAGATTTTGCGTTGTCGTCGGTCAGCCATCTATCCCGCGGCTACGGGGGCGGAGCGGGAAACGCAAGTTATCCCGGATCCGGTCGGTCTCTTTATGCGCGGATCAGGTCTCACGTGACACGGTGGCCAAGGTGAATCGGCTATGGACAATGGCGGCAATGGCGTCGTCTAATCCCTCATTGTCAGCCATGTTGGGCCAGCCATTACTCTTCGCGAATAAAACCACAGTGATCCATGCTTATCCCTATTTCCTTCTCTCTTTCTCCTCTGCTCTCGCTGCTGCCGGTACACATACGCATACGACCTGTCTATGACCGCTTGCTGACGATAACCTACGGATTTTGCATCTATTGTTCATTTCTTGACGCCCTGCCGTTGATTTCTCCGCCCTCGCCCGAACTTGTCAGCTCTCCATTAGAGCTTGCCGCCCACGATCGAACTAGAAAAAGGCGACCGTTCGACGCTTTCCCCTTTTTTCTCTGGTGCTCGCTCGCTGTTCACGTTCAGCCAACGACTCATTCCTCTCCCTCGAGTCCGTCTCCTTCCTCCCACCTTAATCCTCGTTCGTTTGCATACCTGTAACGCGTCCAACCATGAACACGAATATCAAGATTCCGAAGTTGATCACACGTCCCTTCCTGTTGCTGAGACTTGTCGCATTCAGCAAGTCATCTCTCTCTCTCTCTCTCACTGCTACAATCGTCCTTCTGACCACAAATTATTAGTTGTCCTGCTTCTGCTCAATATCTTGATTATCTCCTTCGCTGCCTTCAACATCACCGCTTCCAGAACACGAGGAAAGTTCGTCAGCACCGGTCCATCCCTCGCCGTCTTTAATTCCAGTGTATTTTTGTTCCTCTCAATGCTGTAGGTCTCCTTCAGTTCATCGGCCACTTCCCCGCCTTGATCATCTCCTGCAGCCTGCTTGGGGAACGCAAGTACTCGCATGCGATCCCACCGGTGTCTATGGTGTTGGCTGAAGTCTGTTGGATGAGCGTCATGACCGTATTGACGTTTGTTTCGAGTGTCTTGTCTACTCGATATGGCCCTGCCAAGATGTGTTCATCATCCCCAAGTAAGCGAACCGTTGCAATGCCGTTAGACCCTTTGCTGATTTGGAAATCCTCAGTTAATTTGACCATGTGCTCTTCTTCCATCTTGGTTCTCCCAGTTTCATGGATGAATTTCTTCATTTGTACGCCTTTACTCCGAATTCTCCCGATCGCGTTCTTATTTTTTCTCCGCAGTCTTTGCTTACTTGGTCACGCTCCTGGTTGTCACCATCCTCCACGCACCGTTGGTTCCCAGTATTTGGTATTCAAATATCTCCGAAATCCCTTGGTTCGATTTCTCTGCTCCCCCCGCTCCCCGGATCACTCCTGGTTCATTCCCCTCGGACAAATCCGATCCCGAAGGTCAGGCCATCTATGGCGACGCCTCCCGATCCGTCCGCTCTGTTCCGGAGATCGAGTGCAATGGAGACGATCAACAACAGACCCTCAAAGCACCCCCTAGGCCCCCTTGGTTCACTCTCCCCCGTGGCTCGCTTACTGTCAGTGTAGCCAGCTTCACCCCCGCCTGGGCCAAGCAATACAACCTCGGTTTAACCCGTGGTCTCCATAATCCATTCAACAGATCACTCGATAAAGGCTCTGTGGATCACCACATCCTCGATGTCCCCTCTGATCCCGTCCAACCCCCCTCCCGCGTGATCACAAAACCCGCGTTCGAGGACAGGCCCCACGAGAGGGATGACGACCTCTTTGCTGCTCCCAGCAGGCACGGCACCGTTGTCACCAAGGTTTCTAACGACTACAATGACAAGAAACGGTCCCTTCAAGCCCTCTCTGGGTTTAGCAACCTCCCTCGGTGGTCCACTGCGACAACTCCCAGCGAAATCGACAGCCAAAGTCAAGGTACAGGCAAACGCGGCATTGGCATGTTGATGCTCCAGAACCCCTCAGATCGCGCCTCCAATACCACGGCCACCACCACTACGGCAGTTCCTCTCTCGCCACCCGGTAGGAAGAGCGTGAGCAGTTTGTTCCCTCACGATGTGCGTGAGGAAGACTGGAACTTCCCTTTGACAAAGCCCCCGTTCAGGAACGGTCGAGGCGAAGGGTGGACAACTGCTGACGCCACGCAGGATACTGTCCCTGCTGGAAGGGGTCGAGGAAGGCGGTGATCGTTATCAATGCTCCAACCTCCCCCCTGCCTTATCAGTCGTGATGTTCTCGTCTTGTTGTCGTATGTTCCTTTCGTTCTTGCTCCCCCCCCATCCCCCTTTATCCCCTACCTAACCCGAGGACCTTGAGGGTCCTTTCACTCTCCCCCACGTTCGCTGGACTACTCATGACCTCCGATTTACCACTGTTCTGTCATTCACGCACTCACTCACACGACGTCCTCTTTTGCTGGTCGATTTTGGACCCCCCCTCTGCTCTTAGTACGTTGGATATGTCGAAGTCGAACATGTTTTGGCTCTGTGTGTCCCCCTACACGCATCACCCCTTTCATATCCGCTCTCATTTCTGTAATTTGTATCAAATACACATTCGTCGTATCATGTATATTATGGTTTGAGCGTCCCCCGTTGAATCTGGGCGTCTAACATAAGCACACTTGTTCCCGAACCACACCCTTGTTTGTCTAGTCTCAACGGCGACATCACCTTGATAATCCTGGGTCGAATTAACCCTGATATTCTTTCTGGTGAACGGACACCGCTAGAATTTTACGAAAGGGTGCTCCGCTCAGGTTCTGTCACTTTTACATATCCTTGCGGCTCCTATGGCTACTTTTGTCTCCACCCTGATTGCGTTTGCGTCGATTGCTTGAGCTTACTTTAAGCTTATGACGAACCCATGTCGTCAGGTGATTCCGTCACTGAGATCCTTCAGTGGGGTTCTTCACCGTGACTGAACAGTATAAATACCTTGGAGGTCCGTCTAGGGATTCCTTCACCAAACCACCACACATAGACACACTTCACTCTCTCGTCTACGCACCCCTAGTCTCAGCATGTCTACCGGAAACGTTATTGGGGGTCACAATGTTTTCCCCTGACGTCTCCCCGTGCTGTTCTTGGAATGTCTGACCGGTCTCTTGGAACAGGCTACCATCTCCAACCCGAAAACCTCACAAGCAGCCAAGGAACATTCTCGTCGGGTCATTCAGGAGTTGGAAGGCCAAAGCGCAGACGATGATTACCCCTCTGGTCAATCTCGCGTAGACGTCGACGTCGACGATGACGATGACGAGGCGATCATCGAAACCAATCCCTCGAATGTGCACGGTGATAGCGCCTACCATGAAAGTGTCCTCGGTGATACCGGCCCTGCCGTTGACGACGACCCCTTTGCGGGTAAAGAACCCAACCGAGTCTTTGGCGGTTACAAAGCGACCTTGCACAGTGGGTGACTTTTTCTCTCGATGTGTACCGTTGGCGGCTTTAGAACGAACGATACTGATGCCTCGTTCTCGTCTGACAGACCCCAACACCAGCGAAGAAGCGAAGGCTCGCGCTAAGGCTGAGCTCGAGCAGCATGGTGTCGCCATCGAGTAGAGGATATCTCTCAGAGTATAGTAGCCATGCCCGATTCCGTCAGCGTAGCCTGTAAGAATATACGATAGGGAGTTTTGTTTGTTGTTTGTTCGAGTTCTTTGCCTATATTTATAGCATGATTGTCACGCCTCCTCCGTTCGCTCTTTGTTCTGGACGCTAGTGGATCAAGAGGACCTGGTTGACAGTCGGCTAGATCACATCGGACCAGTTACCCTCACGAGCTCACGAGCATCTGTATGTTCCAGCAACGTCCGGTGACCAACTCAGGCCCCGGGCCGACGCTGCGACTTGAGTAAATCGAGGTAGTCACTCAGGTAGTCTGCCGACGTACATGATACTCCCAGTAATTGCCATTAGATAAACTTCGATACAAATACACTTTGGGCCTTCACAGATACATGCAACGGAAGAATAAACCTTAGAACTCCTCACCATGCTCCCTCAACATTTCCTTGGCCCGCTCTTTGGCCTCCTGAGACACATGAGGATCTATCACCGAGAGGTCAGGTATGCGGTGACTAGGTAGTGAGGGGAGGGGGGAAGCCAACGACTTACTGTGTAAAGCAGCTTTGTAGCCGGCGAGGACACGTTTGGTATGTTGGTCGTGAGCGGAGGCAGGATGAGAGCCCTCAGGGTGTGTTTCCTCCACTTGTTCACCCTCTGCCTCGAGAACTTCACGAGCGTGTTGCTTTGCCTTCTCCGAAGTATTAGGGTCTGCAAACGAATCATCAACCTTGGGATACTAAGCAAAGAGATCTAGAAGAGTTTGCACGGACTGGAGATGGTCGCTTTGTAACCGGCGATTTGATGGCTTCCCAACTCT
This sequence comes from Thelephora ganbajun, assembly GCA_014904855.1. Lineage (NCBI taxonomy): Eukaryota > Fungi > Basidiomycota > Agaricomycetes > Thelephorales > Thelephoraceae > Thelephora > Thelephora ganbajun. The sequence goes on along the minus strand of MU117966.1, from coordinate 45,147 downwards.
TCATGAGGGGGTTCATGAGGGGGCGTGGAGTACCCAGGATCACCCAACTCCTTGAGACGTTCAGCCGCGTGCTCTTTAGCTTCGGTGGACGTGTTGGGGTTGGATATGGCGGCTTTCAATCCGCCAATCACGTGGCCTGGATCTTTATCTGCAGAAACGCGCGATTAGACACACGAGTTAGCTCCTCACCCAACGTTCGACGTTCACTTCATTTCAAGGGGGGGGGACGTACCGGTGTGAGACATTGTTTTTTGGGCGAACTAGGCGTAGGTGAGGTAAGTGAGAGTAAGGGAAAAGAGTGAGTATGCAGGGAAGGGGTTAGGAGAGGTTTATGATCCCCACTTTTATACCTTCAGGACTCGAGTGGAAACCGCCCCACCCAAGGCCTGAGGAGAGGGGGCTTACCGCTTTAAGTACATGTCGGAGTCGTGGACAGCATCCCGATCTCCGAACGGCAGTGTGCTTGGCCAATCGTAGAAATACGAGGCGATTTATGAACGTCCCTTGAGCGAGATGTAATGCGTGGAGGTGTAGGAGCGAGCAGACGGCCTTGAACCGAGCCCACGAGTTCCTGGAGGAATGAGAGATTGGAGGGAGGAGACTGGCGAAATTGTGAAGTCATCTATGACGTGCGACGGGGCAATCGAAGCATTGAACAAGGTTCGTTCCCCTATGCCCATCAAAATTCAACCCGACTTCCTCTTTAGGTCCCGCCCCTAAGGCTTCGATCTTACCCATGTACGGTACTCCACGACGTGAGGACCTCGACCCTCCAATCCGTGGATGGCTTTTCTGGTTCGCGGCAAGTCGAGAACCTTCGTCTGGGCTACGGTTTATTTGCATACACCTATAAATACCGGCCTTCCAGCTCTCTGTGTTCTTTGAACTCCTCAGTTCCCAGACCTTACATCCCTCGACTCGCCCCGGGCCCCACCCTGCGCCAAACTCCCGTGGCCACCGCATTAAACGAAAAACGCTAAAAAGAAATCGCACATTCACCTCCGCCTGCCGCGACGACATGTTCAAACGCAAAGTAAAAGCGAAAGTCAAAGTGGAGCCCTTCGACGATGCGGGCGAGATACAGATCGTGCCTATCGATACCGTCGTCGGTGATGGAATGCACGACCTAGAAGCAAACGACCCGCCCAGGATTCAAGCGCAGGGCTTCGCTGCTCGTAGTAAGTTCAGCCGGTGCTCGGGTTGTGTATGGGGTTCTGTGTTCGTTCTGTGTGCTGACTCGGCCCCTACCGATGTAAAGGTCCCCAGAGCAAAGACGCCAGTCAAAGCAACAGACAACGGTGGAGAGAACCAGACATCATAGCTTAACGTTAACCCCGACTGCATCGGTAAACGCTACGTACCATATAGTAGGTAACCACAGAGTCTAGAACTCGCTTTTACTTCGGAAACCAACGGCATACTTTCTCTCCACTCCCCGATGAACTCTGTCTTGGGCAAACCAGATTGTCTTGGAGCTTTACGCCGACATGCCGTATGGAACTCGCGAAAAGGTGCATATAAGACAAACAAACTCTGGATCCACAACTGCAAAAGAACACGAGGAGGCTAGGTGAGAGATATCTGGAAAGAGAAGCGCTCGTGAATCCCCGAGACTTGTCCGTAACTGTGGCAGAAAAGATGGATACTACATAACTTGGAACGGCGTGTGGGTGAGTAGGTATGTATATGTAAGTGTGACCGTGGTACCGACTTGACCCCAGGGCGTTTATTCTGCAGAAATGTGTGAGCATGTAACGCTCGACGTGATGGAGTATCACTCACTCTTCTTGTTGTTAAGGACGACGACAGTGACAACGATGGCGATAACGGCCAGGAGGACGATGAGGAGGGCAAAACATATCCACCTCTTCTTGCGAGCTGCGCGAGCGGAATCAACCGCCTGCACGGTGTGACCCAAGCCCGCTTCCGTATCTTTTTCGACATGGGCGGCGGCGTCCTCGATGACATCGATCGTTTCGTCTTGTTGTTCGACCAATATACTCATCTACGCATGGACGTGAGAAGGATCACGATCATACGAAAGACCATCGACGTACATCGTTGAACAGTTGTGCCAGTTCAGTGAGGGTGCGTTCGATCTTTTGAATGTCTTTGTGCCTCTCTTGGACCTCCCGATAGGCAGCTTTGGACTCGCCGTATCGATTGGAGCTCATCAGCTGCAAAAGCAGTTTCAGCACAACCATAATCGATCCCCGCGTACACAGGGATGAGAACAAAGATATATGCGCACGGCCTGACTGAAAACCTGCCCGCCGTTATCGTCCTCCACCGCAGCACGAATCTCTTCGGGTGTAGCATCCGGTTTGACGATCTTATACTGACGTTCCAGCCTTTGCTTGTACTTCTGCCTATATTGTTGTTCTACTGTCTGATAGTTCTGAATCGCCTCCACGAATTTGGACTTGACCAGTCCTGTCTATAGAAAGGAAAGGAAAGCAACGGCAAGGCCAAGTGATGGATGAATCAACCTCCTCGAACCGCAAACCATAACCGACAAATCCGCGCACCTGTTGCTTTTTGACCTGCCCATCACGGCCAGAGCCTCCTTGCCTTTCCAAAGCCTTGATCCTCCGCTTGAGCGTGTTACTGAGCGCGCTAGTATCAGCGACGAGGTCTTCCAATTCTGCCGCGTTTCGTTGACTGGCGGCTTCATCGGTGGTATTGATGGATCGTGATTGAAGTTCGGAAATACGAGAGACGTTTTCGCTGAATTGCTTCAAGCTGTCTTGGATGGAGGAGATCTAGAATGTGTGAGGAAACCGAAAATCGGTGTGAAAGGATTGTTCAATCGGGTTGAGACAGATTAGGGAATGATACGGGTCGACCAGTGTTGGTGGCCCATGCAGCGAGCGGAGGACACGGAGAGGGGGAAACGACTGATTACCTCATCGTAGAAGTCGGACATCGGCTCCTGAGCACCACCCGACAATCCAGCTGTAAGGTTTGTGGTGCTCCTGACGTCGCCCATCTCGTAGTTCTTATCATCGAACTGGGCATACGGATTGTTCGTCCTCTGGGAGGAGCTGGTATCGTCGTACGCAAAACGGCGATTGTCAATTCTTGCTTCTCTTTCGCGTCAGGTTCGTAGAAATCGTACCCATTTCCCCCCTGCTGCTGAGCCTGATAACGAGATTAAAAAAATAGCCGTTAGACAAATGACATGCGGGGTCGTTTGGGCGGCAGTGTGGGCGGTAGGGCGAGGTCTCGGTTTACTCACCCTGAGCGCGGCTAGTCTGTCCCCCATGGTCGGAGATTAGACGTAAAAAAGGTAGATGGGGGTGAGGGAGATATAGGGAGGGAGGAAAGGATATAGGGACGCCTAACCGACACAGCAGTCGATGCTGAGCGCTGAGCGTTTTTTGATGGGCTAAGAAACCAGACAAACTCCGAGCTACCCGAGGTGAAGACAAGCTAGCGTGAGACCGAAATCACTCCCCCACCCAATGGACGGAAACGGTCCACAATCGTACATATTTATACTCTCTTACATTCGTTTCACCTGTTCAGGATCGCCTGCAGGGTTTCAACCTGACGGTCGATCATCTGCAGCGCTGGGCCACCAATCGCCCGCCTCTTTTCCACGCTCGCCTCAAAGTCAAACACACCATGGACGTCCTCAGTGAACTTGTCGCTCAATCCCTTGTAATCCTCCAGGCTCAGTTCGTGTAGCTGACATTTCCTCGACTCCGCGAGTGCGACCGCCCTCCCCGAAATGTGATGCGTTTCGCGGAACGGGATCTGGAATTGTTGATGATGAACTCAGATGCTCCAGGGACCAACAGTGACGGAACTCACCCCTTTGCGAACTAGATAGTCGGCAAGGTCGGTGGCAAGCATGTCCATTGTTAAGGCTTTTCGCATTTTATCCGCATGAACCTGATAATGTATGTGAGATACTGACCCGCATGGAATAGGCTCGGCCGAAATATGTGATTACCTCCAAAGTGGCGATGACGCCTTCTGCGATACGGAGAGATGCCCACACGTTGTCTACCGTATCAAACAAAGGTTCCTTATCTTCCTGGAGATCCTTATTGTACGTCGAAGGAATGCCCTTGTAAGTCATCATAAACCCTGACATCTGTATGACTCGGTAAGTCTCGGCACCTCGGGACAGTGGGGAAGACATACATTACCGAACACACGACCAGATTTTCCTCGCAAAAGTTCTAACGAGTCTGGATTCTTCTTCTGAGGCATCATGCTTGATCCCGTGCTGATCCCGTCTCGGTTGTTGAGGACTAGCGCAACTGGACATGAAGAGACTCACCTATAAGCATCACTGAGCGTGACGAACCCAAACTCAGCCGTGGAGTATATAATCAAATCCTCAGATATACGACTCAAGTGTCCCATCGTCAGACTCGCCCACATCATGAACTCGACAATAAAGTCTCTATCGCCTATGCCATGGAAGCTGTTCTCGGAGATGGAATCGAATCCGAGCTCCTTTGCGAGGAATTCTCGGTCCACAACAAAGGCGTTTCCAGCGAGCGCCCCTGATCCCAGTGGGAGGACAGAAATACGAGGGATCAGCTCTCGCAAGCGCTGAAGATCAGCGGCGAAGTAGAAAGCGTGGGAGAGGATAAGGTGTGACCACCGCACTGGCTGGCCGCGCTGAACAATAAGGTTAGTCCCTTTGACCACCGAAAATTGCGGAGGTATACCTGGAGGTGTGTATACCCAGGCATCAAGATGTCCCTTTCTTTATCTGCCCTGTTCACTATCACCTGGATCAAGGCTTCCAACGCGATTTCGACTTCGCGTGCTTCTTTCATGAGCCAGAGCCGCATGTCTGTCGCGACCTGGTCGTTTCGTGACCTCCCTGTGTGGAGCTTTCCACCAAGCGGTCCGATGAGTTCGGTCAATCGCCTCTCATTTGCGGTGTGGATGTCCTCGTCATCGGGTTGAACTTGGAACTGTTTGACTTCATGAGTTTCACTAATACTCAAGGTGAGCTCCTCCGGACCTACCACACCATCGTCCCACTCTTTCTTGACGGCCTCAAGACCGTTCACGATCTTGATTTCTTCGTCTTCGGTCAAGATCCCAACAAGAGTGAGGGCTTTTGAATATGCTATCGACCCGCGGATATCAGCATCATACATCCGCTTGTCGTATTTCAACGATTGATTGAACTCGTGCATGCTACATTCTCATTAGCAGGAGTACTTTGCACTTCGTCGGACTTTCGTACTTACAGTGGATCGGTTTTTCCCGTAAACCTACCACCCCACAGCTTTTGTTTAGTTGGTGCGTCTGTCATCGGGGTGAAAGTCGCAAGTGGATCTCCCATGACTGACTCGAGTCGATCACTCGTCAATCGATCACCTCGACTATGGGTGGGTTCGGGTGGGAAGACGGACCGATGGTTTCTTCCCGCTGAAGAGATGGAGGTTATGATGAATATTATATTCTACAAAAAAGTTGCGTAAATTCTATTCGAAGCAAAGGGTAGCTAACAATCCACAAACACATGTACACTGCAACATCAGGCAGGAAAACCGTATCCAAGAGGAATTATTTCTAATCACCAAAAGGGAACAAAAAAAGAGACCAAGAAAAGAGCGGAATTACACTCTGTCCTTCCACCTGCTCCACAAGAGTAACGACAGGGCAAGGGCGATGATCGCGCATCCAGCGTTGACCCAGAAGGTCAACCGCCAACAATGAACCCCTTCGCAGATCCCACTGTCTGTGTGACTCGCGGCGACATACGAGTACAATAACGAGAATAGTGGCGTACCAAGAAGTGGGGAGAGCACGAGCACGCCAAAATTTCGGCCAAGGTTTTGGATTCCCCAGATGGACGACAAGATTCCAGGACTAGAAAAGTCGTTGAGCGCAGGGAAACTTTTGTGCGAAGGTCACGTACACGATGTTGAAGACACTACCGTTAACTAACCCTGCACCAATACTAAAGGAAAATTAACGACCAATCATACGCGAGAACATGACACTCTTACCTCAGGACCCAGATCGCCCGCTGAGTCCTCACAGCAACCTCGGTCCAAGCGAAGGAGAAAGTGAGGACGACCGCACTAAAGCTCAAAAACAGCACTCTACTAAGTCGCTGTTTCTTGGTGAAGCAATACATTCCACTGGGAAGATAGCGAGCGACGGGGGATAGGATATCCGCAAATGTTCCAGAGAGGAGTCGAGAGACTGTGTTCGCGATTGCGAATAGGCGCACTTGCGTAGCGATGGTAACTTCAGGTAGGACTTCTGAAACCGCAGAGGAGACAGGGGGTAAGGAAAGTGTTATCGTCCCGATGTTCGATTGCACCATCTCGGTCTACGTGAGATCGATCAGCGCGGTTTTCTCGGCAACACCAACACACTCACACAGCCAACCGTGAGAGACATAAACACGAAAAGAATCCAGAAGTATGGATCCTTTATGAGGTCTGCCAGGGATACTTCATCGGGTTCTCGAACAGCGATCACGTGAACTTCCCCATCGCACTTCCTCGGACCAGATAGGAGGCTGGTAGTCTCATCGATGCTTGCTTGGGATGCCTCATCTATTGTCTCTAGCACCACATGACTGTCGGGAACGGTAAGTACACATGCACCGAACAGGTTCACGGTACCTCCGACGAGCGCAAGGAAGGTGAGATAATGCGCGAGGTCGAGACCAGACTGCGAATCGGTGAAGATGTTGGTGGCGAAGAAGGAAAGGAACAAGGGTGACAGCCCAAACATGACCATGGATGTACCCGATGCGATACCGATAAGACTAGGGAAGTTCTTTGTGGCGGCAAACAGCAACGAGAAAAAGCTGAGAGCGGCATGAGAAACATCGAGCATCGGGGTAAACGCGTACACTTACGAGCAAGCTTGTGCCAGACCGGCAAGGCAGAAGCATGTGACAAGAATGCCGAAGGAGAGAGAAGATGGGTGATCGAGGCCTTGTGGGGTTAAAGCATATGTCCAAGCCGATAAACTGAAGGTCGAAGTGAACAAGACCGATGCGATTAACGAGCACAGCCAGGGCCCATAATAGTCAACCAGCTTTCCGATAAGCGGAGCAGCCGGGTACTGTCCAACTATACCACTAGAATGGGTTTAGAATATCGTGAGGATGGTATGATTTTGGATGGAAACGCACGCGAGCACGATGGACGTCAGCTGGGGTTGAGTGAACTTCATACGTGTTGCCAACGCAGGGGACATCAGAGGGAAAGTGAGCACGCCACCGGCGCATAACCTGAAAGGACAATCGTAGGTATATGGTCCGAGAGCGGCGAAGAAGGGACTGACGCATTCAGTACGATACTGAGACATGTGAACCCTAGGCGGAGCTTGCGCAAAGAAGGGGGCATAGCGTCGATCATTCCTCGAGGAGAGTCTATGGTCGCGGAATCTAGGTGGAATGTGTGGTCTGCAAGTTATTCATGCAGGCCAGATGCAGCGCGGGTGTTCTAAGGAGCGCTGATGAGGAAGTGAGTTTTGCGAACCAGATTTAGAACACTGAGCGGGGGAGCGCCTCTGACAAGATTCCCACGACTGCTACATCATGTCATGGTACATGGCGCCCTCGCTAAGGAGACCATATGATTTGAAATACGACACTGAATAGAGCTACATACAAGTCGTGACTTTATGAAATACAATTGTTAATATGCGAAAGCCCAGTTCGGCACTGGCTTGGAAAGGCGTGAGCTACAGGCTTTCTCAGACCTTGTGGATTTGGGTGTCTCGGCAACCCCACCATAGACAGATGCTTGAGTGGAATAAACCGATGGCGTAGAAGGAGCGAGTGAAGGGGAGATGTGGGAGAGATGTGATCGTGACGGGACGGCGATGGAGAGGTTAGGCTTTTGCGGCATATTACTTTCCGCAGTGGCGGTCAAAGTTTGGGAATCAGGGACGAGGCTAGGGCTACCGGTCGTCTGTTTTGGCTCCAGAGCTTCTGCCGCAAGACGCCTCCTTCGACGATAAACCATGAGGGCAAGGCAGCAGCAATATACTATGACTGCAATGATTCATGTTTGACGAAGCCGTGCGCGGGAAACTGATGTTACTCACGGAGTGCAGGGATAAACCACGCTCCAATCAGCATGTATGCATTTACAAGCTCGCAAATACCCTTTTCGTCCACGTTCGACGAAGAACACTGCATGTTCGGAACCCAGACAACATACGTAGCGGCGACACCTGTGATATGAAATGTCAACACCGGTGGGAAAATGTACCTCGTGAGTGTGGCCGTACCGATATGGCAAGTTAGTAAGGTCAACATCCTCGCAACATCCAGCCATGGTCTAAATCGTAGTAATAACCTGTGATGGTGGTCAGTTTGATTGGTTGGTGCGTAGAATAGGAAACACAAACATAACAGGAAGCAATATAACGGTTACTAAGTTAATCAAGAGCAAGACAACAATGAACGTCTCTGGAGGTGAGTTGTAAGACGCGTTTGCAGCAGTGGGTGAAGGTCTACGAACTTTCGGGGCGAGAAGAGAGAGTGAAACGCGTGTATGCGAGTACGCAGAGGAGGGTGATCCATGTAAAGCTGAGTAACGAAATGATTCCTGCGGAAGGACATAAGGGTTTTGACGTCGGTAAACACGCGACGATGTACGGACCGAATGCCCATGCCCTCAGCCTCAGGAATAGCGGTGATATTGGTGGTGTTCGTTCCATATTTGAGCAAAGAGAGTGGGCTCAACCCAGAGAGAAAGCTCCTGCCAGGGGGTACAATGGTGGTGAAAGTTTAAGCGACAGGCCGCCGCTTATCAAAGGCGAGGAGCGGGGTCCATGCGAGATGAGCATTGTGCGTTAATTTCCGCCGGGGGGAACAAAAGCAATTCGTCGATTGTGCTCCGGAAAGGGAGCGGGAGCGCACGTGATTCTGCATTACTCTCGCTTTCGCACAGACAGCAGAGATTCATTCCCCCACGGTCATCTCGGCAGTTGGCCATATGTCCAGCACATCTCTCTTGCTGCGCTGATTTACAAAGCTCAAGACATCGGGGGAAACGATGTCCTGGGACTCAGCCAAAGCGAGGGTACGTGTCAGTCATCGAGTACAGTCTTCCAAAATTCATCTCTCTCCGTCGCGCTATCCCTTTTCAGGCCCAGTTCCGTTTAGCTGCCCAAAAACTGGGCCAACTTCAAGACAAATTTGAGTCCCAGGCTCAGATAACCAAGGGGGACATCTCCACCTTGTTACGCCAGGGAAACATTGGATTGGCTCGTGCAAAGGCCGAAAGTGTGATCAAGGATGAAATTCATACAGACCTCCTTCAAGTACTGGAGATGTACCTCGGAGTCGTGTTGGAGCAGTTCGCGGAAATCGAAAAAAAGTAGTTCAACTCCTGTCATATTGTTGGTTCCTTCTCTCATCTGTAGCACACTAAAAGGTTGATTCCAGGCCCTCCACTTGTCGAAGCTGCATCAGGAATCATTTATGCTGCCCCGACCCTCGGTATTCGGGGTATGTATGCGGTTGATATTCACACCGGGAACCTGTTAACCCCCGTCCGCAGAATTGCAAATGGCCCGTGATGTTCTCATCCAGCGACTTGGCAAAGAATTTTCTCGCGCGGTAACCGGGAATAAAGATCGATATGTCTCTTCAAGGGTGCGTGACTACAATCACGCTCCACGAATCTCCGACTAACTCTAGCCTAGGTCGTTCGAGCAGTTTTAGCTGCTCCGCCGTCAGCTGCAATGCTCGACGACTTCCTCGCCAGGGTAGCCAAGGTCTACGGTATCGAATGGACCCCTGGCTTACGGTCACACGAGAAGTTAGATTCTCTAACTCTTTTCACGTGAAACCCATCGTCTCACTCTAATAGATTGACAGCCCTTTCTGAACTTTTGGATCAAGAAGGAGCGGCCGAGATAGACCGTACCGAACTTCGTAAGCTCTGCGTGCGAGGTACGTCGTTGAGAGCGACCTTCTCCTAATCGTGTGACTGAACGTTAATCCTAAGGTCTTCCCCTGGAACCTTCCTGGTTGCGACCGCGAGTTTGGAGGTGAGTTTAAAGTTGAGAAGATCGTGCCCCCAGACTTATGGCATTGATCAGGATTCTTATGGGCTCGTTGCCCTTGGTCAAGAGTAAATGGGCGGCCGAAGCAACGAAACAGCGCGAGAGCTATTATGTAACGTCCTAGCCTCGCCAGGTCTTCTGCATTCTCTGATCTGGCGTCTGTCGCAGAGTCTCGTACAACGTCTCCTTGAACCATTTGAATCACTTCCCGCACCATCAACGCCTCTGTCTTCTCTGGATACAAATTTAATAGAGGCAGCGAAGCAGTTGTCACGAGTCCCTCCCAACTTGTATGCCTTCCTAGAGGAAGATCCTGAATGGGTTGGGATCAGCCCATTGGATGAAGGTGCTCTAGAACAGATCCGAATCCCTTATGCATCCAATCTCGACCAACGGCTTGACGCCATCAGTCAGAAGGATTCCGGGAGCATTGGGGATTCGAACACGACACCAGAGATACGTCTCGAAGCTGATGACATCCCCGCAACTCCAGAAATTAATGTCACTGCGCCAGAAAATCCTTCTGACGAGACACCAACAGAACCAATCACCCTTGTGGCTTCTAGCTCTTTCGGAACTGCCTCCAATGCAAACAGGAAGCACATGTCTGCTCTTGTTCGACTGCTTTACGTTCACTCGTGCCTAAACCCGACGCATCGGTCCCCCTATATTGCTTCGCTCTTGATTCCACTGTACTCTGTATTGAATATGGAGATTGAAGCGCAAGATGTTGCTCACGCGGAAGCAGATACATTCTGGCTTTTCGAAGCTATGATTAGCGAGTTCTCTCCTTTGGAGGACGAGGCCGAGGGAGCACTGTGGATGAGGAAACTTGGTGACCGTGTCTGGTGGGCTGACTCGGAATTTTATACTGACCTGGTAAGCTACATCTACCTCCCTGACAATAGTCGACTGAGCATGAAATAGCTTGCGATGGGACTTGATCCCAGCTTACCTCACTACTCATAGTAGGTCGCTCCCTTGATTTTTTCGAGGTTTCCGCTTATACCGCTGTAGTCGGTGGCTCGCGCCACTGCTAACGCACACGCTCCCGTTGCCTTGTGTACTTATGGCTTGGGACGTGCTCTTCAGCTACCCTCTGAGGGAGCGTGACACAAACCCCAAGTTGGACGGTCTCCTGGATATATGTGCCGGAATGCTTCTCAAGTCAAGATGGTCGTTGAAACGGTACGTTTGCCAGAGGAAGGTTGAGACAACATTTTCGGCTGACACTGACTATCCGTAGGTTAGTTAAAGCCGGTTCTTCGGGACAAAAATCCCCTTCTAGTTTATGGGATTCAGGTCCGCGGTCCCAGCCGGGGGAGTTTAGTGATGCATTCGTGGAGGGTATGGTATTCCTTCGGAATTACCCCGTGGGCGTTGTGGGAGGGATGGAAGCCGTCCTCCAAGCTGCCGACGATCTGACAACAAGGCGAGAAGCAGAGGCAAGGGCGGCTCAAGCAGCGAGTACTGGTGTGGGTGCAAGGATCCGTGGTGCGGTGTGGGGTTTTTCCGGCCAGCCGGGGTCAGCGGTAGCAACACCCGCTCTTAATGCTACTAATGAACCGGCTCGGCGTCAGGAAGCATCAACAGGAGTCACTGACTCCACTGCGGGTCCCTCAACGTTTTCCTCTCGACTAGCAAACACTGTCTGGAGAGGTATCACGAACCAGAGTGCGATGGATGAGCCAAGCACACCAAGCACACCTTCATTCACAAGTCCCCCCCATTCTCCGTACCCTCCATCTCCTCAGCTTCTCGCCCAAACTTTCTCGCCAGGACCACCGTCTCCTCTGTTTCTTGGTTCGCGAGGAGGTACCCCGGAGCCTATGGCGATTGGAACCAATCTTTGGAATTACGCCGAGAAGCTTCGGGACTCTGATACCGCGGCCAGATTGTCCAAAGCCAGTACCAATTTGAGGGTAATGACCCTGGATGCATGGTATAAACGCAGAGCGTCGGAGAATACTCATGAACATCCGGACCAAGGCACGGGAGAACCTCCGAGCGATGCCTTTCACACCCGCAATTACTCGGCGGTGAGTGAGAGCTCTTATTTTTCACAGAGGTCTTCGTTCTCCGATGCCGATTCAACATATACACCTCCACCTCGCCCTTCCAACTTCCGCCCGCCACGAGACAGCATCTTCCTCGACATTTCCAGGGCCTCGTCTACCCCTGCAAGTCCCACGTTATCTGCCGCGTCGGAGCTCAGCGTGAGTAGCATGGGCTCGGGGAGATCCATCTCTGGTGGTCCCAAGCCCTTACTACTTTCCACATCTAATCTGGTCTCGTCCACGAGTGAAGATAGGAAACCTTGGAGCCACGTCACTCGAGATTCAGTGTCTTCCACCTCCTCCCTCTCAGCAACGGACTACAAGTCGAAACGACGTACGGACAGCCTCAGCTGGGACTCAGACACGAGTAAGAGCCGAGTTGTGCCAATCCGACGTGGTACAGGCAACGTATCCCCTGCTGCGATTGCAGCCAAGCTCAGCCGCTCACGTCCGGATTCCACCTCTTCAGAAAGGAGCGATCACATGGGGAAATCACTCGAGGAACAGAAACCGACTGTTGAGGCTAGAGTTCAACCCTCCATTCCCGAAGAAGGTATTACGAATCCGCCCTCCCCGATACAATCTCCCCCTCCCGACACACCTTCGAGTTTGATCTCACCTGTTCCCGAAGGAGTCCGCGTTCGAGATGCGGAGCCACAGCGAGGATCGTTCGTTCTCAACGATATGTCAGAGGACAGTACTCCCATCCGGTCTTTCCTTCGAAGGAAGACGCGCTCCCCTGTTGACCTGCCACTTGAAGAGGCTACCTCTGATTCCTCGATGGGTGCTCGTATCAAGCACAGCCAACGAGTAAAATCGCGACGTCAGTTCCCCCATCTACGAATTGATGCGGAAGAGTCAGAACGAACAACGACGGTCAGTTCGAGTACTCTTCAACTCCCGGAATGGCCTCATGGCGCGGAGGACGCTTCCACTCCTCGAGCTTCTGACTTCGAAGTTCCCTTCCCTTCCTCTTCTCCGCGACCTTCGCGATCACCTAGGCGTCCCCGCAAGCTTTCCGGTGATGTGGAGACTAGGCCACGGAAAATCTCCGCTGAGGACCGTGAGAGTACGAGGCCACGGAAGGTTTCCGGTGATAGGATGCGTAAGATTTCTGGAGGTTCGACAAGACACAACCGGGAGAGTTCTTCGATGGAAGGTGATGATGAGGGTTACGATGATTTCCTCAGCGCGTACGAGAGTGAGGAAGGGCATCTCAGGTAGTTGTTTTCCAAATGTTTTGCGCATCACTCAAGCTTCTATCTTATACTACAAACTGGGACTCTTATCTGTATAAATTCTTCTTAAGGGGCTAGCTCTCTCTTCGACTTCCGCTAATTCCACTTTCTGCTATTACACGGATTAGATACCCTCTCCACCCTACTCATGATTCATTGAATAGTAATGCTTGCAGATTGTGGTATACGTCGCGGAGGATGGGCATCCGAGGGAGTTGGTTCTGCGTAAGGAAATATTGAACTGAGGTTGACGTGCACATAAAGAGGGGAGGCTTTCACCTCGTACAAGACGTGTAGTGATTGTGTTTCGTCCACCTTGGTAAGGACAGCGAGGTAGTAGCGGACATTCCAGCGATGTAGACCTTCATTTATGATCACTGCCGAGACCGTCGAGGCAGGGATCACCCGGCGTTCGACAAAGATGGAGCGACCAGGTGGACCTCTGTGAACCTCCAATTGTAGGTCCTTGGTAGGTAGCACGATCACAGATTCTGTAAATCCAAGATCACAGTTATTTGTGGGTTTGGCATATAATGGAAGGATGAGATGTCACCCCAAAGCACTTGTGTTACATGCCAATATCCGAAAGGAACCAATAATATCAGAAAGCCAAATATCAGAATCCAGCGGTGAGGCTTGGCAGAGTTTCAGCAGAGAGTTCCACCCTGAAATACTAGAGGCATACAAACCATCTGCCACGCGACTGCTCCCAAGATGGGAAGGGTCAATACAAAGGCATAATCAAAGGGACCTGTGCAGTAAGAGGCAGAGGAATTTCGCGACAGGAAGTGGCTCTTAGCCTCAACCCTGAATTCGCATATACCTTGGGGACGTTTCACGACACAGTATTCCGGAAACGTCTGAGGCAGAGGCTGGCGCATTCCATCCAAGATGATGGTGTGGCGGGGGTCAGAGCTTGCCGAAATTCCCACGTTTGAAACTCATCTCGACATATCCTTGACAGATGGCTCGTGTAATCAATTTACAAACATAAGATCTGAGCGTAGGATGTACTTCGTACCACTCTCTACCTTTGAGCCCTCGTGAAGTAAACACTCGTGTCCGTGTCCGTTGCCGTATCAGATGGGTTAGTACTAAGATGGGAGGCTGACTCGGCCGGAAGCATTCATACCGGTGAAGGAGCGCAGTTCCCCGATTCAACGGAGCCTTGACCTGTTTCTTCATCTTGTTATCCAGGTAGAAAACCGTCTCTCCCCCTTTGACTCCATCCTCGACACCGGTCAAGTAGATGAGCAACGTCCACTCAGACCTCGACCCATTCCCGGACGGATCAACAACCGCGTCGTCATAGTGTGGCCCGAAATGCTGGTTCGGCGTGTACTTGTACATGCGGATATTTGAGTTGAGCGAATGTCCTGTGCGAGCGGTAGCCCTTGCTTTGGTCGCCACCGACGCGGGGTACGGGAAGTTGGGTAGGTGCGGACCAATCACATCGAATAGTCGAGCCGCAAAATCTGGGGAGATAATGGAAATCCTATCTGTGGGCGCACGCCTTGGTATCAGAAAGGGCGGGATACACGAGTCTCGGTTCCCCCCTTACGGTTCATCCGCTCCGCCTCCCCTCTTTTCTTGGGTGGCGTAAGTTCCAACGGCAGCTCGTCAATGAACTTGACGAATCGTTTGCACTCATCGACGGAAAATAAGTTCTGAAAAGCTTCAGCTTAGGCGGTCATGTACGACGTCTCCTCCACGCCATC
The DNA here is from genome assembly GCA_014904855.1 of Thelephora ganbajun. Taxonomy (NCBI): domain Eukaryota; kingdom Fungi; phylum Basidiomycota; class Agaricomycetes; order Thelephorales; family Thelephoraceae; genus Thelephora; species Thelephora ganbajun. Next base: position 30,111 of record MU117966.1, on the reverse strand, counting down.
GTACGCACATCTATTAACAGAACTTGATCTTCCATCAATACACGGCACTCGAGGCCCTTCTTTGTCGACAGCTCAGGGAACTTCACATTGGTGGGTACGGTATGTCCTGTTGCCGCCTTGGTCACCGCGCTGACGGAGTTGGTGGTCGTCGACGTTGTCTTGCGTTTGGGCATGGCTGCGGGTTGATCCAATCTCGGCCATTTATCACGATTTCCACTCAATACATGGCGTTTTACACACGTTACCCAGCCACACTCAGCCACCTAGATATGAATTCCTACAGGTTAGACCGGTCTCAATAACTCCTTGACCACGAAACACCACATCGATGGACTATGTGAGTGACCTATCGTTCGGTATTCGTGTTGAATCGTGGTCTGGTGCTCAACATGAACAGTTTACTGGGCGTGGGCCTCCATCTATGAACCCTATTCGTGACAACGGGAGGAGAAACAGCGGACGAGCTTCCTCCTCGTTAGTGACAGTGATAGCTGCCACACTCCCTCACCCGTCGCAGCACCCTCAATCTCAGGGTATACATACTCCGTGTCAGGTGGTAACGTAATAACCTGATCTGTGTATCTCTAGCGATACGGCAGCCTGCCGGTGTTTCGATACCATCAGGCGGACTGTACATAATATCACACTCTTCCCGAATTCAAGGGGAGTTAGATCGTCTGGGCATTCCATGGGGGGCGCAGTATGAACTCGCGAGGGGCGAGTCTCATGGTCACTGGACATGGGACGACGTTACGCTCGTGGAATTGGAGTGTCTCGTTGGACTCAACGCTGAGGCTGCTCCAAAGGTTGCCAGCCTGATGCTGCAGACACAACGCTCAGAACCCGTAGATGATGTTGTTTGGTGCGTTGTGGTTTACGTATTCCGGTTCGCCAGTCAATAATACATGACAAAGGGCGGAATACGACAGGGAACAAGAGGCAATCGCCGAGGACCACGACTCAAGGCGAAGTTTGGGGGTCTACGGCGATTGGGCACCCTGGCACAAGGGTCCCGGGGAAGATTGGTATGGTGGGAGGATCTCCCAGTGTGCACGCGTCGTTGAGGAGGCTGGCCAGTTCAAAGTTTTCCTCGATCCTCCGGCCTACCAGAAGACTACCTCACGATTCGCCCGATTTCTGGGGAGCAGGAGGATGCTCCGTTTAACGATCCCTCCGGGTATACATCAAGATCGTCTCCGCAGTTTCCTGGCACGGAAGTTCGTCCTTTGCGGGAGGGTATTTGTAGCTTTGCGCCGGAAGGAATCGAAGAGCGGAAAACCGTGGAAGGTGTATCTTATCGAGGTGAACGAGGACGTAGACCGTTATCCGGAGGTATCCGAGGGTGATCAGAGTCGGCTAACCTTTCAGGAATTCGTAAGGTGGCACAATCCAATCCAAGTGAATAATAAACAGGTCCGCCACACGACTTTTATGACGTGTATCCAACTAAGGCGATCCTACTAGCCTATCTCCAAGTGGATTACCCGATTTGACTTGGGGCTGTCACCCACCATTCCCGTTGTCGAATTCGATCCCAGGAACGTTGAGTTCGTCCACGACACATGTACGTTTCTATGTCCTGTTCTTCAGTACACCCTCATCGAGGTGATGTAGATCCTTTTGGCATCGAGAGGACGGACATTCGGCCCCAGAGAGGAGAACTAATCGCAGATGGCTGTGGGTTCATGAACCGAAAGGCATTGGACCTTGTCGCGCAACATGCCGGCTGGTCCGAATTTAAATGCGCTGCGCAGGGCCGACTTGGAGGATCTAAGGGTGTCTGGTTGCTACACCCAGACCACCAACTCCCCGACGACAGCCCGCCCAGAGTCTGGATACGCGACTCTCAAAAGAAGATAAGTCACGAGATGTCTTCAGGACCCGGCGACGGCAGGTCAAGGGCCTACTTCATCTTTGATCTTGTCGCTCCCGCACGACTCGTCTATCCCTCACGGTTGAATAAACAAACCATCACCAATCTCTCGTCTAATGGGGTGCCTACTTCCGTTTTCGCTGGGATGCTGGAAGCTGCAGTGCAAAAGGACTTTGAGGATTTGACTACGTGGGAAGGTGAAGAAGCTATGGAATTCCTCTCGTACAACGTCATGAGGCTCGGAAGTGTCGCTGGGATTCGGACGGCAAGGAAGGCGGGAACCATGGCTCGCATTCAGGGACTTCGTGGGCGGGAGATAGAAGACATTCCCCTCTCACAAGCGTCGGATCTCGAATCTGGTGAGGGAGGTCAGGAAAGCGACATGTTGTCTGGTCCCCCTTCGGTCCTCTCGGAGAAGATCTACGACATGATCATCGCCGGTTTCCATCCACTTCGGTCTGAAGTACTGTACGGTTATCTGGGGCAGTTTATCCTGAATGTGATTCGTGCATACGTGTATGAATGCAAAATACCGATCCCTCAAAGCTGTGAAGCCTTTATTGTGCCTGGTGCGTCTACATCACGCCTATATTCGAAGGTGCCTTCTTGACAACGGGGTACAGATCCCTTTGGATTACTCGAACCCAACGAGATCTACTTCCGTGCCAGCCAGAACATTGTGGAAGGCCTGGGTGGTGTAAACTCTGACACTGTGACCGGTCCAATTCTGGTACGTTGCCGTCGTACAAACCCCATCTGACCTCTAATATTGTGGCTCGGCAATAGATCAACCGAAATCCTACGATGCTCCCCTCTGATATGCAGCGTGTCATAGCGGTGGACAAATACCACGACACCTACAAACAGTATCGGGACGTGATCGTATGTTCCGTCAAAGGGGAACAGTCGTTAGCGAGCAAACTCGCTGGAGGAGGTTCGTCCTTGTGTTTGCTTTTATGACATATGAATTCTGATGTGCCCTTCTACAAAAAAGATTACGACGGAGGTTTGCGCCATCTTCCCATGGTCCCGAAATTTTCTGACCTATAGGATCATAGATACGGCGATGCTCACATGGAAACCAGAAATCATTTCCGCTTTCCAACAACCGAGGTTGAACGCCGTGCCTCAGGGATTCCTCGCGGAAAACTTCGATCAGCAACTCGAATCGCTGGACTCGTTTTCTGCCAAGATATCTGCAATGGGGGAAGCTGAGGCCGAACGAGAGATGCACCGTGTTTTCGTCGAGAGTTTGCAGTACGAGACGCGAACGGGGATCTACTCGAACTTTCACAACGCATCGCTTTATGAAAGGGGATATGCTCACCCGGAAACCTTGAGACTTGCCCACATGTGAGTCCATAATTTCATCTGGGATACTTCCTGTAGTTGAGTCACATCGATCACTCGTAAGGTCGAACACTTGTCTCGATTCCCAAAAGACCGGTTTGCGAGTGAGGGATGCGGTTTTCAAGGCCGACTCGAAGAAGTACAACAAGATCCTTCCTGAATCCTTGTCGAAGGACGGCGACGACTCGAAAGAGGGTACCCGTCCGGTCCGTCCCGCTCGACTCGGGGAATTCGTATTGGACGCTCTCCTGGAACATGGCAAGAAGATCTGGAAGGATCATAATGACAAGTACAAGAAGTTGAGGTCCAGGATGATCACCGATCACGACCTTCTTCGGCCTTACGAGGAGGCGAGAGCCTGCTTCACCAGCCCCCCTCATTCAGAACAGCTGATGATCCTAGAAAGGCATGTTCAAGGATGCAGGTCTGACTGGGCAGGGCTGGGCAGTTCCGCCCGGGCTCCCGCCAGCCCAAACGCAAAAGCTCGAGCAGATACCAAGCAGAAGCAGAGTTTGACCGTTGCCAAGATCAGAAAGCAGTTCGCAACAGGTCCCCCTCCGGAACAGATGTTGGACATTTACTCGTTTCCACGTGGTTCGAGGATGGTGAGGGAGATCAAGGCATCATTCGCCTACCTGTTAGGAGAGAGGTTTGCCTTGGAAGTCGCTTTCCACGATATTTGTGCCTTGAAGGCTAGTGCCAACGAGGGCGAATACCCTGTTCACGGAAAGTTCAGAGATACCCTGATGGTATCTTCCTCGGTCGCACGCCGTTACAACGCACAGAACGCTAGTCGTAGGGCGGAGCAGGGATAAATATTACCGATACACATTTTCCTTACATTTGAGTCGCTACTCGAGCACATGTAACACGTTGTTTATACCTTAGAGCTGCCCCCTGACAGCCTTGTCTAAGCTTTCCGCAAAGTATCTAATGTTCTTGGTATTCAAGCCGGCCATTGATATCCTACCGTTCGTGGTGAGGTAGATGTGAGTCTTGTCGATCAAGGCTTGGCTTTGTTCGGCGTTTATACCAGTGAAGCTGCCCACATGAACACAAATAAACGGAGTGTTGTAAATATGAGACGGGAAGAGTTCCTACCTGAACATGCCAATTTGATCGGTGATGTGGTTCCAAGCGCCGGGAGTTTTGAGCTCTTCAGTCAGCAACTTGTAAAGTTCTTTCCTCATCTCGATGATACGATTAGCCATCGCCTTGATATCCACTTTCCACTGCTCGAACAACTCGGGGTTGTTCAAGATCAAGGCGATCAATCTCGCACCATGAGCTGGGGGGTTACTGATCTCGCTACGAGTGAGGACAGAGAGTTGACTGCGGACCCTATCCGCGACCTCTGGAGAGGAAGCGACGACGTGCAGGGCACCGATACGTTCACCGTACAGGCCAGCATTTTTAGCGAAACTCTGGCAGATCAACGATGGGACACCGCGTTTGACGAATTCTCTGACGGCCCAGGCATCTCTGTCCAAATCACCGCTGGCAAAACCCTGGTAGGCGCAGTCGAAGAAGGCGTAGTGACCCTTTCGTAACATCACCTCTGCAATCTGGCCCCATTGTTCCTGGGTGGGATCTACACCGGTCGGGTTGTGGGCGCAGGCGTGAAGGAGGATGACGGAACGGTCCGGCATGGAAACAAGGTCGCCTAGAGCTTCATCGCAGGCGAGGCCGATAGTCTTGGGATCGTAGTACTTGTAAGTGAGAGGTTCGATCCCGACGTTCCTGATGATTGAGTAGTGGTTTACTACGAAAGCGATGGGTCAGCCACGTTCGATGCCTCGTGAGGCAAACTTTAACATACTCCATGTGGGGTCGGGAACGTAGATTCGCTTGGCCCCATTGAACACATAGAACCTACTGAGGAACAAGGCAGCGAGGTGGTTGGCACCGGTGCCGGAAATTGTTTGGACGCTAGTGACGCGTTTCTCCGCAATCGCGGGGGAATCACTACCCAGGATAAGACGGGCAGCGGCGGAGGTGAATTCCGGAAGGCCAGTGATAGGGAGGTATTCGTGATCGAGGGTGGGATCGTTTAATAAAATTTCAGTGGCCTGGTGTCGAAAATTGGGCAGGTGTCAATAGCCGGCATACGGTTGCAATTGGCTCGAGCACTGGCCTTCTTGACCACAGGCAACACCCATGGTTTGGAATTATCGTCTCTGTAAGCACCAACTCCCAAGTTGACTTTCCGAGGGAAGGTATCGGCTTTGTACGCGGTATTGAGGTTGAAGATGCTGTCGGGGGGCGCGAGAGGAACATTTTCCCAAGTTTCTGGGTATATGCGTTCAGAAGTCGGCCCGACACGACCGCGATGGTAGATCTGGAGACAGATACTCACCAGCAGACATATTTGCAGCGTTAGGGGGGGTTATGTGGTTTACCACTTGTTGGACTCTCGACCTGGTAGACATTCGGGAACACGTTAAAAAACGGGAAATCACGGACTGGCGAGAATCAGGTGTTTGTTGACTCACAGCCGGGGGAGAGAACGGGATGCAGGAAGGGCGAGCAGCACAGTCGGCCTTATAAAGGGCCCGTCGTCCCCCTAGCGTCGAATGGAGCCCCGTCTGGATCTGCCTTGCCTAGGTCGTTCTCGGGCTTCCATCCGACAAAATTACACACAAATCCGTCTACAAGCAAACTCATGCTACACAACGTGTATATACGCGTAATCTCCACAACAACCAACAATTGTAATTCATATCCCTATGTCTACGAGGAAAATCCGCATTTAACAGTCTATCCAAGCTAGCATATAAGAGATCGTTCGTACCCTTGGATCACTCGTTTCCCACAACCTCGAGGACCTCGTTTAGGATAGCCTCCTTGCGGCGTTGCGGGTCGTAATCGGCCCTCGCTTTTCAGAATCAATCCAAAGAGATCCTGCAACAACGGAGGAAGGATAGTGATATCTCCCACCGGATGCTCGAGCTTGAACTCTCCCTGGTTGTTATAACCTTGTACGCTCGTTTCTGCGACTTCAATTTCGCTGGTAGCAACGAGTAGACGTTCGATTGGTTGGCTGGTTGTCGGTCGACGGATGATCCATGTATTCCTAAAGTTACCGGTTTGCGGCAATTCGAGGGTCTGGCTGGCGAGAGATGACAAGGTGGAAAAATCGTCGTCTCTGAGCGCAAGAACGTTTCCGTTCGCATCTACCGCGATGTTGGGACCAAACAAGGCGAGGGTGAGAGCGTGGTGTTCGACTTGGGCGTTGCGGATGACCGCAAAGACTAGGTCCTTCCTTTGGGGCTGCCAGGACTCTGGGTTACGGATCCACTCTGCCCGGTCCCTCCAGTTAGCGACGGCAGATTGCATTTTTGCTTCTGGCCAGGAGTAGTAGAGTGATTGTTTGTTCCAGAAGAACAAGAGGACTGCTGCGGTGAGAACGCAGAAGATGAGAGGTTTGTTCGAGGACGCCAGGGTGGATGGTGGGTGTTGTGGATGAGTAGAGATTTGATTGTGAATCTGAATCGCTATAGGCTGGTCTTACCCAGCCCAGCTCAGTTTATCCTTGGGAATCACGATGCTCGTTGAAGCAGGAAAATTTAGGGGGTGGAGAAACCTTGCAAGCAAGGTAACATCGTGAAGTACATGAAATCAACAAAGTTACCATGGCACCATAACCTCCAAAACGATAACTTGAGGCCAAGGAGGTCCCCTCCAAAGAATGAGTCCGGTGCTCTCACTCAGAAGATTCAACCGCTGGGGGCAGTATCCCTAAATCCACTCGCAAAAAGTCCCCCTCTCCCTATACTTCCACAAGAAATTCCCTACCCCAAAGTATCATTGTCGACTTCTATGTCTCCAATGTCTCGCAACAGATAGTTGATAACTTCACTGACGAGCTCTTGGACAATTGAACCTATGCATATAGCAAGCTGATGAGATGAGCGTAGCTGAGTTCAGAGTGACGCGCCTGGTCAGATAACTCCACATGGAATGGGACCGAACGCTTATACGCCCACTCACTAAAATTTGTCATGAAACTTCAAACGCGACTCTCTAGCCCGCGTAGTAGGTGGTAAGGATGGCAATCATTGCCAAAATTTACTAGTTGTGAGTACCGGTTTCTATCTTGAGCTCACCTCCCGCTTTCCTGAACTCAAGTAAGAACTCTTCCCACTTCAAATTCCTTTCTGACCACACCGCTAAAACCACCGTCAAGCCTCTCTTGGCCTTCGCATGCATAGCCAACCGTGCCAACCATTTATCCATGTCGTTCCATATGCGGGAACTGGGGATATCTTCTGGAGTTGATTTCGGGTATTTGAAAGTGATGGAGGTTAGAGCCGGAGCTGAGTGAATGCAAGGGAGGAAGTCTGCGAGGCGAGCAGAAAGGGTGTCCGAGTGCATTCTGACTTCCATAGTAGTAAGGGCTGAAAGCGGTGGTAGGCGGGCAACCGGAGGGAATGTGGTCATGGGTGATATCGGAGGGTATCCATCTGGTGGACTCATTAGCATTACTCCCCAGCCACAAAATTCCATAACAAACGTACCATGGAGCACCAATTCACTCACCGTCCCCGAAGAACACGCAATAATCTTCTCTATCATCGCGTCGCTCAGAGATAGATCGATCCTACGGGACGTGATTCCACATAGTGCGATAAACTCTATATCCTTACTCTGGAGCGAAGCCAGCTCCAACGACTGTAGAGGTTCCCTTTGCCAGGTCTTTTCTGGGGGGATTGAAGCCGGGGGTTCGGTTTGTGATATAGAGTCAATCATCAATTCCCTCAGGTTCGGGAGCGAGAGTATCAACTGCATCAACTCCGGCATCGTGGATCGAGGGGAGATAAAAATGAGGGAGGTCATCTCTCTCCCGAACTCGTTAGATGCTACGACCTTTTGGACTTCACTGGATGGAAGATGGGTTTCGCAGATCGTCAGGGTCTTCACACGACTAAAGCACTTGAGCACTCGGCCGAGGACTGTGGGATCGCGCCAACAGCGGATACTATAGACTCCGACGTCTTGGGCGTACGAAGGGATTCCATCCGGATCCTGCGGAATGTTCGTGTACCAACGAATCGCCTCGTGTTCACGCGAGAACGCGACGCCGCTGAAGTAGCGTTGTTGGCTCCGTTTTCGCCAACGCCTTGCAACGAGCGAGCAGGAGCGTGCGTGATGAGGTAGTACGTGGTCGATAATAGCTTCGAGGAGTTCCTGCGCAAGTGATTCCATGCTAAGCTAGAGAGACGGTCGTGGTTGGGTGTGGCATCATACCCGACCACGACCGTGATCGGATTGATATTTGACAGTAAGGGTAACATTAGGCTATTTTCATTTTTCCGGAGAGCTCTAATTCAAGGAGCATTTACAGGGTGCCATGTAACGGAACCATTATCACCCTTGTCAAGAGTCTAAATCGGCCATACCCCCGTCTAACTCAAAGTCGGAAACGGCCGCATTCGAGGCGATTCGTTTTGGGTCTGAGCTTTTGGGCAGGGTCGCCCACCTGCGAAGTCACCACGATCAATAAGTAGCGCGACACGGCCTGAAACACGAGAGGGCCGTACCCCTTCTGCAAAGTCTAGCGGATGAGTACCTGAGCATCATCTTTGCCATGTTTGTTCGCGATGGCTGTGATGGTGAGGTGATCGAACATCCCCTTCCGAACCCGGATGAGCGGACTGTACGCCTGCACGATGATGCCGTTCTTTTGACAATAATCTACGGTCTCTCGTTGTTGACGGAACGGATGAACCTGATCCAGGAAAAGAGTTTTGGGGTGGGTCGAGAGTGAACCAACGGTTTCCCCTGTATTTGGTTGACAGCTGGGGGCTCGAACTCCACCTCTGTGATCTCTTTGAGATGGTGAATGCCACTGCATAGGCCATGCGTTCAACGTCTCTGCTGCGGCACTGCGGTCGAGTAAGCCCACTAATTCGATACACCAACGTTACGAATCTTCCCCTCATCGCGAGCTTCCAGTAGCGCTTTATACGTTTCAAGACGCTTGGTCTTGTCAGGGTGTGGGTCGTGAACAAAAAACAGGTTGATATAGTCCAAGCGCGCGTAAATGTTTCAGGATAGTAGCGAGACAAGAGCGATAAATCGAGATCGCGAAACGCCTCCCACCAAATCCGATTTTTTCGAGGCTCTTATTGACGGATTGGAGGGCCGATTGGTATCCTTGGTTCCTCCCTGTGATCTTGCTCGCTAAAGAAGAACCAAAGGGAACGGGATTATGATAAGTTTCTTCCAAAGCCTTCGCAGATACGACCTCACGGAATATTCCTTACTGACGAAGATATCTTCCCGCTTGACGTTGCTTTGCGCGACGTCTTGACCTACAGCCTCCTCGTTACGATAAGTCCGAGCGGAGTCGACATGTCTGTAGCCGGCTTCCAGCGCTTGTAATACAGAAGTCCTCGCGCTATAGTTCTGGTACACCCCTAGCCCGAGTAATGGGATCTGATGTCCACCGGGCAAACGAGCCGTAGACTTAGGTGTGAAAGCCATTGCGACGGCCAGAGTTCAGCCCTATTCTAGGCGCAGCACATTAGCTTGAGTTACGGCGACGGGAGGCGTAGGTCCGTGCGCTGGATGCGGACGTACGTGATCCCCGCTGAGGGAAGGCTCAAGACGCTAAAAATCGTGGCCCCGCTGTGGTTCCTGACATCGTGGTAGAAATAGAGGTGAAAAGAAGGAACATGTGAGCGTGACGTTGCCCATCACCAGTGCATACAGCCTACTACGCATTCTCGCGTGTGACATCATCTCAGCCGAACAGACTCCTCATGCTTCCACTTCGAGTCGGTGTAAACCTCGTCTCCACGTTTGCGCGCGGCGCAGCAGCCAGAAAATTTGGCAACCAGTTGCTTAGACGCAGTTATGCAACGACTACACCCGCCAGAAGATCAAACCCCCTTCTCTGTGTCGGACTCGCGGGGGTTGGGACTGGCCTATACGCATACAGCCTGAACAATGTCTATTGCGATAGTACGAGGAAATCCAACACCAGTTGAACGTATCTGTTAACATATCCCCAGAGGCGGCTTCACAACGAGCGCCGCCAGCGGTTGTGACCCCACCGCCAGCCCCGAAGGATTCAGACCTCCCACCACCACCAGCATCTATCCTCAACTTATACGAATTGACTTTCGGTAGCATATGTGGTATATGCGCAGGCGTATTCATCAAGAAAGGTGCCAAGTTCATTGCCTTCATCCTTGGCGGAACCTTCGTTCTCCTTCAGGTAAAATCAATCTCATAGGTGCACGCATCTGAAGTCTGATCCTCTCTTACCGTACAGTACCTCGGATCCATCTCTATCGTCCGGGTCGACTGGTCTCGTGCCGCGAGTCGTTTTGAGAACTTATTCTATCGTACGGAGAACGGTGTTAGACGCCCTCCTACGATCGGATCCCTTTGGGGTTGGCTCATAAACTTTTTGACCGCAGATTTCCAACCACGGGCTTCTTTCGCAGCTGGGTTAATCCTCGGTCTGCGGGTCGGTTAAAATACGTGTGTCTGCCGTGCCCTTGTACCTTACTGCGAACGCAAAATGTACAATAAACAGCACTGATTCAGGGTCGTTGGCTTGCCACAGATGGAATACGCGGAAGATTCCTGAGGGAAGTGTTCAAAAAACACACTTACTTATCCTCTCATCGTGAGTTTTTTGTCGAGGGAAAAAATGAAATTCCTGGCTGGCATCCGCCTTAGGCCTAGGATCGATCGCGATAGCGTCTTTATTGGCCATGTCCACTCGGGTGATGAAATCGAGTCAAAAAAACCATCTTTGCTCTCTCCCACTCCAGCTGCCCCCGTGTTGCGCGACCGAACCTTTGGAAAACCATGTGCGGAATCGTAGCTGTGCACGGGATTGAAAATCCTGCAACCGAACGGCCGAAATACATTGCCTGCTCCAAGAAGATCAGGCACCGTGGGCCTGACTGGTCAGGTTGCTACGTTGGTCAGAGGTCGGTCCTCGTTCATGAGCGTTTGGCTATTGTTGGAGTGGGTGAGTGGGTGCTTTTGACATTTGGGTAGGTTTGACTGACCTGCATGCACCTACTCGCAGAATCCGGCGCTCAGCCACTGGTCAGCGACGATGGAAAATACATCCTCGCTGTCAACGGGGAGATATACAATCACGTAAAGCTTCGTGCAGAGATTTCATCGTACAAATTCAAGACTCACTCCGATTGTGAGGTTATCATCCCCTTGGTGTGTGTTCCATAAACCCCCTTGATTTTCCGTCATCCGCTCTGATGCGAGGGATCTCTAGTATAAGAAATATGGAAAGGAACTATGCGGCATGTTAGACGGGATGTTCTCTTTCGTCCTTCTCGACGAATCCGTTACCCCTACCAGAATCATCGCCTCACGAGACCCAATCGGTATCACGACTCTTTACCAAGGCCGAGCTTCCTCGAGACCAGGCGCGGTCATGTTCGCTTCGGAACTCAAAGCCCTCCCCCCGTACTGTGACGAAATAATCACCTTTCCACCCGGTCACGTATACGACAGCAATACCGACGCGATCGAGAGATACTTCAAGCCTACGTGGTGGGATACAGACCAAGACGACAAGATCCCTACCTCACCCGCCAACCTGGAGAACCTGAGGAAAACCTTGGAGATCGCCGTCAAGAAGCGCCTAATGAGCGAAGTCCCTTACGGTGTTTTGCTCAGCGGAGGTTTGGACAGCAGTTTGATCGCCGCCATCGCGGCGAGAGAGACCGAAAAGGTCGCTCAAGCGCAAGCAGAGAAGAGGAGGAAAAAACTTGCCGAAGCTACCAGTGGCCCTGGATCCCCCATCCCAGGTGTGGCCCCAGAACACGGTACCAGTAAATTTCTGTTCAGTGTGATTCATTCGTTGATCGAGACCGTGGTGGTACTTTAGAAACGATCGTAACTTGGCCACAACTCCACTCATTCTCAATCGGGCTCGAGAATTCACCTGATTTGCTCGCGGCAAGGAAGGCCGCGCATTACCTTCAGACCGTTCACCACGAACACGTCTTCACGGTTCAAGAGGGTTTAGATGCGGTCCCTGATGTAATTTATCACCTTGAGACCTACGACGTTACGACGGTGCGGGCGAGCACGCCTATGTACCTGCTGAGCAGGAAGATCAAGGCTATGGGCGTTAAGATGGTTTTGAGCGGGGAGGGGAGCGATGAGATCTTTGGAGGTTCTACTGACCCCCTCCTAGTTTGGCTGTGCGAACAAACAGCTGATAAGATAATGATTAGGTTATCTCTATTTCCACGCAGCACCGGACTCGAAATCCTTCCACCAGGAATGCGTTAAACGTGTCAAGAATCTGCACACTTCTGACTGCCTCCGAGCCAACAAGTACGACTCTCTCTCCCCTATCTTCCTCTCCTGCGACGGTCTTCTCACGTCGGGTGACCCATATGTACAGATCAACCATGGCTTGGGGTCTCGAAGCTCGAGTGCCGTTCCTCGACAAAGCCTTCCTCGAGGAAGCGATGAACACCGATCCAAAGGAGAAGCAATTCTCCAAAGGTGCCTCCCAAGAAACCGACGAAGACGGGTGTCCAAAAATGGAGAAATACATCCTACGGAAAGCGTTCGATGTTTCTCCTGATGGCAAGGTAAACCTCTTTCAAAACCCTGCCTTCTTCAAATTTCAAGCCAACGAAGACTCACGGATTTGGGTGAATGGGTTCTCGTTGTTCTAGCCATACCTCCCTAGATCGATTCTCTGGCGCCAGAAGGAACAATTCTCCGACGGGGTTGGGTATTCGTGGATAGACGGCCTCAAGGAACACGCGGAAACCACCGTATCTGATGAGGTTTTCACATGTCGCTCTGAGAGGTGGCCAGAAGGAACTCCAGATACCAAGGAAGCCTATTACATCAGAGACATCTTCGACGGTGCGCTTCCATCCACCTCCCCGTTCTTCATCTCGATACAAATACTTTTCTGTAGGCCTGTTCCCTTCTAAAGCTGCGGCTAAAACTGCCGTGAGGTGGATACCCCGAGGAGATTGGGGCTGTTCATCGGATCCTAGCGGTCGAAGCGTCAGCATTCACAATGCCGCTTACGGATTATCCACGGACGAGTAACGTCCTCTCGGAGTCCAAGGCTTCGTGTTCGCCGGCTCGCTCGGTCCTTTCTTGTAATGCCAAAGTATGCTGTACGGTTTGGACAAAAAAATAAATAGCCCCACTATAGGCCTTTAAACGGCTGTTCTGGCATGTACAATACGCCGGCAGCTCCAAGTCCCATTCCCCTTATTAGATGAAGTTTTGTATGCCCACGAATAGACCAAAGAATTGCGCAACAGTACCGTTCGAACGCTCGTATTTTTTGTCCAGACCGTACAGCATATATGTACGGTAGGTCGTAAGCCCCGTCGGATCGTAGCTGGTTGGAGTTCACGACCATTGGAAATTTACTCTCCTCGAATTCCAACAGTATAGAGTGTGTAAGATAGAGGAGACCAGCGAATTCTGCATACATCTGCTGCGGAACCTCTCAGAGATCACGAACGGACTAGGGAAGGAAAACAACTGAGATTTACTGTAATGAACGAGACTTGTTAGACAGAGGGAAACGTAATTACATGGACATGGGAACTGAAGAGCGGAAAGTATTCGACAGAGAACTTGCAACGGCTCGCAGGAGACCTACAGCCAGAGAAACACACATGACAGACGAACTGAGAAGAAATATTAAGGAGGGAGAGCGGAAACATCGCAGGGATTACACGAAGAGGAAGGGAGAGATTGGATGTGTGGGGATCAATGTAGATGTATATGTGTACTGAACGTGACCGCACAAAGAACCAGCAAATAAAGCGAGGATATAAGGGTACCGGAGGAGCATCGAGAGGGGAGGGAATCCGCTCTGGGGTGATACGGAGGGAAGAGAAGCGGGTAGAAGTAAAGAGAAGGATGCAGGAAGTAACGAGGGACGAGGGGAGATAAGATAAGCATGGAACGAGTATCCATTAGTAAACGAGGAAAACGGAGCATGAAACGGTGAAGGAACGTGGCTACAGTGTCATGGCGAGAGAAGGAAGCTAAAAAAAGGAAGGTAGATGAGATGGAACGAGTGTGAAGTTGAGGATATTCGTAGCTACAAAAGGCTTTACTTCCCTGCGATGCAAGGGTTTGTGGTAAGGGGCTACGAGGCGATGGTAAAGGGAGAATAGGATTGGGGTTATCTCACGAGAGTCCATAAGGCACACCAAGAGGTAAGGGAAAGAGGACGTGCTCAATGAAGGTGTTATGCCGCTAAAGAAGGATCGTTCGCCAAGACCTGGCGGTACATCCCAACACCAGAATCCTCTGACGGCGAAGAGAGTCTCGTGGTGGAGTTGTTGTTTGGCGTCCTAGTCGCGACGACTGGGTTTGGTTTGGAGGTATTCCTCTGGCGCTTTGGTATCGGAGTAGAGGTCGACCGTGGGTTCTCATTCCAGGCAGGTCGTGTAACAGTGGCCTTGACTGCAGTAGTGTCGTCAAGAGTGGGTCGGCGAACAGGAGTGACCGCACCGTTACGCCGACTTGATGGACGAGACGGGGCGACAATAGGTTCGGCTGACAGCAGACGGGTGCCGAATTTGGCATTAGCGGATGACTCCCTGTTATACGTCGTAATACCTGACGTAGGTCCCCTGCGCACGCCATTCTGGATGGGAACAACCTGTCGAGGTCTCGAGGTGACCGGTTTCTGGAGAGTGATCTTATCGGCTCCCCAATATGAGAAGCTCATCTTACTCTTCCGGTCGGAGTCGTCAGAATCACCACCCTCCTCGTCTTCGTCGTCATCAGGAAGTGGCACGATCCGTGGTTGCACTGAAGCATGTAGTACTCGTGAACGCACAACCCTTTCACAAGGTGAATCTAAGCGCCATGAAATCGACCGAAGTAAAACAACGCACTCATCCATTGCGACAACACCTTCACGTGGCTGGACAACGTTGCCAATGTCCCAAGTCTCGATCTATACAACTCATCAACAAAAGCGCCGAGTGTGACACGAACAGGGAAACAAACCTTGAGGAATTTGTACAAGTTCCTCGGCTTCGCCTGGGAATTCCTTCGGCCTGTGGTCGCGAACTTCGCTTTGCCCTGCATCTCGGGCATAGAATTGGTCCTCCCGTACGAGGCACCCCCAATCGGCAACGATGTGGTGCCAGTCCGTTGGCATCTTAAAACGACGTCATTGAACACCACGAGCCACAGATCCTTCTTCCCCCCAATCCCGTTGGACCCCGATTGCAGGACGTCGCTGAGCCGCTTGAACGAGGGCTTACCCCTTACCTTCGCCCCATTAACCCCAGGTGGTGGTGTCCCAGAACCAGAGGGCCCAGTCTGGATAACCATACGTTCCTCCACCAGGACCCGGGAAGGTTTCGGCACTGCAAGCTGTTTTACTTTATCGAGGCCATCGATCCTCCCAAGGACGTCTCTCGTCTTGTCACGTTCCTCTTTCTGGATCTTCTCGTCCTCGATACTCCGGACGATCGTCTCCACTTCTGCGACCATCTGTAGCGTACTCTCGTACTCGAAGGTACTCGGATCGGTATGGAAGAGGAGGTTTTGGAACATGAGAGGGTATTTAAGCAGCCGCTGGAAGGGCTTCGACAACGAGATAGCCAGCCCAGTCTCTCCCTTCTCCGCAGCGTTCTCCTCCAGTCGTTGGAGGTAGGCGCCGATTTTAAAGAGCTGGTCGCCTTCTTGCTTCTTCGATGGTTTGCGTCCCGCGCTGTTCGCGTACTTCATAGAGTTATCGACCTGTTCCAGGGCCTTCTCTAGATGAAGTACGTATTTGGCGTAGCCTGTCAGAATGTGGGACTAGTAGACATGATTGAGCAACAGTTGGCAAACAACAACAAAGGAACATACGCTGCTGACGAAGACATCTGCAAGGGACCGCACGAGAGGGTACTGTTCTTCGTAACGCTTCTTGAGTGCCTCGCTCAACCGAACATGGCCCTCCAGAAGATCATTCTCGATGACTTCAAGGCATATCCGCAGATCTTCCGGAAGTTGACGCGGAGGGATGGCACCAGGGATAGCCACATGTTCAGGGGTAGAATTCTTGGGGGCCTTGCGTAACACCTTGGTACCCTGCGTTTGGATTGTTCCCTTCGTGGAGAGCCCACTATCAGCAATGAAAGATTGGCGCCCAAGCGATTGGGTGGACTCTGCGGGGTTAGTCGCGCGTGGAGGGGGAGGTAAGGAATGATGAGAACGGGATGGGAATGGGACCTCGCCATTCCTACCAGATCGGTTGGCGATAGTGTTATACGGAGAGCGGGGATGGTTGTGCTTGGCGGCCTGCTTGGAGGAGAAACCCTTGGCAAGATCATCATCAATATCATCGTCGGATATCTCTGGGTGTGGTGTTTCTTCGCGTTTTGTCGATGGTGGCGCCGGAGTTGTGGATTGGCCACCGACAGGTGAAGAAAGGAACCGGGAGGCGATGGGGAGATGTTCTAATGACTCGGAGGGTCTTGTACGCAAGTACTCATCGTAGTCTCTGAAATCCCCTAACGATGTGCCCGGGTGAGGAGTGCTTGGGTGAGGGGAGGTACAGATGATGGAGAATGGATGTAGAAGCGGGTCTATGAATGTCTCCTTCATCTTTGCCAGCTCGCTCACATATCTAAGATTCATCGGTGAGGTTTGGAATGGAGGGATGGAACGAATTATCTGACCTTTCTTCACTGGACACGATTTCAAACAAGACTTCTTGGCGGGTACGTTCTCGAGAACCTAGGTTCGCGACCAAGTCAACCTCCGTGTGTTCGCTCCAGGAAGCGGGACTCATGATGCGACTACTGTTCGATTGAGAATAAGGGGTACCCGATCGAATAGTCTGTTGAATGGATGCACTATCCGTAAAGCCCTTGTTGGGATAAGGCGAAGTCATGGTCGCCCTAATAGCAGGGAGTTTTCCACATTTGACGGACAGATCCGTCCTGGAACTGGCTGGACCTGTGGTAGAGGTTCTACCAGAGCGATTCGAGGGAATCTTCTTCATGGGTGGAGGCAGATCGCTAGTGGGAGCTGGAGACCGTAGTGGGCGTTCGGCAGTAGGCGTAGTCGACGGGGACATGAAAGCGACTTTTTTATGCACGTCAACGGCTATGGCGGTCGTGGTGGTAATCGTTGCAGTGGTATTCGTCGTTGCTTTTGAGACGCTTCTAGAGGGTATGGGCTCCGGTGGCTGGGAAACTGGAGTCCGCGTCGAAGGCATAGCATCGAGTTCTGCAGGTTTGGGGATAGGTAAAATTGGATGGTTAGATTGTGTCGGAGTGGTGGAAGAGCTAGCAGTGGTGGAGGACTCGGTAGACTCGAGAGATGATTGTTGTCCAATTGGCGGGAGTTGTCTAGAAGATAGCTCTGGTAACGGTTTGTAAGACTTGACGGAGGTCGGGGTCACGCTGATCAACGGGTTAGGAGGCCATTCAGGGAGAGGACCGAGTTGGGGAATTTTCTCCTTCTGTGCGTCCTTTTCCTTGTCCTTTTGAGATCCTAGCTTGAACTTGTTAAAGAGGAAGGCTTTCATGTTTTTAAAGACCCGAGCGGGCGTTGAGCGTAGGTCGTAACCAGACCCCTATTGAGCGGGGTTCCGAGGAAAAGAAGCGCAGGGTTGGCGACGGGGAGGACGACGATGGCAACGGAACAAAAAAAAGGACTGTGAGGAGAGGGAAGAGGGAGGAGGAGCAGGTGAAGGTGGGTTAGACGCTCATTGGCCTCATTGCAACCGAACGATGGATAGGACAAGTCAGCACAGACCAGCCCACCAAACAAAATCCGAAAAAATCTTGAAATATTCAGGTTATTCGCTTCGTCAGTCGGACGATGGGGTGACGAATGGAACTACGCTCTGGTTGGGCGGTCAAATTCTGTCCGCATATCTTCCGACCCTCAAGACGCGTCCTGGCAAAGCGATTGAGCTAGGTTCTGGAATCGGCCTCTCTGCGTGCGATGTCTCGTCGCCTTCAGCTCCCTCTGCTCTTCTGATACGCTTTCTCAGACTCACTCTTGCTTCACTTAGCTGGGATGTCGTAGCAACCGACCTCCCGAACGTCATCGACTCAGTCCTCAGTCAGAACGTCAGCAATAACGCCCACCTAACGGCTGGAACAATACACGTTAGAGAACTCGACTGGGTGGCGAAACCTGAGCAGTGGTCCTGGACCGACGCGAATTCAGTGTCTTCGCCTTCCCTATCCAAGGATCCGCCCACTGAGGATCCTATCGGACCCCCCTTCGACCTAATTGTGACCTCCGATACGGTCTACATCCCCCAACTCGCTCAACACCTTTTACACACTATCCACACATTGGCATCTCTATCTCTGACTGGAGGCAAATCCCCATTGATACTTCTTTGCTTCGAGAGACGTGATCCGTTGCTGATTGATCGTACTCTAAATGACGCACGCCAACTCTGGGGAATCAAACCAGAACGCGTCCCTCACAAAAAATTGACCCAGGCGATGGAGAAAGCGGGCCTCAAGTGGGAAAAAGAGGACTGGGATGGTGTCGAATTGTGGAAACTCAAGCTGGCAAAGTCCTTGAAAGGAGCAACCGGTGAGGCTGGGTCATAAACAGAACACGTAGTCCTATGAGTTGTACAGACTCTACATCTGTAATAAATCGTGATCGTAAAACATGCAAAGAGGCGCATACACCTCCGAAACTCAAGACGAATTGGTGGTATCATCGGTTTTGACCGCGGTTCGAGTCTTCTCTGGTGAAGGCTCGGTGCTCCTGCAAGAAACGATCGGTATCTAGTCTTAGGATCGAATAACAGCACTTACGAAGCAAATGGGTCAGCATCCGCATCTACATCCTCTCTTCTTGAAGAGACAAGCCGCAAATTCCTGTCGAATCCATGCTTGGACTACAGACTTGGTCAGGACCCGGTCCGACCTTGACCATCGATGTTGTCTCGTACCAAATCTCTCCACGTCTCCTCCTCATCATTCTCCGTCTGAAGCTGGTAGACTTGGAGGAAGCCCTTAAACCTGTGCTCTCACAGTTAATAAACGGTGGCCGATTCGTGAAATGACAATTATGACCGCTCACGTTAAGCACCCGGTGTCCGTGACGTCCATAAACTCCATCAACTCCTTTTTCGTATCTTCAGAGAATGGAGTCCCATTGGTGTCCGTCGCCCACGCATCCAGACCTTCACTAGACAAGTACGCGCCCTCCGGCGGGGTCAGGAAAATACCACGCTTCCCATTCGGCCCATCAGGTGGCGGGGGAGTGCAATACTTCGCAAAGATGTGTTTGAGGCACCGCTCAAACTGATGCCATTACCGAGAGATGAATTAGCGGGAGGCTGTTTGACCGACTGGATGCACCATACAATCCCACCTCATCGGAGATCGACCCGTCACTGGTGAGCAACTGAGCAGCTCCCGCATTTCTGTGACCTTGGCGGGCTCCAAGCTCGGGAGTGTTTGGACGAGGTCCGGGAGATTGAACCCTTTCCAAGTCTTGACGCATAAGCTTCCTCAGAGGGGCGTCCTCAGTGAGAAATGAGGGGAGAGGGGAGATGATCGTCCGGAGGAGAGATTACAAATGGTAAGATTGATCGGCCATTACTTGGATCAAATCTAGTCTCTTTCGACCTCGACCACGATCATCCAACCAGCGGGACTCGAAGCTTAAAGACTGAAGCCATGAGGAAAAAGGTGAGGCATGTTTCTGACGCGAGTAGTCTCACAGTAGTCACCCGTTCATCCCTAGGTCCTCCTCATGGGTGCCTCAGGAAGTGGCAAGACCTCTATGCGGTCCCTCATATTGTCCGTCCCTTCTCAATCATGAGATCACCCCACAACCACCGAAACCGACACGCACTACCCTCCTAGCTCAAACAATCCCGCATCTCTCACCACGAGGTTTGGTGCCACCATCGACGTGGAACAGAATCACGTCCGCTTCCTTGGTGATTTGGTTCTCAACCTCTGGGACTGCGGTGGTCAGGATTCCTTCATGGACAGCTATCTTTCCACCCAACGGTCGACGATATTCCAGCACGTCGCAGTGCTGATTTACGTCTTTGATATTGAGACACGAGAAGCTCTCAAGGATCTCGACTATTACCGTGATTGTATCGATGGGCTGAAGAAGTACAGTGCAGAGGCCAAAGTGTTCTTACTCGTGCATAAGGTGGATCTTGTGCGAGGGAATGTGGATGACGCATTAGCCAAGAAGAGGGCACAGCTCGAACAGGAGAGCGCTGGCCTTGCTGTTACCGTGTTTGGGACGAGTATCTACAACGAGAGCCTTTACAGGGTACGCTATCTTATCGAGCCCTCAACTTCTGAGATCAAATTTCTATACTCTAGGCGTGGTCTCGTATCGTTCACAGCTTGATCCCCAACGCCAACATCCTCTCGAAACATCTCTCAACCCTCGCACAAGCATGTAGCGCTACAGAGGTTGTCCTCTTCGAACGTACAACCTTCCTCGTGGTCGCCACCTCCTCAGGAGCGGACAAAGATGTCGAAGACCCTCACAAACTCGATGGAATTCGCTACGAACGAACCTCCGAGTTGATCAAGGCGTTTAAATACTCATGCACAAGAGCCCGGGAGGAGTTCCATTCACTCGAGATGGAACTCTCAGAGTTCACCGCGGTATTGGACGAACTCACTCGGAACACTTACGTCCTGATTATCGTACATAACCCAACAATCGGTCAGTCCTTCTCTGTTCTCTCTATTTCTTGTGATCCCCGTCCTGGTCTGATTAGCGTCCTAATCCCATATGTTTCGTATTATTAGAAACCGCCGCATTGAAAATGAATATATGCCTGGCCAGGAAGAAATTTGAAGAACTTCAAACGGATTCGCTGTTTTCTTCATAATTTCTCCGAGTTCTCAGTCCCTCGGTTATACACCGAGCACTTGCATGAAACCATCACAAGATTCGCAACCAGCATCTAGGGATGGCACGTTCCCGCAGGCGCCATTAACTACACCCAAGACCGACTTTGGCCTCTTCCCCGCAGTCGCTTTATAGTAAACCCATCTACTGAGCCTTTCTTTCCTACACACCACCATTCGTCCCTTGTTGCCCACGTCCCGCACGCATTGTCGGCGATACGGTATAAACCATTGTCCCTTGATTGTAATACCCACTCAAGTCCTTCGGTTACACTATGCAATTTCTAAAAACCGAGTTGGCGGCACTACAAGATGCGTTGCATAGATACTCATACCACCCCAAGGGGATGGATATGATCATCTGAAACGAGAGGATAAACTTTGGATTGAGCACGGACGTGTCAGAAGGGTGTTTTTGCCATTTGGTACAAATAAATAACCTCGGAACGTGGTCGCTGAGATCGTCAAAGCTAAACCGGCGACTGTGAGGGCAAAAGTTCATGAAGTGGTCCCTATCCTTGGTCCTCTGCATCACGTTTCCTCTTCATATCCCTCGTGATTTTGTGTTGGGCGGCTTCGTGCTTCGCCAACTCTTGTGACAACTTCGAAACTGGACTCTTCGAAATTTCTGAGTGAACGTCGAGGTCAGCCAACGTCCAAAGGTTAAGGAGATCAACAGACAGACGCACCCTGCTTGAGATCATACATAACCTCGTCATCGTCGTTGGATAAGAACGTGATGGCGGTTCCTTGCTTTCCGGCACGTCCAGTTCGTCCGATACGATGGATATAGGCCTCGATTGTGTTCGACATCTGGTAGTTAATAACCAGACTGACGTCTGGTACATCGATACCACGACCGGCGAGATCGGTAGCCACAAGGACGTCTGCATCTCCAGAGCGGAGAGCTTGCAAGGCTGCCTCTCTCTGTTCTTGGCTCTTTCCAGAGTGCAGGGTAGATGCGTTCCACTGTAGAACGATCGGATGAGAGGTCTGAAGGAAGCACGTGGAGGGAATCGACTTACGCCTGCACGAGAAAGGTCTTTGGCAACCATATCCGCTGTCTTCTTCTGGTTGACGAAGACGATGATGGGTGAAGCATAGTCGCCGCTGTTGAGAATCTCCAACAACCGTTGTCTAGAAATGGATGGTGTGAATTTAGTTCACGCAGGGTTAGAGTGGAGTCTCCCACTTTCTCTTTTCGTCTCCCTGGACGAATTCAACGTTCTGTTCGACAGTGTCGACAGCTCTGCCAGCTTCACCAATCGTAATGATCGCCGGTTTCTTGAGGTACTTCTTGGCCAGGCGTTCGACGGGAGGGGGCATTGTAGCCGAGAACAGTGTGGTAACCCTATTTCGTCCCTTCTTCACCATGGTCTCTCCGTCGACGTCCATCTGCTCTCCCTGTTCCTCGCCTTCCATAGCTTCACTCGGCAGCTTATCCAAAATGAAGGTAAGGTCGGCTTCGAAACCGAGGTTGACCATTCGGTCAGCCTCGTCCATGACGATGTACCGACATTGCGAAAGGACAATCACATGTCTTTCAATGACATCCTTCAATCGACCGGGCGTCGCGATGATAATTTCCGCACCCGCGCGGAGGTTGAATTGTTGCTCCTCGACAGAACGCTGTTGAGGCGGTGTGAGTCTCGGTTCCGAGCTTATCGTTATCTACGCTCCGACTTACTCCTCCGACAATAGAAACGCAAGTGAACCCCAGCGGTCCGGCGAACTTCCTGGTCTCCGACTCAATTTGCTGAGCTAGTTCGCGTGTAGGTGCCAATATCAAAGAGTATGGACCAAGGTGCCGGTTATCATCAGTGAAAGGTGGTAGGTTTGAGATAAAACTGAGCATCGGAATGACAAATGCGGCTGTTTTGCCCGACCCTGGATTATTCTGTTAGAGTGGGCAGAATCAAATCGACGAGAAGATATTTCACCAGTCTCGGCTATACCAATAATATCGCGATTTTGCAAACCGATTGGAATAGCTTGTCTCTGAATAGGCGATGGTTCCTTGTAACCGACCTTATCGATGATTTCGAGGATTTGTGGAGGGATAGAAGACTCTTCCCAGGACCGCAGGGGATGGGGGATTGAGCCGCCTACCCAAGGCATCAGAGAATTCGGGGTGAGAAATTTAAACACGCGTACCTCGAGCAGCAATGCTAAAGTCCTCCCTGAAGATACGCCAATCTCTGTCCTTCATCTCATGGAGTGGCTTCTCAGACCAATGCCTCTCGTCAACACCGTTCTTAGCAGCCCGCCTTCTCTCCATAGGGTCTGTGAGCTGAGATTCGACTCCGGTCCTCCGTGCGCCGTGATGATCATCCATTCCAGCAATGTGTCCGCGACCGAACATGACCTGAGCCACGCCTTGACCTTGAACCACTGGAGGCGCGGGCATGTCTGCAGCAGTATCATCCTGCGTATCCCAGTCAAAGACGAACTTTCGGTCATTCATCTTGCGGATCTTCCGCTTCTTCTTGTCCACTCCAAGATAACGTGACCGGATCGCGTTGAGATCTGTGTCAGACATCGGTGGGACATAAGTGGAGGTGTTGGGGGTGGTTTCGGGATTAGACGGTGGGGGAGGGGGTGGCATCGTGCTGGATGTCGATGGTTGTGAAGGCTGAATACCCGCCTTCTCACGTTGGGCCCTGGGCGCTGTAGGGATACCGTTCTGATATCCTCCATTGGTTAAGGAAGGAGGTTGTCGTCTGTCGCGATCCTTACCGCCACCTCGGCCACCGTACCGGTCGTCATCTGCAGAACAGAGGCAACATGAGACTGTGTTCGCAAAGTGTAAATTAACGGAGACACTGACGGCGTGTACCACTTGAGCCATACCTGGATTCCCTGTGACGGTCCCGGTCGCGAGCCCGGAACTCTTCAGCCTCGAGTTCTAGGGTCTCTCGGTCTTTACGTTCGCGTTCTTCTTTCTCCCTCCGTTCTTGCTCCTCTTGGTTACGTTTGGCTTGCGCGAGTTCCGCACGTTGCGCTTTCGTGAGGAACTTGGGCTGTGAGGAGAGTGGGGCGGTTAAAGTTTATCCAGCGAGGACAAATGGTGGGTTTCAGGGTGGACTTACTCTGGAGGCGGCTTCCTTTTCCTCCTTCTGTTTGTGGAGGAGTGTTTCGATGGATATAGGCTGAGCCCGGTCTACCATGGTCGTGGTCTCGGTGGGTGTTGAGGATCACCACAGATTAGGGTTTGGGATATTGTTATAGCGCTGTAATACCCCGGGTAATTCTATCGGGCAACCGAACGACCGCATACCCACGCTGCCCCCCGGACTTTCATTGAGGTGGATGTCGACCTGGACCGCGCCAATGTTCGCAGTGCCCAGGGGGTATATAGGCCTCCTCTCAGATCCGACGACCCCTCATCATTGACAACATCCCGGTTCAATCTCCTCCTACACCATCTACGATACATCCTTGACAATGCACCACTGCTTTGACGTCGCGTATGGCTTCGACAAACTCCATCGTTTTGACGCATTTATTCCGGCAAATCACAAGTCAAAGTGTATCGTATTTGTACACGGAGGGGCATGGAGATCGTAAGCTTACATTTTTCCATTCTCCCTCTCGTTACTGACCCTCTGTTTT
The DNA here is from genome assembly GCA_014904855.1 of Thelephora ganbajun. NCBI lineage: Eukaryota > Fungi > Basidiomycota > Agaricomycetes > Thelephorales > Thelephoraceae > Thelephora > Thelephora ganbajun. The sequence goes on along the minus strand of MU117966.1, from coordinate 5,412 downwards.
CCTCAACCGCAGAGAGGATAAAAGCGACCACACTGACCTGGCTCGAAGGATCGCGAAAAGTACTCAAAGCGTTGTTCTTGTGCCAAATTATCGCCTTACACCGAAGGAGCCGACGTCAGAGAATAAGATTTACCACCCGTCGCATGCGAACGATGTGCTTCTCTTCCTGACCAGGATGCTTGTCTGGGACGGTCCCCCTGGCACCGACATCCAAGAAGCCCTGAAGGAAATCTACCTCATCGGACATAGCTGCAGCGCACATATGATTGCTTCGATCGTCCTCGACTCGACCTCCATCACTCCTTCCCTCAACACCCCTGCCAGACTGCTTGATGCCATCAAAGGTGTCATTATGTCTGAGGGGATCTTCGACCCCGACCGACTCGTCTCGTGCTTCCCCCAGTACCGCGACTTGTTCGTGGCCGGTGCCTTTGGCGGTATCGCCAAGTTCTCCGAGTTCTCCATCCTCAACTACCCCTCCCGCGAACACATCGATTCCACCCGCTGGCTCATCGTCCATTCCAAGGGCGACTCTCTGATCGACGTTGGCCAAAGTCAGGCCATGTACGAGCACATCTCCAGATTATACCTCAAACAAAGCCTCCCTGTAGACAAACATGTATACCTCGACACCGACGGGCTCCAGGCCGAGCACGACGACATTTTCAATGAGGACAAGTACATCGAGATGATCTCGTCCTTCGTCCTTAACGCTTAGATCTCAGACTCTCTTCCCCTTCTTTCCCTCCCCCTTTAAATTTCCCGTTCTTACGGTTCGTAGATGTCGTACACTTTCTTGGATTCAATTCCCTATATGCACACGTATATAATATATCTTTATCGTTCACCCAGCCTTGAACCCGGGTTCTAAGTCCATTGTTCCGCATCTGATGATGCCGCTACCGCTGGATCGGCTTATTATTACTGATGAGAGAACTATGCTCCGACCAACAAGAACAGGCACCATGCGGGTCTTAAAAAGCGCAGACGATTCTCTCGGATTTTCAATACCAACCCCCACCGCCAGAATCTTTCCCTGACACAATAACCTTGTCGCTGACCATCTGTGGAAATGCCCTTGTCTAGCAAAACTTATAGAGACGAGTTTATCCTTCCCGATAACAGAGGCGTTGGCGCGATCAACGTTGCAGCTGAGGAACAAGGTGAACTACATCTTGTTCACACTCATCCATCATGACATGTACTAAGATTAAATTAATTCAGACTTGACTTGCGTTTATCTTTGCGGTAACTCTCTGGGCGCATGCCCGAAACAATCTCAGGTTCTGATCCGGGAGGAACTAGACGCCTGGGGCAAACGGTGCGCCTGTTTCGCTAAACCCCCCGATTTTTCGAGACTAAAGGTATCCTACAGTGGGGTCGAAGGCCACTTTCATCATCCCTATGGAAGACCCTGGGCAGAAAGTGTGGGCTATGTTCATCCCTTGATGGCGGAGATCGTCGGTAAGAATGTCTCCAGGCGGGTCCCAGAAGCACCGTCGGTGACCTCCAGAATTCCAGGTGCAAAGCCAGAAGAAGTTTGCATAATGGGCACCTTGACCGCAAATCTCCACTTGATGATGTTGCAATTCTACAAACCCACATCAGAACGCTACAAGCTACTTTGTGAGGCTAAAGCCTTCCCTTCGGATCAGGTTGGTCACCTTACAGAACGAATAAAAAGGCGTATGTATGCGTGTGGGCGGACACTCACACATCTACCTTAGTACGCTTTCGCCTCCCAGGTTCAGAACCACGGCTTTGACCCCAATGACACCATCATCGAGATCGCACCGAGAGAGGGCGAGTTTTGGCTCAGAGAAGAGGACATATTGGATGTCATCGAGAAGGAGGGCTCAAAGATCGCTCTCGTCCTCTTCGGCGGCATCTCTTACTATACGGGGCAATGGTTCCCCATGAAGTCTGTCACCAGTGCCGCAAAGGCCAAGGTACATTCACCACTCTCTGTGAATCACGATCCCCAAGTTTACAACTTACCTCCAGGGATGCATTTGTGGATGGGACTTGGCCCACGCTGTTGGTAACGTACCATTGTCCTTACACGACTGGGATGTAGACTTTGCCGTGTGGTGCACGTATAAATACCTCAACTCTGGACCTGGAGGGATCGCAGGATTATTTGTTCACGAGAAGTGGGAAGGAATAGAAAAACCAAAGTGAGCCTCCATCGATCGGGTGCTTCCATTTCCCCCAAGTCCGATAAACCGATAAAACAGATACGCCGGTTGGTGGGGACAACGCACGGATGCCCGATTCCAGATGGACCCAAAATTCTCTCCGATTCCCGGCGCCCAAGGATTTCAGCAGTCCAACCCAGCCGTCTTGACCGTTGCCTCGCTCCTGGGATCGCTACAAACCTTCAAGAAAGCGGGAATGATGGGTCCACTCCGCGAACGATCTAAGTTACTCACCGGAAAGCTCGAGAGCCTCCTCCAACAGTCGAAATTCTTTGTGCCACCCGAACAGGCGTTAATGAGGAATGATCCGGGTTTCACCATCATCACCCCCTCCGATCCCGAGTCTCGAGGTGGCCAACTATCGCTTCTGTTTTTGCCACAGGGGACCGATGTGATGGACAGAGTATTTGCCGGCCTGAAGGAGTGGGGAGTCATTGGTGACGATCGGAAACCGGATGTCATCAGGTTGGCACCAGTGCCACTGTACAATACTGAGGAAGATGTGGAAGCTGCCGCGAAATACCTCGACGTTGTTCTCGCTAGCCTGTGAAACAAGTGTATGGATAGAATATCAATGATTCCCGAATACTCCGAAGTGCATTGCTAATACCCTCAACCGTGCATATACCTCAGAGGGAGCTGGTTGGTTTGTTTGTTGGCTATGACGCGGGGCGCTTGGAGCTGAGGTTAACCCAAAGTCACCTACGTAAAACGACAACGAAAGGGCGAGCGATCGGATGAATCGACAATCCTCTTGACCAAATCTCAGGTCGGAGAAGCATCCGCGCGAGACCGCATCCCGAACTATCCAAAAGACATCTGGTCCGGGTATCCCTGTGGAAGCGGGAGAACTGTGGGTGAACTCTCCTAATCAATCGTCCAGGCTAACTCATAATGCACATGCGCAGCAACGGCGCCAGAGAAACGGTAACCCGGATAAATCAGCCCGTCACCGTAGCCTAGAAGCCATTCTACAAAAACCTTCGAGAGATGATTTTGAACCCATTCTCTCCCACTTGACTTTGACGACGCCGACGAAAGGGGTCGAAGGCAGCATTATCGGTACTCGTTTCCCTCTTTCTCACCAGGTTCGTAACCCCCTTCGATGACGGAGACCCCGACGCATAACAGCCACCCCAACGGGTTTGGCAATGGGCGTGCCAACGGTGAGGCTAACGGTCATACTGACGACTATTTCCCGGAAACTACTGGCCGGACGAGGCAGCGCAAGGCAGTCATTGTAGGTGCTGGCCCAGTGGGCTGCTTGACTGCTATCGTCCTAGCGAACAAGGGGTGGTCCGTTGAGGTGTACGAGGGGCGTGCAGGTGCGGGTTGTTTTTCATCTCCCGTGACCCCTTTGTCAGCTTATCTACCATTCTTTTTTTTTTCTTATAGACAAGCGCTTGAGGAAGTCGGAAGTGGGGCAGCGTTCGATTAACTTGGTGTTGTCCTCGCGTGGGTTGGCAGCGCTGCATGCAATTGACCCATATCTGGAGGAGAGACTGATGAAGTACACCATCCCGATTCACTCCCGGATGATTCACATGAAAGATGGAAGCTCAAGCAGTCTGCAGTATGACCCGCACAAACAGGCAAGTTCCGTCTTCGCGCATAACCGAAATCAAGAGCAATAAAAAAATAACGAAACAAAAAACCGACCTATATCCATCGTTCATTTGGCTGGACCGAACAGACGATCAATTCCATAGGCCGTTCACTCCTCAACGAGAAGCTCATGGAAGAGGCGCTGCTCGTCCCAAACGTCCGGTTCTTCTTCGAGCACAAACCGCGGACGGTCGATTTCCACCGTAGGATCATGAACGTCCACGATGTGCTTGGGGACACGACGAAGCGGGTCGAATTCGACTTGTGCGTTGGGGCGGACGGCAGTCATTCGTTTGTCCGTCGTCAAATGATGAGGGTCACAAGGTACGTGTTGTGGGTTCCATATATTGCTTTGTCATCCGCAACCTCCCACGTCTTCGCCATCGCGAACCGTCGGGGTATCGGGTCCTGAAGGCCTAGAGGCCTGATGATTGGGCCGTTCCGTTGATCCATGCGTCTCTTGCCCAGAATGGACTATCAGCAAGAGTACATTCCCCACGAATATATGGAGCTCAAAATGCCAGCGGTTTATGATGAGGACGGTAATCTAACATTCGCTCTTGATCCAAATCACCTCCACATATGGCCACGCCATTCATTCATGCTTATGGGACTGCCCAATCAGGTGTGCCGTCTTCCGTATAGATTATTATCTCGCACATCTTTTCCTCAACGGCAGCCTGCGGGATTTAATAGGACAAAACATTTACATGCACCCTATTCGCACCAACGGCAGACTTTGCGCGAATTAGCGACCCTGCGCTGTTCGTGAGATGGATGGAGGAGTACTTCCCAGACGTTATCCCGCTGATAGGCGGGCAAGAGTTGGCAGAGATGTGGGTTAATAATCCTCGCGGTGCCTTGATCACAGTCAAGGTGAGCGTCGCGCCCCTCCCCTCGCGACACTGGCAACCCCGACCTAATTATCTATTCAATCTACCCGTTTATCTGATCGAATTTATTCTCAGGCGACACCATATCATCACAGGGACTGTGGCCTGATCATCGGAGATGCGGCTCACTCGCAGGTTCCGTTCTATGGCCAAGGATTGAACTGTGGGCTGGAAGACGTCCGAGTTCTAGACCACTTCCTGCGGGAATGCAAAGTGGATCCCACGGTCGAACTGAGCGGGTCAGAGAAAAAGCCAGAAGACGAGAAGCTGTCCGCAGCACTAGCCAAATATACCGAAACGAGACACGAAGATCTCGTCGCCATTTGTGATATGGCCATGAGGCAATAGTGAGTTCTCGTTGGTGTTTTTTTTTTTTTTTTTTCGTCCAAGTAATCGCCCATGCGTATGCCCACCGCGCACCGCCTACCTCCTTCCCTCACCCCCTAACCTCACCTCACCTCACCTCACCTCACCTCGCCTGTTGAAATTTATTTTGCGATCTTACCTGTGGCGTGGTTACAGCATTGAGATGAGGCACGATGTCACAACCTTTTCCTTCCGCCTTCGGAAGAAGATCGACAATCTTCTTTACAAGTTTGGCGGGAAACAGCCGGAAACGCTTGCATCCCTGAGTCCTCGATTCCATAAGGACGTTTACCCTTCCGCCCAGCCCAAGGGATGGATGCCGTTATACACAATGGTCACGTTCAGACCCG